>JARFYF010000058.1:5370817-5388466 GCA_030265395.1 Rhina ancylostomus | reverse complement strand
TTTTTTTTACTGAGAGAGTGGTGGATGCCTGGAATGCGTTGCCTGATAGGGTGGCGGAGGCAAATTAATTGGGGGCTTTTAAGAGGGGCTTGGATGGGCACATGAATGAGAGGAAAATAGAGTGTATGGGCATTCTGTAGGTAGGAGGGATTAGCTATGTTGACACAACATTATGGGCTGAAGGGCCTGTTCTGTGCTGGACTGTTGTATGTTCCATGAAAATATCTGGAAACATTCAGCAGACTGCAGTATCTGTGAAAAGATAAAGCTTTCTGATCTCCAGAAGGGTTTTCGACCTGAAACGTTGACTCCGTTTCAATGTGGCCACTGCTCTGAAGTACTTGGATCCCCAGCCAGCACATGTTATCCCAAAGGCTGGTGGAAATGTGGAACTCACTTCCCAAAAAAACGGGGTCAACTGAAATTTTCACGGCTGAAATCAACACCAGTCCACCTCAGGTTACAAACGCCAGACTAATGTACAGCCCATTTGGGAGACCGGCGGGATGGATCTGCCATGGGGCTGCAGGCATCTTCTGCCGCCTGGGAACTCAGCTCATGGATGCATTTCCAAAGCAAACTGTCCGGGTTGCGAACAGTTCACAGGAATGGAACCCTGCTGTAATCTGGGGAGGTTGTGTTAGATATTTGGGTAATAGGAATATGGATTAAAGGTGCGTCTTCATCTCAGGTGATCCCTCAGGGTCTTGGCTTACTTCCTATCCAGTTCTGTAGGTTCTGATGCGATCAGTGAGGGGAGGCATTTGATTTTTGGGGGGAAAACAGAGTTTGCGAGATGATGCATTCCTTCTGTTGTTTTTGCTTGACCCTCACATGCTCTCAACGAGACAAAAGCTCCTCCTCCAACTTGATCAGTCACAGACCAGAGGTTCTCAGTAAGGATATTATATTTTTTTCAAGGAAGCTTTGAGAACTTCCTTGAAGCATTTTCTTTATTCTCTTGGTAATCTACTACTATGATGGAGCTCAGAATGAAGTGCCTATTTCAAGAGTCTGGTATCAGGGATGTGAAAGACTCTGCCTGCCCAGTGGAGCGGACTGAATATAATTAGAGCTTCATCGCTGGGCACTTTCTCCTGGGAGAGGCCACTTATCTCGTCAGTGGCTGTGGATGACTTTGTGGAGACAATGCTCCGAGATGCCTGCAGTCTGGTAGCACAGCAGATAGCACCACTGCCTCACATTAGGGGCCCTAGTTCGATCCTGATCTCTCCTGCTGTCTGCGTGGAGCCTGCACATTCTCCCTGTGATCGTTTGGACTTCCCTGGGTGCTCGGTTTTCCTTCCGCATCCTAAGCATGCGCTGGTTTGTAGGTTAACTGGCCACAAATTGTCCCCTAGTGTAGGTAAGCAGCAAAGTGGGGTTCATGGACACACGAGAGAAAGTTGCAGTGTTACGTGGAAATGAAAAGGGAATGGGAACTCAAAATTGCTCGGCTGGGAGTTGGCATGGAGTTGATGGGCCAAATGGTTTCCTTCTGATCATATTCACTAAGTAGGAGTTATGTCTCTGAAACACACTGAAGGGTAGAGGTCACTGTTCCATCTTCAAGTCTTGAACTTCATTCCTTTCCTCAGATGGGTAAAATAGTTTTAAGGCGCATATCAGCCACGTTCTACATAAATCGTGGAACAGGCTTGAAGGGCCTCACCAGTGGCTATGCCCTTGCGAGGGTTGCAGCACTCCTGAGGCCGTCAGACTTCACTTACATTACCCGACTGCCTCTCATTCAGGCGCAAGCTTGGAACGAGAGTAGTTTCAGTGGACAAGTACTGAATATTCATACCGCTGCCTGAGATTAGCTAACCCCATGACAAGGCAAGATCTGAACCCTTGACCTTTCTAACCTGAACAAGTCCATACCACACAACGTAATGCACTTACTGCTGAGCCAATGGTGTGGCTGCCAGTCCCTCTTGTTTAACAACAGATGCTAACCTCTTTCCTTTTCCCACCTGCACAATGGGTGCACCTGCCTACAACAACAACAACTTGCATTTATGGAGCATCTTTAGCATAGTAAAACATCCCAAAATGCTTTGGGGAAAGGTCACCAAAATTTTTTTTACACTGAACCACACGGGGTGATATGAAGGCCAACACTTCTCAGGTTTGGCGAAACAGACAGATAAAGACAGCACAGAGAGGAGGTAGAGAAGATTGGACATTAGGGAGGAATTTCAGAGAGAGCTTCATCAGCTGAATGCATGGTTTCCACATGTAGAGCAGTGGATGTGTTACAGCAAGGACTTCCAGAGTGGGAAGATCTCAGAGGGTTTCAAGACTGGAGGCCCTTCCGGAGATCGCGAGGTTATGGCAGGTCAGGGCTGTTGAAAGATATAAAATACTTGCTGACAACACAGCATCAACCAATGAGGTGGAAGTGGGGCGAAGAGTTGATTTATTCAGAAAGCACAGAAGATGTTGAATCCACAGAAGTATCTCCCAGAAAAAGCAGGGTAACCTTGCCAGAAAATGTAGTGAGTTCAGGATAGTTACACATAAATGATGCATACACAATGAATCTCATTCACTTACAGTTGCGTAGTCACCAGCTTTAGTTGTCAAAGGAATTAGCCGTTTACCTCCACTCCTGCTGGGCATGGTGGAGTCACTGTTCACAGCCTTGAAAATAAGGGTGAGACTTTTCAAACTTAGATGAGGAGTCAAGGTTGACAAACTCAAGGGAGATGGGCAAGCGAGGCTTGTTGAGGGAGAGCAGTCAGTCTGTAGGGTTTTGCTCTGACTTCTGCTCCTGGAGGGTCGCAGGGCTGAAGCCTGGTAGGGGAGTCGAATCCAGAGGTGACAGAAACCTCGCTGAGGGTTTTGGCAGCAGATAGACTGTCAGACAAGGACAAAATTGGTTACATGGCAAGGTAATCCAGCGGCACCAACACCCTGCCACAGCAGTCGTGAGGAAGAGCTTTTGAAAGTAAAATAATGGTGAGACCTGCACATTTTTTAAAGAGAACTACTCATTTTGGATTTAACCACAGGTGTAAACTACAAGACATTTACCCAACCCACGGTCACACAAGTTCAGTCATGTGCAGGCTCCCGGGGAGGGAGGATTTCTTCAATACTTCTGGTTGTTTTATTTAAGGCGACATCCTTCGAAGATTCTATTAGTTCTGCTGAGCTTCACTTCAGGAGTTTCATATCACGTCACTCCAGGTGTAGTCGAGTGGAGCCGGAAGGGGGGACAAAGTGGATGGGCAGCAATGCTCAGAACTTTCATTTAACTTTACAGCTCAGTATAGATCGTAGCAAATTCACTCACAATCTCTAGACTCAGGAAGTATCTCGGCAAATGTCAGTCATCTTGTAGCCAAGCTGCACACTGGTCCTCAACACGTTCTCCTTTCTCTGAAGCAGTCCCTCAGGGTCAAGGATGACCCGCTTCCCTCCCCAGCTCTGTTGTCTCGTGAGGTGATTGATCGGACCAAAATGGGAACTGCAAAGCTCTGCTGCAGGTCAGGGCAGGAGATGATTGATGGGGCAGGGGAGTGGATAGAATGGGATGGGGATTGGACTCCCATGTGCTCCCAAAGAGGCTCCACGTTCTCTGTGCCACACTGGTCACGTGCCAGGGATTCAGCAGGATACAGACCAGCTGGACAGAGAAATGGCGGACGGAATTTAATCCGGACAAATGTGAGGTGTTGCGCTTTGGGAGGATAAATGCAAGAGAAAAGTGTACAATAAATGGCAGGACCCTTAGGAGCACTGATGTACAGAGGAATCTTGGGGCGTAAGTTCATAGATTCTTAAAAGTGGCAAGAAGGCGTGGGGCATGCTTGTCTTCATTGGTCACGGTACAGAGTATAAAAGTCAGCAAGTCATATTACAGCTGAATAAAACTTCGGTTAGGCCACGTTTGGTGTGTTGTGGGCAATCTGGTTGCCACACCGTAGGAAGGATGTGGAGTCTTTGGAGAGGGTGCAGAAGAGGATTACCAGGTTGTTGCCTGGATTGGAGTGTATTAGCTATAACGAGAGGTTGGACAAACTTGGATTGTTTTCTCTGGAGCGTTGGAGGCCCAGGGGCGACCTGATAGAAGTATATAAAATTATGGGAGGCACAATTATGGTAGATAGTCGAAGAGTCTTTCTCCCAGTGTGTAAATATCAAATAATAGAAGACATAGCTTTAAGGTGAGAGATGGAAAGTTTAAATGAGGTTTATGAGGCAAGTTGTGTTTTTTTTAAATACAAAGAGTGCTAGATGCCTGGAATGTGCTGCCAGAGGAGGTGATGGAAGCAGATATGATAGCAACATTTAATAGACACTTTACGAAGCAGGGAATGGAGGGACATCGACTATGTGAAGGCAGATGGGCGGTTTAAATTGGCATCATGGTGTGCACAGACATCATGGGCCAAAGGGCCTGTTCCTGGCTGTACTGTTCTATGTTTCCATGGAGAACGTCCTGGAATCATTTCCTTTGTCCACTTGTGCTGTGAGGTCTCAGAGAAGAGCACCCATTATGAGAGTCTGTTGGGCATGCGGACAATGTGTACCACCTATCAGAGCCAGCCAAGTCTAATTAGGGTCTCGATGCTGGGGATGTTGGGCTTGGAGAGGGTGCTGATGTTGGTTCACATATCTTGTCAATGGACCCCTGATGCAAAGTTGACCAGTAGCTTGGCTCCTCAATTTGCATGGGTTCTCACATTCATCGAACTGTGGTCAACACTGGGAATCTAGAGTACAAAATTCTCCTTCGTGGATGGCAGGTGCAGAGCTGCTCTCACCTTTCCTTACTCCCCATGGGTTGAAATCTATTGAAGCGAAACAAAATTAGACGCTGCAAATCAGAAATAAAAAGAAAGCATGGAAATGGGCGACTGGTCATGTAAAACGTGTGCAGCGAGAAACAGGGTCAACGTTTCAGGTCAGTTATGGAAGCACTTGGAGAAGCACTTGGATTGCCAAGGCACAGAAGGCTATAGACCTAATGCAGGTAAATGGGATGAGTGTTGATGGGTGCAACAGTTGGTGTTCTCATGGTGGGCCTGCTTCTGTGCTGTACGACTCTATGAATGACAATTCTTCAAGCTGAAACATTCACTGAAGACACAATAGTCTGCAGATGCTGGAATCTGGAGCTACACACAATCTGCTGGAGGAACTCAGCAGGTCAAGCAGCATCTGTGGGGGAAAGGAACTGTTGATGTTTTGGGACATCAGGATGCAACATTTCCTTTCCCCTCCACAGATGCCGCTTGACCCACTGTGTTCTTCCAGCAGACTGTATGAAACAGTCACCGTTTCTCCTTACAGATGCTGAGCATATCATCTTATATCTTCAAGATCCAGTAATTCAGTAAAGATTCTGGCCTGTGCAGATCAGTGAGGTTCACCCGAGACCAAGTAATTTTAATTGTTGCAACAAGCATGCTGTCATTCCATAGGATAACTGACAGCAACAGAGTAATGATCTCGCCGCAATACTGGGGTGCGACTATGAAAATCAGATTAATTCTAAAGCGCGGCATTTGCTCTAGAGAGCACATGGAAATTAAACTGGGACTTCTCCCATCAACACCTCCCCAAAAATTTGCCAAATTGAATCAAAACCCTGTACAAAACTGCATAACAAATCCGAAACATTTATCCGTGGCAGGTAATCCTGTACAGTGACAGCAGTGTGTTCTCTGACTCATATTCATTCTATTGAAGGCACTAAAGTGCATTTTGAAGACAAATTGCAACCTGCTAATGCAGCTTTAGCCTTACTGAACTTTTTGACATAACATCGAGATGCACTCTCCTTCATTTGATTGCCTTTGCAAAAATAAATTGCGTTCCATTTTCATACGACTGACTGACAACTAGAGAGCAGCAAAGCACAGAATGTGTCGGGTTTCTTAGAAAGGAATAAATGACCTTCAAATGTCCCCTGATAACGAACATTTAATAGTTTTTTTTTGACATAGGTATTTGCCATGCACAGGGGTCTCCACAGCCCCGAGTTAGGAGACGCATCTATTCCGATGAGAAGCAGTACACAAAGTGGGATAGGTTTCCGGATCATTGCCAATCCCAAGAATATTACACACCAGACACCCTCTGGTGCTCTCCACTGCTTCCAGATGAGTACCCAGGATGCTGGCAGTAAATGCAAAAGATCTATGAAGGACATCTCCTCCCCTCTTGTCTGCTTGATGTTTTAAACTACAATGAACATCCATCTTCATTTTACATGAGAGGACCCACAATGTAATTGTGTAGACTCTGTGAATGGAGGGGTTGTCTCATGAGGAAAGGGTGGGATCGTACTCACTGGAGTTTAAAAGAATGAGAGGTGATCTCAATGAAACGTGTAACATTCTGAGGGGGATTGCCAGGTTCGAAGCTGTGGGGATATTTCCTCTTGTGAGGATGTTGTGAACTGGAAGACTTGGTTTCAGGAGGAGGGGTTGCTTCCTCCTGAAGATTCAATTTCTTCTCTGAGGATCACAAACCTTTGGAATTCTCTGCTCAGGGAGTTACAGAAGTTGAATCACTTTTGGAATTCAACTTTTGGACTGTGTTGGAGTTATCAAGTTTTAGGAAAGTGGAGCTCAGGCCATGACCTGACCAGCCACGGACAGCACTGAATGGCAGAGAAGGCTCGAGGGGCTGAACAACAGCTTCCTGCTCCCATTTCTTATTGAACAATAAATACTTGCATGTACATAGCACAATCAACACTGTAACACTCCCCTAGCAGGGCCATCAGTCACACTTTGACACGAGCTGCATTAAGTTAGGATGAGGACAGACAACCAAAAGCACAAAGTCAGTGGTTTTTTTAGGATCATCTAAAGAGAGAGGCAGAAAAGTGTAGAGAGGAAATTCTAGGCTTCAGGATCGAGACAGCTGAATGCACAGCAACCAGCAAAAGGGGAGATGACAACCACAGAGCTCGAAAGGCCACAAGTGGGCAAAAGGTTTCAGAGGGTTGTGGGGCTGGAGGAGGTTGCACAGATAGAAAGAGGAGGGGCCATGGACAAGTCTTACAGCAAGGATGAGAATGTTAGAATTGAACTTGGCCAGATTAAATCCTTCCCAAAAGTACCATCATTTTAACTCTGCTGCACTGAAAAGAAAAGTGATCCAGTAATTCAATATCACTCCATCTCCCAAATTCTGTATTTTATGCAAAGGGTTTCTTGCAAAAAAACAATGAGTGCAAGACCAAACACACTTATGAACACTCTAAACATTATTCATCTCCCAAAAGGAGATGAAGGGGAGACGGTGGTGAAAGCCCAACAATAGCAGTTTGTTCCAAGAGCACAGAAAAATCTAAAAGACATCACGATTAATCAATTAATTATAGCAACCATGCACTATCATTGTTAATAGCAGCAGAATATTCAGTATAATAACAATCTGTAGATCAATAGCACAAATGGAAAACACGATCACAGACATTAAAGCACAACAGGTACCATGGCTAGTCAGGTCACTCAGTTAACCTCCGCACAACAATCACCATCGCCACCTACAACTGATGTAACAATGGTCACCATCAGTGGAGAAAGTAACTAGATACCACATCAATCACAAGGACCACAATAAACACCAACATGTTGGATAAAACAGATTTTGCAGGTGATAATAAGCAATACTTTCAAATGGATGGGTATGAACTGGACTAGCCAGACATCATTATACAAATAAAGCTGCGGTCGAAGTTAGCTATGACCAGTTTGAAATGACCATGGAACAATGGAACTCATCAAGTCAACAAATAGAGTCAAAGAATAGATTATATTCACACTGCACTTGCAAAACTGATATTGCTTCAGATTCTCCATTACCTCAGGACGTTGTAATGCTTGCATACAACATGGAAAGGACAAATACTCTCAACAAAATTGGACAGATTCGCATCAAGTAAATTAATTGCAGATTACAAAACACAGCATAAATGATCAACACTGGCAGATCTGCCATAGCATTACAGAGGTGGACTAGCTTCTAGACATAGATGGGAAAGTTCAGCTGCTAACTTGACCTGACCCTTTGAGGTCACACCTAAAGCACTCCTTGAAAGCCATTGAACAAAGTAGTCATATGTTGGCAACTGAGGTTCCCTGTAAACTCCTCAGACCAGACAGCAATTGTAGCTGCTTCTAAACTACTAGCCCCTGGTCAGAAATAAAAAACAATTATAAAGGAGTCTGGCTTTCTTTCAAAGACCACATTGCATCTTAAATGCTGTATGATAGATGGACAAATAGAAGAAAGATTTGTATCCAATATAACTGTTGTTCAAGATGACAGTTGCAATTGAATGTCCCTGTTACTGGGACTGGTTTAAAAAAAAATACATTTCATAATGTATTTTTTTTTAAAAATATGTAACAAATCACAATTGAACAGAAAAATAGTCTCAATGAACATGTAACATCTTGCAAATATTAAAACAGAAACCCAAAGGAATCTGGAACAGCAAATGGCCTCTAATTGACCACAGACCATTACTATTTACAGCAATTAGACTTTCTAGCTTTAAGTGGATAGGACAATTCAACATAGATTCACGTGGACACAGGAATTATGCAATGTGTTTGTAAGACAGAACCCTCCTGTCTGGGCAAGGAGATCTGGTAGCAACTTGAAGCAGAAGTGAAATGAGACGTTAACACATTGCCCTAAAAACACAAATGGCAAACACTGGTAGGAATTCTTGATACTGGCCTGTTCATTGTGCTATTCTTTTCCTTCGCAATGTTCTCTCCTGAGGCCTATGACTAAAGTAAGAGCGATGGAAAACTGACAACCACAGGTGTTGCTGGGGGCGAGGGGTCTGGTGGGAGATGTCCCTATTGACCCTAATCCTTCCATCACTCTCTTCTAACCACTGGATTGTTAACAGGTGCATTTTTGTTCACAATGTCCCTAATCCCAGTCTCTCTCATTTTCACAACAGAGATGACACAGTTGGCCACAGATCTGGCCTCCATCTATTATTCAATCTGCCCTAACTTTGAGGTTAATACAAGATTAACACAAACCTTTCTCTGTCTGTCATACAGGGAGCTCAGTTTATCTTGAGAGTGAGAGGATGAATCACTGAGGCCTTGGTCATAGGCTGTGTTAGCTGAATGCCGACTTTTCTTCTGCAGAATTCAAAAAGAGTTTCAAAGTTAAATAGAAATCGAATCTTTAGCATGCCAAAAAAAATCCAATATAGCAAACTGCTTCAGAAAGGATTTTATTGATGCTTTGTAAAAAAAAAAGTTCCCTTATGGCCCCAAATGTTTAGCTAAAATGTAAACTGGCCAGATTTCTCCTGTCTCACTGAGGTAGTCATTCAATGATTGCAATCCCCGGTCATGGTTATAGCAGGCTGAATTCACTCCACATCTATAACCAGTGTTTGTCAATGGTAATCACTGATCAGGAACATGATCCCTTGATAATTTTCCCTTTTTGTTTTTGCTGTGGTTTCCCAAATCAACTGTTGCATTCCAACACCCACCCCGACCACCAGTGATTAACCATAATCTACCTTGCACTCTGATTGGCTCGGTCAGGCTTCCCAAACCTGAGCTCTTATCTTCAGGGGCCGGGGCGTGTGACTGGGTGTCCCATCAGTCACTGGTTGTAGACGGGATGCACTTGGAGACGCTAGAAGATCAGACCTTATGACCATCTGGCATGTGTTGTGGTTCTGGCATCTGTGGTACATGTCCGCCACAGCCCAGGACCTTAGGAATGAGGCCATAAACTGTGGTCAACTAAGCCGCTAGCATCAACAAAGGCCACCAGTGGAAGAGGCTGGCAAAGGGCTATCAATGAAGAGCGACCACTGGAGCCAGAGCTAAGAATCCCGCCTTTGCCCTCCACTAACCCCACCAACTCCCCAGGGTCAATAGCAAAATTTCTCCCTAAAAAGGCCAAAGAAATCAGGAAGTCACAAATGCCCACTTCAAACAAACTGTGGGCAAGTGATAATTTCCAAAAGAAAGGCACAACACAAATGGCCATTCAACCCATCGCACCAGTACCAGCTCTTTCAAGGATCTCTCCAACTAGTCCCAATCCCCTGCTTAGCAAAGCAAGTAATAATTCAGCCAGCAGTGTCAGCTGTGGTTTACTGAGTAGTGGGTGCCCTTGCCTGGGTTGGGGGGCTTGTGGGGCCAAGACCACCCTCAGCACAAAACTCCAGCTGAACCCCGCCACAGGGCAGTCAGAGACGCCACCTTTCACACCAGGCCAGAGGGCAAGACACTGCGCTCCCCAAGGAGGTAAGGGAATCACGGGGTGTCATTTTGTAAATGATCAGGGAGTTTCCCCCCAGTGTAGGGCCAACATTTAGCACTAGTAAAACAGAGCAGATAATTTTGTTTTGTTATATTTTTTCACCTGTGGGATCACACTATAAATACATTTCAATAAAAGCTAGTCTCTCTAAGGTTAACCTGAAACTACTTAAAAACTATCTCACTACTTACTCTGACGAAGAGGGAGGTCACTCATTCAACCCATCTGATCCATTCAGCTCCTTACAGAACAATCCAATTGGTCCAATCCCCCCCTCTTATTTCCCCGTAACTCTATGACTTAGTCTCTCTCACATGACCACCAATTTCTCTTTGATTCTTTGGCCAATTACCTACACTAAAGGAATGACTGACAGCAGCCAGTTAACCAATCAGCACAACCTGGGGCAGGGGAGGAAAATAAAGCACCCAGAACCCCATAGAGTCATAGGAGAACATGCAAACTCCACTTTAAGAGAACCTGAGGTCAGGATCAAATCTGGATCCCTGGAGCTGTGAGGTAGCAGTACTAACTACTGCACACTACACCATCCTAGTTCCCTTAGGGAAGGGAATCTGCCTGCTCTGACCAATGCATTACTCCAGACTCACCAATGTTGTTGACTGTTTTCTGCCCTCTCAGTTTTGGACAGAAATTGCCAATATTACCAGCTACTCCCACATCCTAAATTTCAAAACAAAAGTGTAAATTGGCTGCTGCATTTCCTACATTACAACAATGCCCTCACTTCAAGAAAACGTCACTGGTTGTGAAGCATTTTGGGATGTTCTGGGGCCAGAAGCAGGTTCTCTAAAGACAGAAGGTTACCTTTTCACGACCATCTTTGAAGGAAACCCCCACAGGCACACTGCTTTCCAGCAAATGCACCAAGATATGAACCAGTGATGCCTTCTGCTTGGTCAAGTGGATCAATTCTCCCCCATACGACCATCTATTATGCTGCATTGTTCTCAATGTAGCCTTTGACCACCTGGCAAAACGTGCATCAGAGGATAAGGACCTTGCACATGAGCTGATTAATTCTGCCTTGGTTTGGTTACAATACTCAGCAGGTAAATACTAAGGTCAGGAAGATTCCAGCCCTGTGGCATTTAGGTGATTACAATTGGCACATTCCAACTAAGGCCCGTGCCTTGAGCCCCTGACAAGGAGAGGAGGTAAAAATATGAATGAAACCATAAGGTTCCTGCTCCTGATTGACCACATAACATCATCTGGTAAAATACACTGGGAATATGAGGACACAGCCCCTGATGGCCACTGTGGGTGAAGGGCCCATTGTTACCCACCAGACATGACCATAAAAAGGATACACAGGGCATTACAGAAAGCACAAAAAAAGATTTACAAGGGGGAATAAGAGAAATGAGAGGCTCAAACTCTTGGGCAGATAAGTAGACTGGGGCTCTGCTCATTAGATACAGAAGTAGTTATTAAAACTACAGAGGGTAGATGTAGAGATGACATTTCTATTGCCAGAGGAACCAAAAGCCAGGAATAACGAATATAATGGTGACCATAAATCCAAAAAAGGAATTCAGGAGGTCTTTTTGTGAGGGAGAAATTGAAACACAGAACAAGGAGTGGAATAGATGCATTTTTGAAGAGGGGAACTGGAGGAATGGAAGATTGTGCTGAAAAATACAAGCAAAGGCTGGTAATGCTCAAGGCCTTGTCCACAAACTGTACGGCCATTGTAGTTCTATGTAACAGTTAGTCAGGTGTTCAAGGCCCCAGGTGCTGCTGATATCAGACAGAAACGTAGCAAAAATTGGGGGGGGGGGGGGACGACCAAAGTTAAAGGGGCCAAATAACTCTGCACCACTAAAGGTAAAATCTTCAGGTTCCTGTGTTATTAGGCATTGCAAAGATTTGTTGCTGCAGTTACGTCAAACCCCCTTGTGTCTGTGCTACAGGCCTCTTAACACTCCTGGCCATCTGGTAGTCTGTACGATGTGAATAGGAAATGGCTTGGCATTATGGAATTCAAAGATAATAAATGGACTCAGATACAAGCTTCAAGAGAATAAACAGGTTTCACTGCAGATGGTGGGGTATGGCAGTCATTAATCTCAAGGGAGCCACATCTACCAACAGATACTTTGAAAAATACTCCTGTATATATTCTCAAGCTACTTTTCTTCAACTCCTTTTTAACCACTCCCCCTAAATTGTATCAACATTTATCATCCTGCCCAGCAAGGAGAGAGACAGAGAGGAGAGAAAGAAACAGAGAAGAGAAAAAGAGAGAGAGAGAGAGAAGAGGAAAAGAGAGAGAATTAAAGAAAGAGAGAAAGAATGGAAGAAAGAGAGAGAGAAAGAGAAGGGAATGCAGAGAGAAAAAGAGCAAAGAGGGAGAAAGAAAGAGTACACCATGCACACAGAGGAAGAGAAAGTGAGGTAAAGAAACAAAGAAACAATGGGGGGGTTGGGTTTGGGAATGTACCTACTGGGTTGGTAGGAAGAGAAAGAAATGAACACACAAAACCACCAGGAGACAGAGGAGGAGACAGAGAGACATACACAAAGATGTCTACCAGATCCTTACATGGCTTATGGACATCCCACCACTGTAATGTGTGAAATGCAGCAGCCAATTTGTATTGAGAAAGCCCCCCCACAAACAGCAATGTGAGATGACCAGATAATCTGTCACTAAAACAGATTTGGGAATAAATATTGGGCAGGACACTGGAGAACTCCCCACTCGACTGTGAATGAGTGACATGGGATATTTTTGGCTCATCCTGAGGGACAGACGAGACCTCAGTTTAACGTAACAAGTGAAAGGTGGCACCTCTGACAGTGAGGTGCTCCCTCAGTGCTGCACTGGAGTGCAGGCATAGATTATTATGCAGAGTCACACCACACACTGTTGGCCGAAGTGCTGAATGAATCAGGCACAAAGATCCCCAATTCAGTGCCTGAGGAAAAGTTTACTGAACTGAGCTTATGTGGCTTGACCTCTGGGAGTAAAAGCCACAATTCTCTCCTTGTTGCCATCCAAGGAGATCTAAAGGATGAATGAGCAAAAAATATGATCAATTGCCATAACCCATGCCTCCACTCCAATCCCTGCAGATCCTATACAGTCTATTTGCCCACTGCTCAGAGGAAAACTTGACCAATTCCCATGCACCATTTTTGACTTGTAAGCACCAACAATATTCTGGACTTGGAGAATGTTCACAGCTGTGCACCACACACACTTACCGACTTTTTCATGAACCCAGTGGTAGCCCTGGTTCAGATCAGTGGTTCCATTACACGTTGACAACTAAACTGAACAGCCCTAATCATGCACACTGCTGAGTGACCATTCTCAAACTGAACCCAGACTCAAGTGTGAATCCAGTTTAAGAATGCCAGCATTTAGCCAGCTGGAAGCTTCTGTTGAGCCAACCTGACATTGCAAGTGCTGGCTCCTGTACCTCAGACTGTTACCCCTGGTATCCCTTCACAACCTCTTCCCTCCCTGCTCGGCATCCTCTTCAAACTCCCTATTCTTCCATTTCTCTGTACCTCTCCCACTGTATCTTCTTGCCTCTTCACCTTTCCTTTATTAGCTGTGCCTCAATCTAAACCACATACCCCCTGCCTACCTCTTTTCAAATCTTTACCCCTCACTCCTTCTTGAGATGCGTTTTTGAACCAAACTAGGTCATCTCTGCTATTGCCCTCTTCCTTGTCAGTCACCAAACCTTGGGCACTTCTGCTGTGTTCAGACCTCTTGTGTGTGCATTACTTGCTGTTAGTCTTGCATCAAAGTGCACCCTGAGACCAGTGTATCCAAATAGCTAACATCGCAGTGAGTTTTAGTCAAGTGTTGAGATTTCTCCAAAGCACAGTGCTACTGCAAAAAAAATAAGGACACACACATACAGGACCAACAATTCCTGTCAGGCAATTTATGAGGATATTGAAGCACATACAGCAGTTTGTGCTCACCCAGTGGTTTCCAGTGTTTATGCAATGAATTAAGATATAGAGGACATGCCTGCCCCAATTTCAATCCCTCACCTTAACAGGAGCTGGGTTATCTCAGTTAGCATCAACAGTCTGGAACAGAAAGCAAAATGCTGCATACAATGCCTCATACTGAATAACATCCAGGCCACTTAGAAGTGTGAACAATGGGGCAAGACCAGGTTTGGGCCAAAATCCCTCAGCAAACTCTGATCAGAATGAAAGCCCTTGGCCCATTATGCAAGGGAATGGAAGTTGCCTGCAGAATATTTACCAATCACGAGTCAACTCTTCGTGGTATGTGTGGGGAGAGGGGTGGGAAGAGGAGAAAGCTGGAAAAGGAACGAGAACAGTCTGCCTGATGTCGAATGATTAGACTAACTTACCACTTTGTTGAAATGGTACTTGCAATAGCCGCAGTACTTCACATTGTCAATTTCGGAGCCTTGCTCCTCACACAGCAGGCCAGCCATCTGGGCGCTGAGGAGAAACATATCGCACATCAGCTACACACTCAACTTTCACACCTGTCAAACCTCAAGACAACCCCAGGTCAGCTGACTTCACACCAGGTCTCTGGCCATGAGCCTTCACCCCTTAAGGGCATTACCATAGCATAGACACTAGAGCTGCTGCCTCACAGCTCCAGTAACCCAGGTTTGGTCCAAACATCCGGTGCTGTCTGTATGGAGTTTGCATGTTCTCCCTGTGAGCACATGGACCTCCTCCCACATCCCAAAAATATGCAGATTAATTGGTTTATTGGCCATCTGGATGGAGTTGATAGGAATGTAGGGAGAATAAAATGGGGTAGGGCAAAATTAGTGCAAAAATGGGTGCTTGATGGTTGGTGTAGATTTGGTGGGCTGAAGGGCCTGTTTCTGTGCTGTTTCCTTATGCCATAGTGAGCACCTTAACATGGACATCACAATCAGTCCTTGCAAGGGAGGAAGATGCTCCTTTGGTAATAAAGCTGACAATAAGTTTCCTGCAAGGCCAATTATTTTCAATTCATTGGAAAATCACAGTATCTTGAAAAGAACGAGTTCTCACCAACTAGCCTATACTATTTATATACTGAATTTATCATATTAAACATCCATGATGAGACACCTGACAGGAACATAATTAAACACAATTAACTAACCATTTGCTGCCCTCAAGTCCCATTCAGGTCCACTTATTGGCTTATTGCTCCTGGGAGAGAGGCGAACTGGGACAGGTGACTCATGACAAAGGCAACAAGAATGGAAGACTATAAACACCATGCTGGAAATACTCAGCAGGTCAGGCAGCAACCATGGAGAAACACAGATAACATTTCAGATCTTTTATACTCTAAAGATGAACTCTTGATCTCTCAGTCTACCTCATCATGGCCCTTGTATTTTATATGTCTACTTGCACTGCACTTTGTCTGCAACTGTAACATCATATTCTGCATTGTTTTTGTTTCCGTTTGTACTGCTTATGTACAGAAAAGTCTGAATGGCGTGCAAGCAAGAGCTTTTCACTATATCTTGGATACGTGTGATAGTAATAAACCAATTACCAATATCTTGCAATTTCATCAGCCTAAAAGATCTCCGTTTCTATCTCTATACATGTTGTCTGACTGTCTAAGTATTTCCAGCATGCTCTGTATTTATTTCAGATTTCCATCATCTGCTGTATTTTTATGAAGTGTGGACGAATATGGAGTTGTGGAGAAATAATGGAAAAAAATGGGGTGAAATGTCAAGTGGTGAAGAGAAAGTACAGGGCTGAGGTGGAGATGGGGTGCATGAGAATTCCTGTCTCAACCAAGCAATGATCCAGGCTGATTACACAGGATTGTAAAAAGCCCAGTGGGACCCCACTACACAAGGTTACAAAGACACAGGAGACAGATGGATTGATAAAACAAGCAGATATTGCTTTACCAATTTAGAAATGCTGTTTCTATAATTGGCAAGCCCAGCCCTGAATTTAATTGCCAGGGAATGTTTGGCTTCCTTTAAAATTCTTCATAAATGAACCTTAAATCCAGCATTCACATACTAATACTTTGATTACAAACTGCTAAAGGCAAAACATTTCTGGCACGGTTCCAAATCGGAACACAACGTTTACGAAGGATTAGGACTCATCCAATACATGGAATAGGGCTCCCCAGGCACCAATGTATAGCATTGGATTTTTTTAAAATCCCTGTTGACAGAATCGGTGGCTAATGGAATCTTTAATCCCAGGAGATGATTTACAAATATTTTGGATGTTCCATTCTCGTTAATGTTAGTGGAACCATAATTCACAAGTCACATTATTGGGTATGGCTATCAAAGTCACTCAGCCCATTCACTGCTGTGGGACAACCTTCTTTAACGACTGCATTTGGTTTTGGGATGGTTGGCCAGTTGTCGTCAAGGGGAGTGATTCAAATGGGAGGTGCAGTCAGTGTAGCCTAGATAAGGAATTATTTGTGAATGAAGCCCATTCTTTCCCGGGACAGTCATGAAGATAAGCTCTACACAGTTCAACGGTAGAACACCATACTGGCAAAAACCACACCCGTTTCCCTACTGTCCTTTGGAGGACAGTCCTTACCCGGTCTGGTCCAGAGATGATTCCAGCCCCACAACAATGTGGTTAACTCTTAACTGCCACTGAAATGGTGTCAAATTGTTCATTTCAGGAGCAATTAGGGATGGGCAATAATTACTGGCCTCGCCTGTAATCCTACATGTAGTTTAAGAATAAATTCATATTAGTCCCAATGTGACATGAAATCCCCTCACCGACCTATGGAATCCTATGGTATTACCAACCTGCTACTGAGTTCACAGTATTACCCTGGACGCCCACGGAAAGGAGGTTGAAACTCTCCCCAATTAACCTTTACTTAATTTATTTTCCGGGACGTGGGCATAACTAGCATCGTGGCATTTATTGTCCATCCCTAAATGCCCTTGAACCACTGCAGTCCTTCTGTTGAGGGCATTTCCATAGTGCTGTTGGGGAGGGTTCCAGTACTTAGACCCAGTGATAATGAAGGGCTGGTGATAAATTTCCAAATTAGGTAGTTGTTTCATTTGGAGGGGATCCCATAGACGGTGGTGGTCCCATGCACTTGGTTGTTCTTGCCCCCCTCGGTGGTACAGACCACAGGTTTGGGAGGAGGTGCTGTCAGTGTAGCCTAGATGAGGAACGTCATTTTGTAGATGGTACACATTGCAGCAGTTGTATAGTGAATGATTGCTTAAGATGGTGGATGGGGTATATCAAGCAAGCAGAACGCCTTGTCCTTGATGGCACCAAGTTTCTTGAGAGTTATCGTAGCTGCACTCATCCAGGCAAGTGGGGGTATTCCATTACATTCTTGAGTTGTTTATTGTAGAT
>JARFYF010000058.1:5248035-5260380 GCA_030265395.1 Rhina ancylostomus | reverse complement strand
GATAGATAGATAGATAGATAGATAGATAGATAGATAGATAGATAGATAGATAGATAGATAGATAGATAGATAGATTGCATGCCCTTTACAAGAAAACAAAATCTCTTATTTATAAAATGTCCTCTACGGAGCCCGAAAGAGCCTTACCACCAGTGAAGTAAGTTTAAAGGTGGTTGCTGCCTTAGCATAGGAAATACTGCAGCCAATTTTACACAGAATAAGATCCTACAAACAAGAAAGTGATAATGTTTTTACTGATGTTTGTTGCGGGTTAAGTTGGCCAGGACTCTGGGGATAGCTCTTCACTTCCCCCTCAGCGCCTTGGGATACTTAATGTTCGCCTGAATTAATTTCGCAACCAAAAGAAGAGGTCCCCTACAATGTGGAGGTGGCTCCGCGCTGCCTGGAGTGATGGCCTAATTTTTTTTTGTGTTCAAGTCAACTTTCTGACTGAGCAAGAAAAAAATATAAACAATTTTAGTTCTATTTTCTTCTTGTAGTTGGCGTTTTATTAAGTCCCTGGTTTTGATACTCTGAGGGAAGAATTAAGTTCATTATATCTAAGAGAATGTTAGATTGTTAATGATTCACGTACAAGAATTAAAACTTCGCTGTGTGCAGATCATATTTCACAGTGACTGCAATAAACACTGCCTAAATTTTCGCTGAGGTCAGTGTCAACCCCCGTCCAACACTCACGTTCAGAGTGGACGGACGTTTTGCAAGTGACATTGTAGCAGAGGACTTAAAAAACGATTATTTCATTTGTCTTCTGTTGCTCTCTTCATCCCGGAAACAGAGAATTTACAGCGGACATTAGTAACGCCTTGCCAGGACGCTCAGCACCGGCTGGGGAAATGCTATCTAAAAAGAACGTGCGATGCGCTTAATTAGAGGATCCAAACTGTTTTCACATGCCATCTTATTTCACGGAGAGCTTTTTGTAAATCCGAGGAGCAGGTTTTGAAACCTCCTTTGTATCGGCAGCCACCAGAGCGCGAACTAACAGAAGACAATTGGGAAATGTTGCTCCGGCCATTCATACATCTGCAGGCATTGTTGGTTCAGTTCAGCCTTGGCTTTAATGCGATACACTTAAATCCCAGCAAACACAAAAGCTAATTAGTCAATAGAATTTATGCTGGTGTTCAACATAAAAGGAAACTAATGGATGGCCCACATTAGGGAATTGATGTGCTTTTATCAACTGTACGTTTGTCAATTGTCCATTTGGCTCACAATCTTTAACATCTCGGCAATAGATAATCGTTTTTAAAACCAGAGGGTGAAGATTTATAATTCCAATGAAGTGAATAGAACCGAACACACCGACTTAATTCGAGTTCTGTTCTGTTTATAGCGGAACAGTATTTGCCAACTGCACTGTGTTTATTTGGTTAGTTGGTGAAGCATAACTTCACATTGTGAAATGTGAGAGGGGTAAATTGCCCATTGGATGGATGGCACGTTGGAATTAGTTGGATTATTGGGTCTGGTGAATAGATACAATATTAAATATTGCCAAAAGGTATTAAATATCATAATATACTGATATAATAACATACCTACTGAAATTGAAAGACGCTTCATTTTGATCAGAATAAAGATTCTACTGCAATATTGTGGTGTGAATTTAAATTACATGTAGACTCACAGGTACTAACGTGATACATGAAGTTTGTAGCTCCCCTTCCACCTTAATAATGATAATGTTCCAAAGGTGCGTTTGCCCTTTTAGCAGAGCTAGTTCCTTTGAATAAATGGTCCAACCCTGAATGGACAATCCAGAATAACTAATATATGTTGAGATGCATTGAATGATATGCCAAGTTATGGCACTTCTGCGTATATAGGGGCACACATCCTAACGTAGAAGAAAGGGACCGAACGCATTTGTATTTGTGTGATTGGTCTGGATTAAAGGACAGGCGAGCCCTGTGCCGTGGAAAACCGCACTTCAAATGTTCCAAATTAAGTGAGAGATTATCCAACCCCCTCATCATTAACAAATTCACTCCTATGTTTCGTTGTTTCTTCGAGGTAGAGAGTTTTAGGTTTAGTTTTCAAGACAACTATATTCATTGATCATTCCTTTGTGATACGAATATGGAATATATTTAAAAGAAGTCAACTGTAGCAGAAGAAAATCGGTGCAACTTTAGTTCGCGTTAAGTGAGGTGTGATCATGACTGAGAGTCGGTGACATTTTCTGGTACGTGTCGTCTCAAAGTTTGAATTCACCTGGCTGACTACAAAGTTGTCTTCGATTACAACGCTTACTGGTGAACTACAACTGTGGTTCGTACTGAAATAGGCATGTAGTTAAGATAGCCACAAAAACAAATTATCCCGAATGTCCACATTTAAATTTGTTCCCTTCAAAACCAGTTCATTGGTTGTAAACGCGTTTGGGACGACCTGGAGTTGTTGGTTTTTCACTAAATTAATTGGATTCTTAAAAAGGCCTTTTACAGCCCCATGTAATTTACAGTCAGTTAAATACTTCTGGAGTATTTTAACAGTGGTGAAGTAGGAAAGGTGGCGATCAGCTTGAGCACAGCAAGCGGCCACACACAGCAATGTGATTATGACCTTTGTTGTCTTGTGATTTTAAGTTACTTTGAAACACTACCATGGAATCTTTTACATCTACCAGAAAGAGCAGCGAGAGTCGGTTTAAAGTCTTGTCCGAAATACAGTACTTACAAATGTGCAGCACTCCCTTAATATGGAACTGGGGCTTTGACCAACATTTTTGTGGTCATGGCTCTGGAGTGGGTCTTGAACGCACAACCTCCATGAACCAGGGGTGATGTCCTCTGAGTCAAAGGTGACACCTCTATGGCACCAGTTTAATGCCTTGTCTGGAATATTCCTCCAATCACACTCCCCCTCTCCCCAACACTCCTGACCCTTCCCCCTTTCCACGACGCGATGAAATCGATTCTTTACCGTTTTAATACTGTGACTCCTTCTTTCCCAGAATTTCTCAGCTAGGATGTTCCTTCATTCCACAATCCAAACCCGGAGTGTCGACTGCCCCTAACCTGTGTGGTCTGAGGCAGTTACGTCTTTGTACATATTTCTCAACTGAAAAGTAGTCAACAGCTAACTTAGACACAAGAAATTCTCAGATACTGGGTATCTAACTTAGCTGCTGATCTGCTAGCGAGCCTGGTTCATGCAAGTGGCCTTAAAGTATTTGCAATGGAAACAGAGAATGGCTTGGAAATCAAGGCCCAGGCTCAAAGTGACGTTGTACTTGGGGGACGGGAAGGGTGAGGGGGATTTTCAGCTTAACGGACTGCTCTGGTTTAGACATTAGTTGGTCGATCGTAAATACAATGTGGGAATTATCCAAGTGCAGAATGGTTCATATTTCTTTAAATCACAAATAATACCCGTCTCTAATTATTAACAATCAACAAATCGACTCTGTAAGGGTTCCTGGTGCAGGCTTTGAGGTTATATCCAATATCTGCCGGAGTGTTCACCCCAAATATTAATTTTAATCCGTTTACATAATACAATAAGTGTTGAAGTCGGTACCCTGTCTCCAGAACACAGCTCCAATTTCAACCTGGTAGGAAAAACCAATTGCCTTGCTAGAATTCAGTGATCCTGTTACGATTGATCAAAGTCTGACTGTAAATCCGGGGCTCCCTGTAATATCCTGACAAAAAATAAAACAACGGCTCCCCTTTTAAGAATGGTTAGACTAATGGGTTGGATTAATCAACATCCTGTTGTAGATTTGGGATCACATTCGAAGTTGCAGTCTGATGAAACGTCTTGCGCTACCTTCTCTTTAGCAGCCCACGGGGGCATACATTTTCACTTTCAGTCTGAAAATAAGGCAGACAGGCGCTTACAAGAACAGGTGGGCCAATAGCAAAAACACGCTCGAAAATGGCAAGGTAAGCAAGCAGAGAGGTCGGCATGAAAGAAGACTTTTTGGGCGTCATTAAAACCCTTAAGGCAACTATCGTAATGAGATAGAGAGAGTCTTTCCGTCATCCATCTATCTATCTATCTATCTATCTATCTATCTATCTGTCTGTCTGTCTGTCTGTCTGTCTGTCTGTCTGTCTGTCTGTCTGTCTCTATGTATTATGTATCTATTTATCTTTAGTTTTCTCCATCCATCCACCCAGTCAAACATCCACCTTACAAATCCACACTGTGTACGCCCAGACAGTATGTACATTGAGTGCTTTCTGATCAATTTATACTTTTCTTTACATAATTTTGTTTTTTTTCCAACGATTAGTCCACGACCAGAACTTTCCTTTGCTTATCTCATTCTGATAGTCTGTGCCTTAAGCTATTGCAATTATTAGAATCGAAACATAATTAAAATTAAAATTTAGCCTGCCACATGAGCGCGACTCACCGGCCGGTGACAAAGCTGGGACAGTAATTCATCTTTACAGTCATACGCTATTTTCTGCGTTTTAAGTGTAAGACTCGGCAAATGATGGGGAAATTGCCTCTTTTGGCATCAACTTTATTTTCATCATGCAATTGAAAATCCTCCCTCCCCCATAACCACCCCCTTTCACAATATTTTCTTCTGAGTGAAAATGAGAATCCTGTGGAAAACTCTGCTGGTTAGAATCTGTTCCTTGTGGACAACTGGCGGTAGCGTCAAGCGAGATTTGGAGACCGTGTCGGCCACTCGAGTTCGGATTACAACTTCCCCTCTAAAGGGCTCGTTTTACCCATTCCGATCTCCTTAGATTGTGTAAAATGTTCGACCTCATGAATTGTTTTTTGTTAACACCGCGAGACTTGGGTTTAAAACGCACGGGATTGCGACACATGCTGCATCTTATATTTCGTCTTTTTCCCAGTGATTGTTTTCGTTTAATCTTTAAAGGCGCTGCCTGACTCCTTCAGGCGTCCATCCAGTGCAGCCGCCTCTCTCTCTCCCTCGCCGACAAAGAACAGCAGTCTCTCTGTCGCTCCTGTATCAGGGGCTGCCTTAAAAAAAAACTCGTCCAGTTAAGTCCAATTTTCCCTCTAACTTCCATGACACTATAAGTGAATGTGTGCAACATTTCAACCTTTTTTCTTGTCCGCAGCCAGCATTGCTCCTGTGACATGTAGCCGTTCCTCTGACCCAAAGGGTGAGAGTAATTTGAGCTGATACCTTCACTCTGGACTCTGCATTATGTAAATAAACGACCACCATCTTGGCAGAAATGCAATTGTCTTCTTTTCTGTAGTATGTGCGCTGGGAGTGGGGGTGGGTGGGGGAAATAGATTTTGAGAAATACTCAGGGCCGCTCTGACAACTACTTGTGCTCAATGTGTTTTGCATCATGCTAATTCAAAACTGGCCCTTAGCGGATCTACCTAGCGCCGTTATTGAAACACTGTCTGAATAACTCTTTAAAAACGCGCAAGACCATCGTTCAAACTCCTAACGCCGAAAGCACACGGAATAAGGCTCTCTTTTGAAACCTAACTGGCCCCGGCTACGGCAAAGCAGAGAAAGAAACTTAGGTGCCAAACTTTATTTTCTCTGGCCCTATAAAGAACACTAAATAAATAACGCTTACAACGACTGAGGAATAAATTTTAATTTCCAAAAGGTATTACAATCGCATTTCAGCTCAAGAATCAGTCTGAAAGGAACTATTGATTGGAACATTGTGTGGGGTTTTGATCAGTAATGCATGCCTTGGTGTATTAACCTCTCTTCCTCCAGAGTCCAAATGATTTGCATCTAAACGGAGGGTTTCTGTGTTTCTCCTGCAAATTACACACCCGAATTTCAAGGAGATAGAAGTAACATAGAGAGAATAGGATTTTACTCGTTCGTCCACATACACAGTCAAATAGACTCCATCCCAACACATGTACACACATACATAAACAGATGCGCGCACACACACACACACACACACACACACACACACACACACTCCCGTTTTTCTCCCTCTTCAGTGGAATTTTAACTATACTGTGCCTTAAATTAAATCTCAGAATAGTTCGTCAATACTTCACGACTTTAAGAGAAAATAGACATTTTAAAAATAAAGAAATTCAGTAAAAATTTATGACAACGCTTCGCCCATTTTAAAGATGACAGATGCTCCCTGCTCTTGACTTGTCACCTACTATTTTCTGCTTACTTTTAATTAAGGCCTACTGAGCAGAACGAAGGAACTGAGATAAGCGAAAAAAATGTTGCATTTGGGATTATCTAACGTTTAAAAAACATTATCCAGAGAAAACAACAAAAATCCCATTCATCCTTTCCCGGTCCCACATTGCATTCTGATTACTTTGAGGGTACAATTGAAATGTGTTATTCTTTTGTCTTTTTAACCCATTGTCTGAAAACGTGCTCGCTGGGCAAACTGCAAGTTCACCCAGTGAGACTCCCATGTACATAGGTCGATTGCACAAGGGAAATAAATAGTGCAAAGCTACAGAAAGGTTTGTACAATCCTGGGACTGAATTCTGATTGATTCCCTTTTCCCCATCAGTATTATACAGTTGTCTCGAAAGAAACATTGTATATTTTCTCAAATTTATTTTGCTCAGATGTGACGGATTTCTGTTGGATTGTGGATGAGGTTCAGTTGGGATGAAGTGATCAAGAAATACTCTCATTCAGTGTTGTAAACCATATTTCCCGATATTTGATTGTTTTTGGAGATGTCATAAATATAATCACATTTAGCACCAGCCCTGCAGAATATTATTCGCAGCCAATTTGTGTTCAGCCACAAGCGTGGCCTGTTGCTTGTTAAAGGGTTAAATACTGAAACCCCTGAATTTATGGCTTGGTGGAAGAGGAATTGCGGTGCCCCCGATCTGCCATCTCCACACCGGGTGAGCTTTCTGCATTGAGCAAGAATGGTCGGAGCAAAACGAATAGGCAGGGCACAAATCTCCATCATCCCCCACAACCAGCGAAGGTGGCGAGGGGAAATTGCCCATTAGACTAAAAGCTTTCTTTACTGGCGTTGCTAATCCGCAAGTGACACGCTTGCACTTCGACGAGTCTTTCAGCAAATTCGCCCTTTTGCCTGTTGCGGTTACCCAGGGTTGAATCCGGTCGGGTGTCTTTGCAGGACATCTTTTGGAGGTAAGCTGTTTGTCACGCCTGGAAGAAACCTGTTTCTTTTTTGTACCACTGTCCCAGCTACCAATGGCCGAAGCCTTGCTTTGTAAAGTGCTGCGGTTTTGTACTCCTTTTGAGGTAGAATGTTTGGGTCGATGGATGGAGCCATTATGGCCTCCCACAGACTGTACTCCACCGTTTTCATTGGGGTGGACTCCCGAGGTTAGTTTCGCTTTCCGCCGCTTCCTCTTGAGGTCATAGTTGCCCGGACCCTCGCTCTCTCCAGAGTTCCAGAGGCCCGATTTGTGGATTGGATCGAAGACGCTCTGGTCACTCTGCTGGGCTCGAAGGTGAGTCCGGGTGACGTTGGTGACTGCAGAACTCTGGTTTAAATCAGAACCCTTAAAAGTTTGTTTAATCCTTCCCTCTGCCTGGGCGTTGAGAGCTGGTGAAGTTCCTTGGTCCCTCCCGAAGTTTTTCAAACTGTTCTTGCCGAGGCAGGGTGCAGCGGATGCACCGGACCGTGCATCTGAATGCAATAAATCCCTTTGTTGTGAGGGTCGCCAGCTTTCTTTGAAGCTGGATAGAGAGGCCCCACGCTTTGCAAAGTTGTTTGGGGTCAGATGTGGCGGTTGAGTGGGATTTCTCGCAGGGTCTGGCTGTGACACTGCGACCTCTTTGGCTGAAGTCCAAAGAGCGTTCTCGTTGCCGGTCCTGTCGTCCCCGGCGTTAATCGGGGGCCCGTGACCCGGCGGGCGGCAGAACGGGCGCGACTGAGGCGCACCTCCGGCGTAGAGTGATTGGCGTTCCCCCGCCGTGAGCTCCGGCCTCTCCTCCGGTCCGGGCTGCCCCGGGACACCAGGAGTCTTGTGACAGAGACTGGGTAAGGTGGCTCGCCTGAAGCGGATGCTGTGCAGCGAGGCGCCGCTGAAAGCCGAGCTGGAATCGGAGGCCGAAGAGCTCTGGTCGTCGCTGCTGCAGCCGGAAAGTGGCGACTCTTCGTCTTCGTCCGTCGACCCGAAATCCGAGTCGTTCTCCGGATCGAAGCTGCAATCCGAGTCGCTGGAGCATCCGAGAGAGGCGCCCTGATCCGTCTGCGCAGAGCGAGTTTCACTCAAAGCCTTTATATCTCCGGAAAGCACCATCCTTTTCACAGACTTCAAAGCTGGCGGCGGTAAGGATGAATTATAGTTTCCGATAAATCCACTTCCCGCATTTTTGCTCTGATTGCAACAGGAATATTTCGCTCTGAAATGAACGGGACCGCCCGCCCCATTGAATCGAACTGCGATGGCGGGCTGAACAGTTCTGGAATAACGGCAGCCCACGCCCTGGTAAAACCTATCCCGCTCTCGGTACACCGGACAGAAACTGGATTTTCCAACATTTTCATAGTTTGTAAAGCCTTGCCCGTCGGGGTCGGTGATGGATCGGCAGCCGCGCCGCTCGAACAGGCCGCTGTTGTCAGTTGATTCGACCGCTGGCTTGGATTCCTCCTCGCAGCGCTCGGCAGGGTTCCGAGTCCGCAGCAACACCGTCCTCTCTCTGCAGAAACCCGAGAAGTAACCGGGGTCCGGGCGGCTGGGGAACTGCCCCCTCTCTCTCACCTTTACCTTGAGTTTCTTCTTGGTGCACTCGGGGGCTTTGTAAACCGTATACAAAGCCTCCAGGTCTTCTTTCGAAATGAGTGTGCATTTGACTGCCCGCGTTGGCACGGATTTTATGGCTTTGAGAGTCCGCAGTTCCTGCAAATCGCAGCGACGCCTCTTGATTTTCAGGTACTCCATTCTTTTTCGGATCGTGGTCCTGGGGACGTGCTTGAATAGATCCGCCAGCACTTGAGACAAGGCGAACATTTGCTTCCCGTTGACTCGCAGGTAACCCAATTTAACCCCGAACATCTCCAGATGCCCGAATTGAAACCCTTCCAGTGTAACATTTGAGATATAATCCACGCATCTTGGAATAATCCCAACCATTGTATTCGCCATACGAAAACGAATGAGGCTGGCTCTGCCATTAATTAGATTTTGTAAATAGAAATAAATGGCACACAGAGCGACACAAAGGTTGAAATAAATAATGTTTGTATAAATTCTGCATTTAATCGCAGCATTTTGGCGCCTGTTTAATCTAAGATGTAACCAAACCCCGATTAGACGAGATATTTAAGATGGGTTTTCCAACTCCATTCCGCTTCGTTCCTAGAGTAAAGTTCTCAATACAAGCACACTTGTCCGGAGACACTCCACCAAATAATTTCCTTCAACTCAAAGCTGATTGGACCCTTTCTACATGTGATGCAATAAAAGCCGATATTCAACCCCCCTCCCAACCTCCAACTCCACCTCCACTCTCCCCCACCCCAAACACTCATAACCGCCCGAGCAGCAAGTAGACATCACATTAAATATATCCCGCATGCATTTCCGCTGTTAAAGCGAGTTTTCTTTATTATCTGAGGTACCAGGAATCTTTAAGCGACCAATGCAACATGCATGTTCTGTGACGTTTGAACCTTATATTCTTCCACAATCGTAAATCAAACCGTATGCTAATAAATTTGAACAGCTCCTAATCACGCAATGCGTATATTTATCAAGGGCTTGGAGGTATGGTGTGTAAATCACAAAACCCCGCGATTTGTGAATTTACGCATTTTGAGAGATTCTAAACTTAAATTTAATCTTTCATTTTAATTTGCATCGTTCTTTTCTTTAAAAAAAGCTTCATCTGGACAGTTATTAAAGGCTTAAGTAATTAAGACGACGGCAGAATAATTCTCTCTGGTCCCAATTTCGGAAATTTTGCAACTTAATACTTCCCCGAAATGTGGAAGACATTTTCTTTACTGTTAAAGTGGATTATGTGTCGAATGTTCTTTTTAATTGAACTTCCTTGTATTATCGTGAACTATTTGATTTTACCAGAGAAAAGAAAATCAGATCAGTGGTATTTTAATATTCTAATGAATATATTCCAACGTGCCTTTGAACCACGTGTTGTGTCTGAGTTTGATCCATTGTTTAAATCAGACCACCTGGATGATACGTTCAAGGAAATAAAACTGAATTCCACATCTTCCAGTACATATGTACAACTGATAGCAATTCCGAATTTAGTATATTACTTTTAAGATGAAAATAGCACAAAGATCCAGTGTTTTCCAGGATAGCCTTGGAAATGCTGTCTGAAAAGGAAAACCTTCTTCGCTCCATCTGGATTTATTAAACTCGAGATTAATACACAAGTGGTATTAATTGGTGGTTAGAGTGCGGGTTAAGCGTTTCCTTACTGAGCTGATATGGCTTCTCTCGCTGGCAAAGTAGCTGAAATTCACCTTTACAAACCATTTGCATTTGTTATTCGGTTTCCTGTTTCTTCCATTTCTGATCCAGTCCATCTTATACAATTACATGCAAACTGTTTATTCATAGACATCAGACAGAAATTCATGCTGGCAAGAAAATCTCCAGGCTTAAACTATTGATCGAGTTCCAGTAATCATTACCAGCAGCAGTTATGGACAAACACATAGCAGCGCCGGGTCTCCGACTCTAGATTGTACACACTTCTGCATTCTTAAAGGGAAAAAGTTCGCTCAATCATTTATTTATTTCATTGATGGCAAAACAAGAAAAGGCTTTACATTTTACAAAGTTGGTCTGACCATTTCCTTACTGTTTACCCCTCCTGCCAAAGGTGACCCGAAACTGATCATCTTCCATTTATTTCATTTAACAGCGATACAACAGGAAATGTTATTGATTTGCCCTTATCACTTTAACATTAACGCGGGCATCACAATTCGAAGGAACCCATTAGGATCCACGTTACATAAACCCAAATTATCAACATATAGATTTTGCTATTCCTTTTCCCACGTTGATCTACCCTGAGAGCTCCCAATTCACCCGCTAAAGCAACATTTCTTGGCTCCATCGCACTTTCGTACACATACTTAATGCGGGCGTTTCAAGCGTTATTTTTCAATATTCCAACCTATTTTTTTCTAAAGTCAAACACCGCCTTCACAATTAAAGCAGAACCCGATTTAGAGGCAATTGTGTGACCTACATATCATCCTTCGTCGTATTCTTACAACCACGAAAAATACTGCTGTCAGACTTAATTAAAGATACTATTTTTGCAACACTCTCTGGAAAGAGTTGGTGTTACCCTCTCTCACTCACACATACAGCATGTTTGTTTTATAGACAGGAAGTCGCTACAACTCCGTCATTTTAAAAAATCTATTCCAGCATATGCTATTTCTTTACTCAAAATATTTTCAGTACGAAACCATACCGAGAGCTCGATTATTTTTAGTTATTACTGTCGGTTTTAAACCAGGTGATCGCTGCTGCGTCTCTCTGCAAGAGGCAGAGACTGCAGTTCAAACATTGGCTGAACTATTCTATTAAATACATGCAATTTTCTAATGCATTCGCTTCGCTCCCCCTCTCTCTCAGGCCATGGTTTGTTTTAGATCAGGTTACCCCTGCGTCTTCACGTTCAAACGGATGCCTTAAACTTAAAAAAAATGGACTTTAACGAGATCGATCCAAGCCTTATCGGGAAATAAATAGGTATTGGGTGTGTGGGGGTGGATACGGAGGCGGGGGGAGGAATAATCCAATCTGGCTCAGTGACCAGAGTAAATATGCCATGTCAGAGCCGGAGGTCAGGCTGGCAGACACTGAGTAGGCTTGAGATGTAGCTTCCATTGCTGGATTCCCTACACTGCACGGAGAAAACCTTGGGACTAAGTCGGAGTCCCTGTTGAATAGCCATCTCGAAACTCGGCTAACTCCATACAGATCTGTGTTTCCATGTATGTATGTATGTTTCTATCTATCATCTATGTATGTATGTATGTATCTATCGACAAATAGATCGATCTATCTGTTTATCAACCTTTGCATCCATCTCTCTCTCCGCGCACACACACACACATGTTTATGTGCATGACTGAGTGTGTATATGTAAACATGCGTATGTAGTGTAGACAGATGTGTTTATACAACTGTATGGCGCGTACCTGTATATAAACGTATATATTTACATGGTTTTGTTTATATATGTATATTTTCTTATATAAGTGTGCATATATGTGCATAGTTATAAATTTATATATGCACTTTATATATATCGTGCCTATTGTATATGCATAAAACCCAAGCACACACACATACACACACACACTCACACAAACACACACACACACACACACACACACACACACACACACACACTTATGTTTTAG
>JARFYF010000058.1:4688999-4700264 GCA_030265395.1 Rhina ancylostomus | reverse complement strand
GAAAATACTTTACTTTATTGAAAATCCAGTTACTAATTCTTCAAGGTTCCCTAACTAAATAATTAAACTCTAACTGGCCTGTACCTTAACCATGATACTTTGTGGCCTCAGTGTGTCACATGCAGAATAACATTCTTGACCCACATGCAACACCAGCATACAAGTAATAATAAAATAAATGGCAAACCAGTTTTATTGGAGGGGATGTCAGTTTATTTTCATTATTATAAAATAGGATGGTGCATTATTTTAAAGTGTTGCCATTTGCATGTACAGTTGCAGTTGTAAACTCCAGGAGTCATGCAGAACTTAACAATATCACATTGTTCTTTTACAACTAATTGGCAAAGAGGCAAAAGAAACTTGTTTTAATTAAACACTATTTATATATCTATGTTACATAGCTTTTGTCAGAGTTGACACTTGAACATATTTACAAAATAAGCAATTAACTTTACAGCAAATTTGCGTATTTTAATAAACAGCACATTGTAAATTGGAAGAAGGTCATGTTGACAGCATTGTTCAATGCTCCATTGGAATGCCTGATTTTTTTTGTATTAAAATGGAAGCACTGAAATGCTTGCTTGCTAAACAATCTCTCTCAATACTGCAGGTAAACAGCAACACAAAACAAGTAACAAAGCTGGAAAAATGTGGCATGAAGCATCTCCATTTAGACATCATGTCTTACTAATTTTCTTGAAGTGGTACAATTGTTTCTTTGACAGTTTAGCATGTTTCTCCTTTTTATCCACAGCATAGACTGTTAATACTGAAATCCCCACCTCAGTGTTGTCTTTCAGACAAAACTCTCATCCCCTCCTCAGATTTAAACAAGATGCTCAGAATTAAGGTTGTTAAGTTTGGCACCAGGTTTTGAAATATTCAGGAAAAAGCCAAACAGCATCCAGTCACTGGCATGCAGACGACGCAGAACACCACAACAGATGTGACCCACACCGATTCTCTCTCTCGACCTTTCCAGCTTAGATCGAGAAAAACAAAATGAAATATGTACAAAAAAAAATAGGTTTATAACTAGGAAAAATTTGTAGTTAAATTAAACAATTGTTAAATGTTATATTAACATAAATCCCAGTGTGGTCTGGAAGCTGGTCTGGAATCTAGAAGGTCTGAAAAAAATGACTTGCAAAAATGAGGCATTTTTCATGAATAGGTAAATAAAGCAGACATGGCTAAATACAATTGCAGTCTACAACTCATCTAAAACTGTTAAAACTACTTGGCTTGTTTTAAGGTGCATTTGCACATTGTGTGATAATGATGAATTTCAGAAATAGGATGAAGAAAATATTTTCACAAACCACTAAACATTTGCAGGTATTTAAAAATAATATGAGTAAGAAATATGCATACTTTGTTGAGATAAATTTTGGCAAACCTTCATAGTTTTAGAAAAACCTTGGTCTTAACACCTTAGGACAATGGTTCAATTGGATGTTCTTATATCTTACACCACTGGTTAGCAATGCAATCCTTACTTTAAAGCCACGTTTCAACAGCAATGAATCACAACTTGATTTTTATGGATTTAAAACTGAAAAGGAGTTGCTGCTCATGATCTAAACTTCAAGGAATTTCCACACAAATAACCCATACAGTGTTGTCTATTTGATCCCTTGTACACACCATGCTCGAGAAAGAATTGTGGCTCACAATACTGGAATTTCAGATTGGAACTAACCCCATGCTGTTTCAAAGATGTAATAAAATCACAGGTATTATGGGGCAAAAAAACAAACGAGGAATCATTATATTTAAAGTTTTTTTGCACAGTAAGTGATAGAATAGTTTTAACTGGGTTCAAAGATGAATTATTAAGCAAAATCCTGAGAACTCATTTATAAAATTAATATTAGACAATACATCCAAAACAATATCATTTTTTTCTTTTTTCATAATCTTCAAAAACAATTTGAATTGTGATGCAACTTTTCCTAGACCTTACCTAATGTGTAACTAAATATTTTTTAAATACAGAATCGTGGCAGTATAGCGTGACCACCTCTGGCTCTGGTTAAATAATTTTTTTAAATGCATTTTTAAGAATATGCATGTTACCGAGTTTTTAATTCGACCTGAGCAAGCCATGGAGCAAAAGTATCGAAAATTAAAAATTCAAGTAACAGTAGAAACAAACAAAAATGTGCACAGAAGCACTAATGTAAACAATGCAACAAAAATATATTATATATTTATATGTACACACACACACTGAGGTTAAATGCGCAACTTTTAATACAAAACCATAGAAAATCAAATAGCCACAATTGCATCAGCAAAACAAAAACATCAGGAGCCAGTCAGTGTTTGGTATTCTCTCCCCAGCTAACTCTTTAGCATTGTCTACAAAGTTGTGTCTATGAATTTAGATTCATCACCATGCGTTAAACAGTAACAGCGCAAACAACAGAGATTCAGATGGCCACAAAAAGTGAAAGGCTTGAACACTTTGAGACAAAAATCAGGATAATCACAAACCTATAAAAGTGACTGCTCATTCCCTCCTCACTGGGGTTTTATATGAATCCTTCCAAAAATGGGAACTTCGAAAAGATACTATCACTAGAACTAATTATTATGGCAAGTAGACAATGCTGCATGTAAACAGAAACAAATATTGGCTAGCATATAAAACTACAACACTCTATACACCAGAATGTTTTAATCACTATCTTATATCTCAGTAGAATATATTAACTTTAAAGAGAATGGCAAAAGGAGTGCAGTAGTACATTTTTTCAAACTGAAATAAGTAGAATGTCTCTTTCTCCTCTCTCTATTTCCTCCAGATTGTAGTTGTATCTAAAAACTCATGAAATGATATTTGGTTATGATGCTGTTTTCTATAGAGAACAAAATCTATTCTTTGCTATAACTGGGTGAATGATTTATCATATGCATTTTTAAGGAGTCAATCTTTCTTCTTAAGTAGAATTATTAAGAAAGATGTTTTCTAATATACCTATTCCTTGGGGCTAGAACATATTAAATTGGCAATCAGTGCTCTGGTTTATAACCCTGTTTTCAATGGACTCTCTAAACTGACCATAAATTCTTATTGTATATTCTTGGATTTTTAAACAGTTTCTCCCCCCATCTGAGTATTACAGAAGCAAGCAAGCAAACAGATCTAGAATCTCTCTTCAAATCAGACAGTGATGGACGGGTTAGGAGACATTGGTTTAACTAGTGAAAAACATTTGTGTAGGTCTAATGCCAGACAGTTCTTTGTCATACAAGAAATCGAACCGAAAATGGACTCTGGGTAAGAGGCAAAGGCAGAGGAAGCAGTGTGCACATGTATGATGTTTTTTTCTCAGGATATCCCACAAAAGCCATTGGACACTACTGAGCATTAACACTGCTGTTGCAACAGCACTGAGCTAGATGATCAAAGTTGGTGGTGCTGGGTGAAGGATAAAAGATGACCAGGGCACAGAACTCCCTACATGTTGAATGCTGCTGTGGAATTTATTACATATGCCAAACGGTACCTTCACCAATATAGCACTTGTGCCCTCCTTATTGCTGTGGGGCTTATGCATCCTTCTGATTCAGGGGAATGTATTCCTATAACTGAATTATTAAGAAACAACTGAATGTTGCAGAAGGAGTGAAGAGGTGGTGGGCTACAAGAGAGGAAATGCAAACTCTTTTCCGAGGTGAGTAAAATAATAAACAGTGGTTCTCAGTTAAAGAAATTTTCCACTCTTGAGAAGAAACAGATTAATACATAATATAAAAAAAAACCTGAAATGAGAGCCACAATAAAGGCCAAACCCAACTGTCACACACAAGTCAGCCTGGAACAGGAAAGTGAAAGATAAGGAGTTACTGAATGCTCGAATCATAGTTTAAAAGAGCTGCACTGACAGTAGTTTGGAACTGCATAGTCTTTCTAAACTACCTACCTTTAGCTGTGAGTCTGTGGCAACATTATCATCCTATTATCAAATGTGCTTTACAGATTAAAGTGGAATAAACAATTTAAAATTGTGTTCCAACTTAGCCAAAGTGTACCAAAAAACATGGCCACATATATAATGAAGATAAACACAAAACCATCAGAAACATCCAACAAATGGCATGGGATGAAATTAATTTCCCTTGCTTTGCATCTAAAGTCACATTTAATATGCCTTGATCCCCTAATGATATATTTAGCCATTGCTATTATTATGTAACAATTGCAACCCCCTATTACTTCTTTGTCATATCCTTTGAACATGACTATTCAAACGATGGATAGTCAGGTGATTCCATATAATTTCCTTTTTTAAAAATATTACACTCAGGATGAATGGTGCATGAACTTTTTGGATAGGATGTTTAGAGAAATTTGCTCTTGGTTTGCTTATTGGTGGACAAATCCTGAATCAGAACACTGAAGTCTCCTCCCATCAGCTAAGTTAAGAAATCTGTAAATTTCATGATGTTTATTTGAGAATCTGAGATAATGAGTCAGAACCCATTCCCCAATATCCCTCATGAATCAGCATAATAATAATTATTTAGTGGTGCTCTGTGATGTCTGAAGTTATCCTGTTGTCTCTTTTAGAGTTAAAAGCACAAGAAAACTAATGCTAGTCATAACTAGTTGCAGGATAGGCATGATGTGGTAGCCATTATATCTGGAAGAAAAGTGAAGACTGATAACAGGCATGGGAAATAAATAGAAAAAATGAATAAATAATGTCCCAAAATGATTTTTAATATCTTTCCACATTGACAACAATTATAATTTCTCAACTTCTCACTTCACAACCCCAACTATCATTCTATGTTCCAACCTCACGTTGTAGAAAGCACTGACGCTCTCCCATTGGTTTAGCTTATTCCATGGATAGTGGATACTCTTTCTGGTCATTGCTTATGTGTGAGCCAGTGTTAACAGAGAATCATGGCCTAACTGAAATCAGTTGACTCAGCAAAGATGAGATTCAGAGAGGACATTTTGTATTGCTTTAGCCAATTGAACAACTGTGGGAAGGACTTGTATTGATTTATTTGGTGTGGCAATACAGACTGCATGCAGGATAGTTTGAAGTCTGTAAAACCACAATGCCCCTTCAATAAATATCTCTCAATGTGATTAAAATGAAAATGAAGTTCCACCTCATTTTACATTTTAAAAATAAAGCCTGTAAAAATCTGTGTTCAAGATAAACTGTCTGGCAAAAATTTTAAAATGTATTCCTACCACTGTGCTGCTCCATTAAATTCCATCAGCACATTTTAGGGTTATCATGTTGTCTGGGTTAAAATGATATACAATCCTCCAGATTCACCCATCACCAATAAAATGGGTTACAGAATATTTTGACACAGAGGTGCAAATTTACTTGTTAGTTTGGGTATCTATTCTTTCTGTTAATAAGTACAAAATATAAATACTTTAGTGATTAGTGCATTAGTTGTAGTAAAGTATAGCTACTTTAAAAAAAAGAAAATAGATTTATCCTATTTACAAACTGATTTCTTAATAATTAAAATTAAACCTGTTGTTAAACAGCATAAAGCTTATACAATATGCATTGAACAGAAGTTGCTTACAACTAGGTAGAAATCTTTAATCACCTAGATAATTTAATCCCATAGAAAATATTTAATGCAGACCAATATGTCAACAACTACAACTGCTAGCAAGTCAAAGCATATTCCAAAGGTCAAAGGAAGGCTTCAACTGTCTGGAACCTCAGCTCCAAAGTAAAAACAGAAAACGCTGGAACTGCTCACGTCAGGCCCCATCAGATGCAGCCAGACTTGCTAAGTATTTCCAGCATTTTGTTTTTGATTTATCTGTAGTTTTTTTTGGATTTTCATTTACTCATCTGAAATGATGTGCTGAGAATTTCCCCCTAACTGCTCCTGTTTCACCATTGTTAAGCTGAAGTGCAGCAAAACCGATATTTAAATGCACAATCAGGATTTCTACTTCAGTTCCAGTGAAGCTGTGGCAGTGGGATGAGAACAGCTGCGAGGATATTTGCAGCCCAAGTGCTTCATTCCCTCTAAGCCACCTGCAATCTATTATCCTTCACTTTAAGACACTGAAATCAATGGCTTCTGAGATGCCCACAGATCACAGTCACACAGCATGTTACTTGACAGTTAATACCCTTTAGAGAGAGATTCATTTCTGTTTGGCTTGATATCTGAGATGAAAGAGATTGAGGCCAATCAGAGAAATATTTTATTTGCTCTATCCTTTTAATCAGGATTCTCTCAAAATTAAGACCATGAATTAAAATCCAATATGTGCTATCACAGGAGTCATAGGACATAGTGGATCTGCAATCAAGGTTAATTTCTAATACTAGAAAAATACCTCGCCTATTCTTGTTCCTCACAACAAATGTTCACATCACAGCACAGGGCTAAAAAGCAAGTCACCTATGCTCATTCTTAATTAACGATTGTGTTAATTAAGACATGTAAAATTCAAGGAGAGAAAGGTGGAAAAATTAAAATACATTTGAAAAACAAGAATGAAATTTGTTTTAAAAACAAAACTCTACTAAAATGGCATTTTGTTGAATTTGCTCCCTATTTTAATTACAGTAGTCAGTAAGGAACAATATCAACTCAAATTAACAAAATAAGGAATTGGGAGGTCAAAATAATGAAGATTCATTATGAGACATCATGATGCTGCTACGGGTAAGTGAAAAGGAATACTGCAGTACCTAACGGTATGTGCATAGTATTTAAAATAACTTCCTAAATATAAGTGGGTTTAAGTGCTCCATTTATCACAAATCCTTCCCTTTCTTTTGGGTAACTGAAACATGTTCTCCGTGCAAACAGGGTTGAAGAGAAATTCTGTTGACTATCATATTCTAAGTTGTGGCGTGGAAGTCCAGCTAACCAAGGTTAAGCCACACCAAAACATGAATGGTTAGAAAAGCAACTTCAAAACTAGTTGCTCTTGTGACAACTGTAAAATCAGCAGCAGCATATTAATAGCCAACAAAGCCCTTCCAATTCTGCAACTATACTTTCTAGTGACTAATTATAGCCCTTTTGATATCATTCCCTTTAGCCCACATCCACGTTGACCAGCTCCGTGCTATTAAAAACCCCATGAAATAAACATAAATACTCCAAATACACTTGATGCATCAGCAAATGTAAAGAGAAAATTACTGGGGGCAGACCCTTCACTAAAACAACATTCTGACAATCTGTGTCTTTCAGATAACTGAGATCTTATCTTTGAAGCAGGTCCTGATTTAGTTTTCATTTCCAGCAAACGCCATTTAAAAATAAAAAATTCCAAATCAGCCACACTTCCCGGGACAAGTGCTTGTTGTGGGAATTTCACCAGGACACCACATACACTGTTGTGTGAGGCCAATGGAATTTTCAGAGAAATGATGAAGCAGCCTGAAAGACCATTGTCCACAAATTTGGCTACTCCTATGGGAAATCAGTCAAATATGCATAGAGTTCAAGGTTTAGGTGTTTTTGGTAATGACTGGGATATTATTTCAAATATTATTTCCTGGCAATTACTTGTTTATTTTTTTCTTAAAAAATCCAAGTATATCTTTTAATGTCCATCTTGCAGGAAATGAATGAGCACCCAAAAATACAAAGCAGCAGAGCCTTCCAATTTTCTACAAAATGGTTAGGTGGAGGAAAATTGATAGAAAATAGTTTTTAAAAAGTCATTACTGCTGGGACTGCCAGATTCTATTGTTAAACATCTTTAAAGAGAAGTCTTTTTTTTGTCTCCAACAATCGGGAGTTTTCCACCTGTTACTGGGGGTGGGGGGGAAGTAAACCCATATGTTGGCCTAGCTCCTGAGTGTTTTAACCCTAACCAATTTCCATCAAAGGTACTGATGGAATCGAGAGGAAGTCGGATGTTTCTGAGCCTTTATGCTTGTGGACTTGGATGAATTTGAGTCACTGTCTCTAAATTGACCTGACGTCGAGCTAGCTGATGGTGAAGACAGTAAAGATGGCTGACAAAGCCCCGAGCTTGTATTGCTACTCAAATTCTTGGATGCTGGCTGTTCAGGTTGTAGATTTCCACCTAGATGACTGGAACAATACTGCGGGTCTGGATCATCTGATCTGGATATTTCCTGGGGTTTAGGTTCTAAATCCAGCTGCACATTTCCTCCTGGATCTGAAGCCTCCCAATCATCAACTTTCTGCCTTAACTGGCTCACGTTAGATGGTTTCCCTCCCTTGTGGCTCTCCTTGCTCTCCAGTTGATTTTCTTTCCATTCTCTAAAGTGAAACTCTGATAAATCATTCTGTACCACCACTGTGTGTCTCCTTCTAATGTTCTTCTTTCTCCGGGTCTCTGGGGAGCTCTGTTTTCTCAACCCTACTCCAAACATATCATCTGCTGAGGTTTTGAGCCGAACTTTTGTTTGATCAGTCAGTATTCGTTTTGATGCTTTGGTTGGATCTTCTCTGTTAGAATCGGTCTTGAGAAAGTTGTGCTTTTTGGTGGAATTGGGTTGATTCGAATGATCAAACAGATTTGTAACCACTGAAGGTTCTTTCTCTTCATTGATCTTTGCACCAAGTTCATTTGTTCCTTTTGGTTTAGTTAATTTCTTTCTAGCCAAAGTGTCGCACTGAATTAGCCTGTGGGAATTAAAAGATGGGATACTGCTTAACTTTTGTGTTGTGATCCCTTCTTTGTCAGAGCTTGTATTACTATCTGACCCACGGCGAGAAAACCTTCCTTTAGTCTGCTGTGAGTTTGAAGACTTGCCTGGCAGCGTGCGTGTAAGGTAGCCACTTTCATTGTCTGTTTCAATCTGACCTCCGCACTCACTGATGAGCTCACTTCTTTCATCATCAGCTTCATCACCCCTACTTTCTGCAATTGATTGCACCTCAGAACATAAGTTGTGATCTAGGGTTGTCATTATGGATGAAATGGTGGAATATCCTGAAACAATTGAGCTGGCATCGGTGGGAATCAGCTCCCTGTGTTCCATCTCAGGCGTACGCCACATCTTCAGCTTGGGGCTTTTGGAAAACTGTTCACTATTATTGTGACACTGAGGACCAGTAATAGTTGTCTCATCATCTGTACATTTTCTTCCTCTATCCGAATCTAGAAGTTTGAGGGAGGTCCCTTCTTTGAATGAATGCTCAGTGCGAATTGAAGGTGGGCTGAGACGTGGTTTACATGAAGAGTCCAATTTAGCTTCCTCACTCTCCCACTGAGATGTCTGATTGCAGTGCTGGTTGGAATGATTAGATTCCCCTGCTTTCTTCCGAATTTCTTTACTAGCAATGGGCTGGTGAATTGGTTCCACCCCTCTGTTTCTGCTATTTCCCAGCTCCCTCTCTTTCTGTCCTGCTACATCCTTCTTTCCATCTGTTTCCTTCTTGTCTAATAATCTCTCTTTGTTAATAGCCTTAATAGGTTCATGTTCTGAATCATCATCTGTGCTACTTTCAAGCATTTTCGCCTCTTTTTTCTTCCTCTTACGATTGGCCGCTGCAAAGATTGACATCACAAGCTCCCTGTTGTATAGATCCTTCCTGGATCCCCACGATCCCTGTAATTAAACAGAATAAAATTAGTTCCATGAAGATGATTGAACTAGCTGTGAACAAAAGAAATTTGTACACAAGGATTAAAAAAAATGAACATATTGGCAACCTGAAATAAAAATATACCATTTTGTCTGTCTGTATCAAAGAAACATTTTTGCAAGTAGATACTCTACATCTGAACAACAAAAGGAGCTGGTTTGCTTAAGGGTTTCCCTGAAAATGTTAGCTTTCGGCAGTTGAATGACCATCTCTTAATTTTTGACATTTAGTTTTATGGTTGTTTAATACTGAAGATTTGCTTCCACTTGTAATGACAAAAAAGCAAACACACAAGCTCCAAGGGCCTGTACCCATACTGGGGATAGTGACACTTCCAAAAGATCAAAGATATGAACTAACCTACTGTTAAATCTACCACTATTAATTATGTAATCATATTTGCAGTTAATTTATGTATACTATCTGTACTCAGGCAACACCCACATCACAAAAGGGTTCCTAGAAAACTGTCCATATCACAATTTTCCATAACGCGAAATCCTATTTCCTATTAAATCCCATGTTATAAGTGGAGATCCTGAGAGATGTATTTCTCTCAACAGTAATGAAGATACTGCAGTTGCTCATGAAGTGGGGGCCGGGGGCGGTGGGGGAGGCACTTAAGAGATTGCCTTGTCAGTTTCCAAAGCAGATCTCTTAAGTAGCCAACAGCTGTGTTTGGAGATAAGGAATTCACAAATGACTGGTTCCATTTATCACCTTCCTTGCTTATCAGATTCCAGTATCTGCAGCCTTTTGTGTCTCCACTCATCACCTTTGGCCTTGAATTTAGGTTTACAACTTGCACTTAAAGCTTGTTGGTCCTGTTTCAGACATCTTGAGGGTAAATTATGTGGAAAACTTTTGAAAATAAAACTGCTAGACGGTGAAACAAACATACTGTATGAAAAAATGCCCGCCACACTATCTGCACACACATCAAGAAATGTGTTGAAAAAAGATAAAATTTGTTGTTTCAATCGTTTAGTGATTATTTATTTAACTCCCCCTCCCCCCTGCCAAACAGGCGTGAATTTTACTCCAAATCACGGACTTGGGTAGTGATTGTTGAATTCCAGAAGAGTGAATTTCTGTAATGTGAATGGCCGTAATATGGGACAGTCTACATGTATGTTTTAAAAATCTTAATCCAATATCTAAACTAACCTGATGGATTCCATCATACAACCTTTAAAAGTGGATTCCCCTCCCTTTTAGCTAATTATTCTGCAGTTTGAAAACAACACTTGTGTACAGAAATGTCTTTCAACAGGTTATTGAACAGCAAATCTCACTGTGTACTGTGAAAATCAGGGATTTTCAGAAAATCTCTAGGACAGAGCTGATTATGCAGTTTCTCTAGAACTTCATTCGGTTCTCCTTTTACATACAATTTCTTCAGGGAGGTTAGCATCGATTTACCCAAGTGCTATCTAGTCTGCAAGATTTAAACTACATGCAGAGTACAGGCAGTGGTTGTAAGCCTGGAGGTGAAGCATGATTAGGTCGATATTAAGGAGAGTGATAGGATAAGAAGAGAGAAATTATTTCCACTGCTTGAGGAATCCAAAACTGATGGGCAAGTCTATAAATTGTAGCAAGGCTTTTCAAGAATGAAGTCAAAAAACACTAATACACACATAGGCTGATAGAAATTTGGAACTC
>JARFYF010000058.1:4664132-4674637 GCA_030265395.1 Rhina ancylostomus | reverse complement strand
AGTGGTGGGTGCGTGGAACGCACTGCCAGCAGAGGTTGTGGGGGCAGATACATTAGGGACATTTAAGAGACTCTTAGTTAGCCACATGAATGATAGAGAAATGGGGAGCTATGTAGGAGGGAAGGGTTAGATAGATCTTAGAGCAGGATGAAATGTCGGTACAACATTGTGGGCCGAAGGGCCTTTACTGTGCTGTAGTGTTCTATGTTCTAATACCTGCTTCTCTCTTAGGAATTACACCAATTATTTTGTTAATGCTCTATCTTTAAATGAAAGTCAATTATTTCTTCAAGTACATTCCATTAGAGGGTTTCTTGTAGGTATAATTCCTAATACATTGTATGGCATGAGTTGCAAGAGAATGTATCTTCTTTAACTTTTGTCCAATGTCTTCAAGTTATATAGAACTGTACTTACTTTCTCATCCATGTCCCGGTCTTCATTGAAAAACCAGTCATACTAAAAAAAAATGCAAATTGGTTTCAAAAGAAATCCAAATAACCTGCTAGCACTAGAGAACTTATACAACAGAGAATAAAAAGGTGTTTGTGTGCTACAATAACAGCTTGAAAGTACCATCAATATAGAAAAACATTCTATGGTGATATGCAAAAGTGTGGGGTTGCTAGGACAGATACATGCTGCCAGCTCCAAACCATCCCACCATCTTATGGTAAAGGGGGAGCAGTCTTGCTAATGAAAATTAAAAAGACAGATGCTGTAAATCTAAAATAAAAACAGAAAATGCTGTAAATACTCAGCAGCCTGATCTGATAAGCATTTCCAGCATTTTCTAGTTTTATATTAGAGTCGTCTTGTTATCTTATTATTCTTTTGTTTAAGCCTTATTAGGTTTCGATGCAAATTTGAAATTTATGTCAGACATCTGGCCCATTTATGATTGTAGTCACAGTACAATAATCTTGAATGATGCAAATTATATCAAAATTTGTTACACTGGAGGGTAAAGCAGTCACTCTATATTGGTAATGATAAAACAGAGAAATATAGATTCAGGACACAACTCAGTAAATTAGTTAACCTTAAAAAATTGCAGTAAAGCTCATTAATTACTGTCTCAAAAATAAAATCACTTTTTCAAAGGGACATAACATTCCACAGATCCTAACAGATATTAATAGCATTCAGCACATTAAAGCTTGGCCTTGATAATGAGAATTCAAAAAAACAGATGCTGAAAATCTGAAACAAAAATGGAAAATTCTAGAAAAACATTGATACTTTCTCCTTCCATAGATGCTGCTGAGCATTTCCTTTATATGAAGGTTATAAATTTTCTCCCATTTACATTTCTTGATCACAGAATTCTCCTAAACTTGAGCAGATGCTCCTGTTCATTTATTTCCTATTACTGTGTTCCCTGAGCTATCTAATCCTGTGCTTGATTAATGCTTTGAACCAGGAATTCAAAACAACATAAGAACGTAAGAGTTAGGAGCGGGGTATCTGGCCCACAAGCCTGCTCTGTCACTGAGCAAAACCATGGCTGATCTGCCTCAGCTCTATTTTACTGCATTGTCCCCACATCACTTGTTTCCCCAGCAATCCATCATTCTGTTTTGAATGAACGACTGAGCCACCAATCAGTCACTGCCCTTTGAGGGAAGAAATTTCTCCTTGACTTTGTCCTAAATGGTCTATACCTTATTCTGAGATTGCATTTGTTGGGTCTGGACTCCTCAGCCAGGGAAACGTTCTCCTTTCCATTGCCTCTCCCCCTTCTACCTTCTGGAGGATATGAGCTGAGTCTACACAATCTCACTTCACATGGCAAACCTGCCATTCCAGGAGCCAGCCTAGTGAATCTCTGTGGGTTCCCTCCAAGGCACTTCCCTGTGGATTACCTCAAAGGCATCCTTTATTAGGTATGGAGACCAAAACCATACACAGTGCTTCAGGTGCAATCTCACCAAGACCCTATATAATTGCAGTAAAGCACTCCTGTACTCAAACTCTCTTATAATAAAGACCAACATAAAATTTGCCTTTCAAATTACTTGCTGCACCTGCTGTGGCTTTCAGCTTCTGGTGTATAAACACACAGGCCCCCCTGAACATCGATACATCTCAGCCTGTCACCACTTATAAAGTAGCTCTTTTTTCTGTTTTTCCACATTATATTCCACCTGCCATATTCTCTCCCATTCATTTTGATTGTCTACATCCCCAGGCAGAACCTGTACATCCTCATCACTCTGTATAATCCACTTAGTTTTGTATCAGCAGCAAACATGGAAATACAACATTTGTTCCCCTCAGTCAAATCACTGATATTGCTTGGGAATAGCTGGGGGCCAAGTACTGATCCCCACATTACCCACTAGTCACAGAAATCCAAGTCACCCACAAAAATCCAAAAATGATCCCAAACACTTAGCTTTCTGAATTCTATGTGCTCTAAAACTGTTGACCAATCTCCTGGATGGGACCTTACCAAAAGCTTCTAAAAAACTAAATGCACTACAGTGCTTCCCCCTCCTTACTATTCCAGATACACCCTCCAAAAGGATTTTCTTTTCATAAATCCATGCTGACTCTGTTCAATCCTGTTATTCGTTTCTATGTGTTCTGTTATTATATCATTTGTTATAGATTATTTCATCCTAACCATGTTAGACTAAACAGGCTGGAGGTTTTCTGTTCTCTTTCCATTTTTTAAAAAAAATAGTGTGTCATAATAACTACCCTCCAATTTGCATAAACCATGTCAGAATCTGTATATTCTGAAGGATTAAAACCAATACATCGACTATCTTTGTAGCCAACTCTTTCAAAACTCTGGGCTGCAGATCATTGAGTCCTTGGGATTTAGGGGCTTTCAGTCTCACCAACTTCTCTCAGGAAACCTTGCTCCCAAAGAAAATTCAACAATAGGATCTGGACAAATGAATTTGGGCAATACATATCAATTAGAAAACCAAACTGGTTTAAAGTTCTGAGCGAAAAACAATGCGGATTTATTACAAATAATCAGGATAGAGATAGAGATGAAGAAACAAAAATGTGAAAATGAATAATAAGAACAGGACCTGAAATATTCCCATTTACTTACTGTGTTCATGACATCACATAATCTTGATTAACAACATACATTCAGGCTCACTTTTAATGTTTGCTGCAAGATGTGTTTTAGATCTTGTGCCTCTGTTAATTTATCTCTACAAATGGCTGTTGAATGTCCAATAAAAAGGCCACATTTCCTCTACAGCTCACTGATGTGGCAGTTCAGGCTAGTAAATGAGAACATCTTAAAGTCAAGAGCAACACACAAGCTGCTGGAGGAACTCAGCAGGTCAAGCGGTATCTGGGGGGGGGGGGCAAGGAATTGTCAACGTTTCAAGTCGAAATCTATCTTAAACATCACACTGCTACTGTTCTAAATCAGCTTTAAAGAAAGTCTGGAGGGGAAATGGCCATTTGGCTCTGTGTTTATTTATGATTACTCCATCATGGGGTTCTGTCTTCCTCATCACTGTTGATTCTTCTCAATAAATCATTAATTTATTCAATCATGAGGAGAAATTTTAAACGTACATGTTGTATTAAGGTTTCAATGATTTTGTACCGATCTTGCATGTGTGTCACCATGTCAATCATTTTGTCCTCTGACGTCCTGACAAGGGTTGGGCCAAACACCAGTGCTAAATTCCGTGGTTCCATCTAAGAGGGAGAAAACAAAAGGCAATGACAGATTGGCAAATAAATTCATATTCAGAGGAATAATGGGTAACAAGTAAATTTACTGGTGAATTTAGTATTTGAAAATGATAGGGTTTATTGAAGCTTCAAAGTGGATAGCTAAATATTATACAAAGAGTATTCATTACAAAATGTTCCTCTTACCTAGTCCAATACATGATATTGAGCATGGTGGGTGTATAACAGCACAGAAGGCAGGTTTATTAGAACCATAGAACACTACAGCACAGAAAAACAGACCATTTGGCCCTTCTAGTCTGTGCCGAAACTTTATTCCACTAGTACTATTTACCTGCAGCCAGTCCATAACCCTCCAGACCTCTCCCGTCCATGTATCTATCCAATTTATTCTTAAATTATATTGGGGTAAGATGACTCTCAAAATGAAATAGAGCATGAAGAGACTATTCAGTTCATCCTTGTGTGGGATCTTTGAAATGCTATCCAATTATTTCAACTCCCCGACACTTTTCATAAACGCATGGAATTTTTTTCCCTTTTCCCACCTGGGCTTGAACCCCACAACAGTTTAGTTCTCCCACAATGCTTCAATGGGAGCACTGCATGGGGAATGATGTCAAACCACACACATCAGACAAAGAACATGTAGGGAGGGTCAAGAAACATCCTGGAAATTATTACTGTTATGTTTCTCTGCAGAAGAAAAAGATATTCAATTGCATAATGTTGAAAGAATTAAAATTCCAGGTGTTTCCAAAGAGGAACTTGGGTTGGAGAATTAAAACCAAGTTGATACAGCTCTATTTCCAATTTGTATTCACATACAGTAAATTTAAACTCCAGAGATATTAGTATTGTAAATTTGTGCTTTCTATAATTCTGCAGACTCTTAAGGAGATTTACCTCACATATTGACCAAAGTATCCTTGGGTTGATAATGAATTGGATGCCCCTCCCGACACATAGAATTCAAAATTCCTTGCATCATTTACAATTTGCTTCAAAACTCTACCCATTCCTACTCTCCTATTGTGTGCTTTCAGGATTGCAATCTTTATCTCTGTCATTTGACCAGACTCTGGAGTTCTCGCGCTAAAAACTTGCCTTTCCTGTTTCTATTTCAAAGCAGCTTCTGATACACATTTATAACCTGTTTGCTTTTCCTACCATTGCTTTGCAATGCAAGCTGCAGTATATTGGATTTAATAATTTTATGTGGGAAAATTTGTGGAAAGAGCAATATTATTTCTGTAGCCTAGTCACTGGTGAAAAGTTAATATTATAGCGTAGTCACTGGTTAAGAGTTAATATTACAGATCGAAAGAACAGACGGCACCTTGTTCTTTTCAGAGTGATCTGCCACGGTCTTCAGATGACCCGTGAGGAACTTCAGGGTTTCAAAATAATATTCTGGCAAATTCCAAAGCTGAAATAATAAGATGTATTAGCATAAAACTGGACATTCATGTTCATTTACCACAAATTCCAGTGTTACAGAAATCACATCTAAAAATTAAATACCACAGCTTCAGTCTAATCTTTTATAAAGGCATAACCTAACAGATAGACCTAGAGCTTTTGTAAATGATCATTTTACAGATTAGGGGAAATATAGGATTATGGCATTTTTGGATATATTTTAATCTCTTGGATATACAAGGCATAACTTCAGTAGAAACTTGTAAATGTGTTTAATGTTGTGAACAGCGAGGACAATTGTAACCCAGATCAGAAGGATGTAGTCTGGTGGAATTGAGGGGGACGACATGGCAGATCGTATTTATTCCCAAGGTCTGAAGTGATAAATTTTGGAAGCAAAAGGTGGAAGAATGAGGGCCAAGTTAAATGTTGCAATGTTAAAGAGGTACAGGAAAAGTGAGACCAGAAAGTTTACATGAGTTTTTGATGGGGGCCAAGGCAAATTCCTTATGCTATATAAAAAAACATAAAGGTACCTGGTTTCACAGAAATAGAGCACAAAAGTAAGAAAGTGATGATAAATCACTGGAAACTTTTATTTTGAAATAAGTCAATACTTTGGAGAAAGTGTACAGGGGATTCATTAGAATGCTTCCAGAAATAAATGACATATAGAGAGCAGAACAAATAGAATTTTCTCCTTGCAGCAAAGAAGGTTAAGAGGAGATTTAAAGGATGGATTTAAATGAGCAGGAGGAACAAGCTTCTCTTTCAAATAAATTTTCAATGGATGTTGATAATATCATTTTTGGCATGAACTGAGAATGCAAAAGTGATTATTTGACGTTAGAATATATTCAGAGTATCACATATGTAATCTAGTACAATTTACCAGTTTCTTAAATGTTTGAAGTCTCTTTGCTGCATCCTCCAGTCTGTTGGCTTCAATGAAATCATTATATTTATCTGTAAAGCACAGAAAACAATAATACACATGTTAGTTTGTGGTAAGAGTCATCCAATTATATTGAAACAGAGATTCTGGAGTTGGAAACTCAGGTCAATACGATGCCAAGGTTGAGGACAGTCTTGTAAGCCTCAACAAATAGATGGGTTGTGTCCAAAATTACTGGTTGGAGGACAAATTTTGTAATGGAGGCCAAAGGCAAGGAGCATATCACTTCATGAACTACCATCAACCCGGCCCATCAAGTACCTCCTGTCCCACATTGGCTCAATAGCCACTACAAAGCCCATAAAAACCTGGGTGGAAGCAAGCTGTCATCAATCTGCAGGGATGCCAGAAAAGTCTAATTAAAGAACTAGTTGTTAAACAAACTATTTGATTACTCAGAAACAGTGAAGAGATTGAAAGAGTTGGTGGTGATCAGTAATGCAATATCATCAGTTGAAGTGAAATTTGCCTGGGCTTCGAATGTCATGGATAGGCAGCTTATATACGGGAGATAAAATGGGGGTCAAGGAATTCCAGAGACAACAGTAAGGGGACAAGAAGAGAAACCAATGCAGGAATTTATATAACTATTCAAATTAATGAGGGCAGTCACACTCAGCTTGACAAGGAAGAAGAGGAAGTGGAGGAGGGTGGTTTAGCAATGCAAAAAACTGAGGAGGAATAGAGCAGAGGATGCCGTTTCTAGCCTTGTCTACAGCCATTTCTGTTCCATGGCAGAATGGAAAGATTCAAACATGGAGACGCAAGAAAAATGAGATTGAATTTAAGACATGACAATATGTTCAAGAAACTTGGATAGGAGTTAGACTCAGTTAGCTACATTTCCCGTAACTGTCTGCATGCCTGACCTCAGACTTCCAAAAAAGACACTATTCTAAACTCTGTTATGGGAAAAAATTACCAGGCAGACCAGGGAAAAGATTTAAAGGGCACATTGGAAGCCTCCTTGAAGAAAGGCAACTTCTCCCTGACCCATGAAAATCCCTGGCCCATGACCTAAGTTCAAAGTGAATCAGAATCAGAATGAAATTTATTATCACTGACATACAATGTGAAATTTGTTGTTTTGTGACAGCAGTACAGTGCAAAGGCATAAAATCTATGAATTACAAAAATAAATAAATAGTGCAAAAGAGAAAGGAATATTGAGGTAGTGTACATGGGTTCATGGATCATTCAGAAATCTGATAGCGGAGGGGAAGAAGCTGTTCCTGAATCTTTGAGAAGAAGGAATATTTAGAATGGTTCTGAGAACCTTGAGTCCATGCATTGGGAGTTCACAGAATCTCTGCTTGAAAGGAGGAAGGAGCATACCGGTTCATGAACTACCACCCACCCAGCCCATCAAGTACCTCCTGTCCCATCTGTGGAAGAGTGTGCAGTTCCCACATCGGCCTCAACAGCCACCACAAAACCCATCAAAACCTAAGTGGAAGCAAGTCATCATCCATACGGAGGGATGCCAAAGAAGTGAGACAAGGGAAGTCAAGAGGTCGTAGGTATTTCCTTAGTCAGTGTCCTCAAAAGGAGTTCATCAAAATGCTATTTGTGATGTTCTTAGTGCACAGATTAGTTAATTGATCTAAGTTTGTTTCAGCAGTTCCAAGTCATTCTTTGTACTTGAGGCACTTTGGCACTGCATAGATGTGAAAAGGTGAAAAGTTAACAATAATTCTAAAGGCTTGTCATCCTTATTTTATTTATGAGCATTTTACAACACGTCTAAATAGAAGCTCATGATTTCCCTAAAAATGGAGATTTTTCACAATTATTTTAATAAGTTGTAAAATGTCACCAAATTATACGTGATTCACTTTTTCACACAGCACTCAATTAATCATTAAGACATTTTACTTACCATCTGTGAAGAGAGGCTGAGGAAGCTTTCTAAAGAACAGCTTAAGCAAACTGCTGATCACATTCAGGTCCTGCCATTTCTGCAAAGACACAATAATTTCATATGTAGCCATTACATGCATCATAGAGGATGCTGCTTCAATACAGATCCCTACAGTTAACCATTATTTGATGAACGATGAAATCTGCAGCAGGGTCAAGGCGAAGGACTAAAGGTGCCTTTATGAGGCATTGGATCAAATCCAATGTTTCTTACAAACCATTAATTAGAAAGGCCAAACATTTTGTTCACCTGGTCTTAAAATTGTTGCTGGAAACTGAGAAAGAGCTGTCCAAACAAGTGCATAAAAAACTAAAATGGCATTCAGGTACTTTATTGCAAAACAAGAATCTCATAACTCATACAACTGGAAAGCAGAGAAGGGGGTGGTAATAAGTTGGTAGAACTAAAGGCTTACTTCATCTGAGGTATTTAGATCAGTCATTCCCTTATTCAGTTGCTCCTGTAGGCTGGAGACCATGGCATTGTTCCCTGGTACCCTGTAGATCCCTGTGTATTCCAAACCCTTCTCCTCCACCAGTTTACAACAAATCTCCACTATCAACGGAATAAACTGAAAAAAATAAACACATATATCAATATCTGATCAACATGGGGACAATATACAGTACTCCAGTATTTAACTTTACAACAGATATATAAAACAGATGAAACATTTCTTCAGAAGAAGGAGGCAACAAAATATCCCTTTACAAATCCAAACACTACAAGAAGTCCCAAAGCATTTTATAGAATCTTTATTTAACAATATGTGGAATACAGTATATCCCATGAGTTACGAGGATAGGCTACCTAACACTTGGTCAGAGGTAGATTTCAGGAAAGTCTTAAAACGATGGACAGATGGAGATGTGAAATGGATAGAGGAGTTAGGAGGGGAGGGGATTTAAGTAAAATTCAATTTAAATAAAAGCCACTTGTCAGTATCATGTTTTTAAGCTACATACACACACATTTCCAACCTGGCAATGGCAAACACACACAACCGATACCTTGTTATTTACACCAGGCTGACATTCCTCTAGTCGAACCCCAAAAGCTGCTCCAGAAACATTTTTTTTAGTCTTCTTCATTATGTTCAACCAAGAGCTCTTGTCCTTAGGAGGGCTACTTTCATCTGGAGAAAGAAACAGGCATTAAAAGTTTAATTACTTTTTAGTTTATTCATGTTTGATACATGGGTATTACCAGCAATACCAACATTTATTGTCCATTCCTAACAGCATTTGTAAAAGGTGGTGGTGAGCACTTTCTTCAACCACTGCAGTTCTAGTAAAAATTCCTCTGCATTGTTGTTGGGTAAAAATGTCCACAACTTAACAAGAAAGAGAAAAAAAAAATCACAAAACCCAGACATTCTTTTAATTATTATATATATTTTTATGGGGCAGTTCAGTTAGTGTCTGCACAGGACAACAAAGTCCTCTTTTCCTTAGCAATTATTTCACAGCTGAACTGCTTTTAAAAGCACATTTGGAATTATTTTTCCCAACAAGCAACCCCTCTAAACTTGTAAGACCACAAGACATAGGAGCAGAATTAGGCCATTTGGCCCATCGAGTCTGCTCCGCCATTCAATCATGACTGATTTATTTTTCCCTCTCAACCCCATTCTCCTGCCTTCTCCCCATAACCTTTAACGACCTTATTAATCGAGAACCTATCAACCTCCACTTTAAATATACCCAATGACTTGGCCTCCACAGCCATCTGTGGCAATGAATTCCACAGATTCATCATCCTTTGCTGAAGAAATTCCTCCTCATCTCTGTTCTAAAGGGACGTCCTTCTATTCTGAAGCTGTGCCCTCTGGTCCTGGACTCTCCCACTACTGGAAACATCCTCTCCGCGTTCACTCTATCCAGGCCTTTCAATATTCAGTAGGTTTCAATGAGATTCCGCATCCCACTCCCCCCCCATCCTTCTAAACTCCAGTGAGTGCAGGCCCAGAACCATCAAACGCTACTCATTATGTTAACCCTTTTGTTCTTGGGATCATTCTTGTAAACCTCCTCTGGACCCTCTCCAATGCCAGCATATCCATTCTTAGATATGGGGCCCAAAACTGCTCACAATAGTCCAAATGTGGTCTGACCAACACCTTATAAAACCTCAGCATTACATCCTTGCTTTTATATTCTAGAAATAAATGCTAACATTGCATTTGACTTCCTTACTACTGACTCAAGCTGCAAGTTAACCTTTAGGGAATCCTGCACTAAGATTCCCAAGTCCCTTTGCACCTCCAATATCTGAATTTGCTCCCTGTTTAGAAAATAGTCTACGCCTTTTATTCCTTCTACCAAAGTACATGACCATACACTTCCCTACGCTGTATTCCATCTGCCACTTCTTTGCCCATTCTCCCAACCTGTCCAAGTCCTTCTGCAGACTCCGATTCCTCAACACGACCTGCCCCTCCACCTATCTTTGTATCATCCACAAACTTGACCACAAAGCCAACAATTCCATCATCCAGATCATTAACATACAACGTGAAAAGTAGCGGAC
>JARFYF010000058.1:4623583-4633675 GCA_030265395.1 Rhina ancylostomus | reverse complement strand
GTCCTTCAGTTGTGGCTTCTGTGCAAACCTAGCTTAGCATCCCTTCATTTGCGGCAAATCTTGCAGCTTCCTTAACCATTATTCATTGTGACTCACTCTCTAAACCTCCTAGCCTTCCTGCTTTCCCATGAAGTTCAGAAAGTCTGAAACCTCTGGCCCATGACCACACACAGTACAAAGTATTTCAGTAGGATGTTCAGTATAGTTCTGAGAACTGAGGCTGAGAATCCAAGACGTGCATTGGGAACACCCTATGTAAGTGAAAGAAGGAGTACAACACCTCATAAATGATCTAAATGACTGCCCATCAGCCACCTCCTGCCCCATGTGTGGAAGAGTTCAGGGTTTCTCATTAACTACCCCAGAACCACAATGGAAGCAAGTCATCCTTGATCCTGAGGGACTGCAGAAGAACCAGAAATTGTTTCTGACTGCATTTTTAGTCAACTCTCTGTACCCTTTTACAGATACTTGGTGCTTCTAATTTTCCTATATGGAGCATTTAAGGTCATTTAATGTTAAATAACCTGAAAAAATGTTGTGTTGTCACTCTGAACATTTAAATAGAAATGAAACTTTAATTAATTATTTAAAAGGCACATATAGAGTGGTAATATTATTCTCATTTTTCTTTCAACATTACCTGTACTGAGCAATTTATTTAGATATTTCCAGACAGCCTTCAGATGAAGTTGGCATGAGTCATTCAATGGGAATATATGAAACAGACATACAGATATTGGCTAATGGATGTGGTTAACCATTACTCAGACTAATGACATCAGGAGTTATCTTTCCTTCTGTTTTGTACAGCTCCGGAATAATGATGGTGACTGTAGATGACATAGCAGCAAGATAAATAAAAGCATTTTATTATGTTGGACAACAATAAAATATTTAACAGAATTTACCACCCTCTCTCACCTGGCACCAACAGCTTGTGTGTCATTTAGTTTCTCTTGGTCTCCACCCTATGTCCCCTTTGTTCCTTCTACACCTCGTTTCCCCACAATTAAATATATGCTTGCTTCTGACTTTTCCCAGTTCTGATGAAAGGTTATTGACTCAAAACGTTAAATGTTGCTCCTTCTCCACAGTGGTTGCCTAACCTGTGGAATATTTCCAGCATTTCCTGATTTTATTTCTGATTTCAGCAACAGCAGTTAATGCAGAAAAAACAAACTGCTGTAGGAACTTAGCAAGTCAGGCAATATCTGTGGAGGGAAACGGGTACTTGAAATTTCGGGTTGAGACCTTTCACGTGAACTGAAAGAAGAGCGAAGATGGTTAGTATAAAGAGGTGGGGGGAGGAGTGGAGCAAGAGCTGATAAGCAATAGGTGGGATGAGTAATTGGCAGATAGAGGAGGGAAGAGAGGAAACATCAAAAGAGGTTGGGAGGTGATAGGTGGAGGCAACAAAGGGGTGCAGCTTGATGGAATCTGACCGGAAAGGAAGGTGGAGAATGGAACCAAATAAAGATGGGTTGGGGGGGAGGGGACACAGTGGGAGGAGTGTGTGTGTGATGGGCAGATGGAATAGGTGAGGGAGAGGAAAGAAACCAGGTGATAGGGGGCTGGGAAGAGGATTTGGGTGTGTGTAGGAGGACCTGGGTAGAGCAAAAGGAGAGAGAAAAGAGACAGAAGGGGACTGGATAACCTGAAATTAGAAAAGTCACCGTTCATGCCATCGGGTTGTAGACTACCCAGGTGGAATACGAGGTGCTCTTCCTCTAGTTTACATTTAATGTTTTTCAATAAAACAAATTCAACATTGATAATGATGTTTAAATAGATTTTCTATATAGCATAAAATGTGCATGCAAGAAGTGTAGAGCAAACATTGGAGGTAGGGGAAGAGTGTTGGAAACTGCATCACAGAAGGTAAAGTGGGCTGTACACTTCTAAACAGGTCACAATTTTACTAAATATTCACAACTTGTGCACTTTTAGAGAGAGTTTTAGTACACTTTGCTGCTTATCCTCTCAATTGTTGTCTTTACTGTCAAACTTTTATTCCTCAGCTTCCTCGCTATCAGAAAGATATTTAACTCGCATGTAACTCACTCCTCACTACTATTCCTTATTTATTAGATCAAACTGTTTAAAGATCTCTGCCTCGAAGTACATTTTCTCTCTATTAAATCAACAAGGTTGCATCCTTAAGGGCCTCTCTTACTGCCTCTGAAGTTTCTTATTTAAAATTCTCTACTGGTTAAGTTTAAACAATAAGATTTTTCACTGTCCCTTTATTGTTTAAATAATTATCCCTCTAGCCAGAGTCCAATAACTCTTGAAAAATGCATACAATAAAAGACATCATGACTGGCCATTTCACCTTGAGAATGGGTGGCATGCAAAGCAATAAAGTGCTATACTATTGCAATAGGAGATATTCTTGGGGCTTTACGCATCATTTAAACAAGTAAACTTATACATTTTATGTTCTTATAATTAGACAGCTGACACGGGATATACACTAATATTGATGTCCCTGTAAATGACTGCAATGCACAAATCTAAATGTAATTCAATGTGAACTACATCATTTAACATTTTCTAGATGTATTGCACCAGTCCAAAGTTTAAGTTTTAGGCTTCTCCTCAAATTATTTCTGTATGATCATCCCTAAAGGCTGCTCCACAGGCAAAGACACATTTCTGACAAACTGAAATTCAAATTTTAGCATCAAATGGATTATTTACATCAGGATTATAAATGTCCTTATGCATCTGGAAATACAAATCAATTTGGCAATGGTATACTGCTGCTCATTACAAAAGATGAAAAATATCCCACTGATAGGATATACAATGCAAGTTAAAAACACTAAATATGTTAAATTATAGTAATCAGAGAAACAAATTACAATAAATGTTTTGAAATTATTTCAAATCTGCCCTTTGAAACCAAAATAACAAAGTAGATCATGTTAATGATCATCTAAGAGAAAGCAGACAGGATTGGACTGGCCTGATTGCCAATTTGAGATACTGTCCAAAATAAAATCTCATTCTATCAATTTCTCACCAAGAGGGTCAGTTAAAAGCTTTACTTAATCACCGTGCCTGCTGATCAGCTTCTTTCATAAATGTATTTCTACAATCCTATTTCATTGCAGTCATTTGCATATATGCTTTAGCTGATAATTAATAATAGACAAAAGCTGCAATAATTATATCTTGCACAGGTAGCTTTTGACAGCTCAATACAAAAGAGGACCTGCTTCAATTGGCAAGTTGCACCCTGAAGAAATTCCAAATGTTTCTCAATCAACATAAATTATTCCTATTGCATGTGGGTAGATTGTCAGAGATTTAAGTGGGAATACGATCACAAACACAAAGCTTTTGGGTAACCTGGCCTAATTCTAATAATAGTATGAAGTCATCTACATTTAGAAACATTTAAGAACACCAGAAAATCTTTCAAGGCAATTAACAATGCAGGTTAAATCATGTCAGTAGGGCTTGGGCATATCAAATTAAACCTGTTCTTATTTTAAAGTCATGAACTCCATGTTTAATTTTACTTTGTGTAGAGCCAGAGGAAGTGGGTGAAATCTTAAAAGAATACTTTTCATCTGTATACACTAAGAAGAAAGACATTGTAGTTGGAGAACTCAGTGAAATTCAATACACAATCATAAAAATAGAAGGCATTAGATGTCTTAGTAGGCTTCTAGGTGTATAAATCCCCAGGGCCTGATTAGATGTATCCCATGCTGCTATGGGAAGGGAGGAGATTGCTGGGACCCTGACAGATATCCACAGGTGAGGTGCCAAATGAATAGAGGTCAGCATATGCAACACCTTTATTCAACAACGGCAGCAAGGATAAAACAGGTAATTACATGCGTGTGAATCTGTAGAAGTTATTGAAAAATAACTTCTATTTTTCAGAATAGAAGTTATTGGAAATAACTTCTTAGAGAAGTTATTGGAAAAATTCAGAGGGACAGAATTAAATTGCATATGGAAAGACAGTGATTAATCAAACATAGTATAATTTTGTAAGAGGGAAGATCCTGTCTGATTAATTTGACTGTATTTTTTCGAAGAGATAGCAGAATGAATTGTGTAGTATATGTAGTCTACATTGTCTTCAGTAAGGCCTTTGACAAGGTCCCTCTCCAGAGATTGGTTCAAAAGGTTAGAACCCATGGGCAAATTGGATCCAAAATTGGCTTGGTAATAAGAGTCAGGGGGCAAGATGGAGGATTGTTTTTTGTATTTCAAAATACAATCCCCTGTGCCTGGGGATGTACCGCAGGGATTAGTGCTCCGATCCTTGCTGTTTATTATATACATTAACAATTTCAATGTGATGTAGGAGGTATGATTAGTAAGCTTACAGGTGACATAAAAATTAGTAGTGTTGTTGACAGTGAAAAGGATAGTCATAGCTAGAGGATGATATTGATCAGTTGATAAGATGAGCAGAACATTGGTGGACAGAATTTAATCATGATAAATATGAGGTGATGTACTTTGGGAGGACTAATATCATGAATAGTAAAGCCTGGGGAGTACTGATGCCCAGAGGGATCTCACTGGAGGTGAAGGATCCTGAAGGTGGTAGTGCAGGGGGAGAAGGTGTTAAAGAAGGTATTTGGGATATGTGGCTTCATTAGACAGGGCACAGAATATAACAGCAGTGAGATCATGGTATAATTTCATAAGACATTGGTTAGGCTATTGCTGCAGTACTATAGGAAGGATGCGATTACACTGGAAAAGGAGCAGAGGAGATTCGGCAGATGTTGCCTGGGATGGAGCATCTCTGTAATGAAGAGAGATAGGATTTACTAGGTTTGTTTTCATTGAAGAAAACAATGAAAACATTGAGGAGAGACCAGATAGAAGTATACAAAATTATGAGGGGGCTGGAGAGAGAAGATAGTAGGAAACTTTCCCTTTAGCAGATGTATCTTTAACTATAGGCCATAGGTTTAGAGTAAAGGAAACAAAGTAAGAGATTTAGAGGGGTTCTGAGGGTGGGTGGAAGCTGAACACATTCCTGGAGTGAAGATGGTGACAGCTCCTCATAATGCTTTAGTACTTAGACGAGCACTTGGATCACCATGGAATGGAAGGCTGCAGACCACGTGCTGATAAATAGCATCAATGAGGTACTCGGTGGTCAACACAGACGTGGTAGGTTGAAGTGCAAGGTTCTGTTCTGTATGACTCTATTACTCTACTTTGTTTTTTACCCAGAAGCATCCTGTTATTAAAATAACAGCCCAGGCACAATGACTTCATTGCAGTCCAATATGCATATTTTTAAAAAAGCCACCAGCTAAAACTGAAGATCTTGATGGAAGCGGCATCTCAAGAATCAAATTTCCCAATTAATTTTAAATGTGCACATATTGTAATTTACTTACTACAACACAGGAGGTCATTCAATCCAACAGATCTGTGCCAGCAACAAGCAGAGCAGTCCTTCTGTCTCATTCCCTTATTTGATGTCCTTTAATCCTGCAACTAATTGTCTCTCACATGTTCATCAACTCCCTTTTCATTCATTTGTCATCAACTAATATTAGGGGATATTTACTGTAGCAAATTATCTGCAGGCCTTGAGACATGGGAGGAAACTGAAGAACCTAGGGAGATCCATGTAGTCACAGAGAAAACATGCAAACTCCACACAGACAGCATACAAGGTCTGGACTGAACCTAGGTCATTGGAGTTGCAAGGCACCAACACTACCACTGGACCGTGCAAATCTCATATTTACTTATGACATACATGGAGACCATTCAACCCATCAAGTCTATGTCAACTCTCAGAACGATCCTATTCCCCCACTTACTTCCCTGTAAACTATTCCCTCACATGTGACCATCAACTCCCAGCCACCTACATTGAGGGGTTATCCACAATAGCCAATTTACTTACCAACCAGCATATCTTTAAGATGTGGGAGGAAACCCCAAGCACCCAGAGGAAACACACGTGGTCACAGGGAGCAGGTGCAAACACAAACAGAGCTCAGGATTGAAACCTGGTTGCTGGAGCTATGAGGAAGCAGCACTACCTGCTGCAAACCTAAAAATAACCTGTAATTTAACACCACACTATATAGACCAGCTTCTTAAGTAACTATCTAAGCAAAAACAGACATAAATTTCATCTATGTTGGGAGGATTCTTCAAACTATATTTTCCTTTTAAGGTCATTTTAATAGCTTATTTTAGTCTGTTGAAGACTTGAAATGAAGTATTTTGGGAGATTTGAGGCAGCATGAACGAAAGCAAAGATAAGGTGAACTAAGTGACCAGCATCTGCGCTATAAATGCAATGTAATTTGCCCTAGAGTTCTCTTGAAATGAATATACCATTCACAAGGTTGAAGGCACTATGTAAAATGACCACCTTCTGTGATGTAAATACTACATAACAAATCCTGGAGTTACCTTGAAGCGGACCTGTTAGCCCTTAAGTTGAAAGGCACTACATAAATGCAGGTTGTTTCTTAACTGGTTTACGTGAGAAACAAAAACACATTTTGAACAATGCGCACTAGCCTTGTGAAGTCTGCAATGAAATTCTCCTATTCCCTCAAATGAAGGTACTAAACCTACATAGATTCATTACATCAGTGCTTGATTCTGTATTTTATATCACTGAAGAACTTCACTAGAATATACACAATATGATTTTACTGAAGAGACAAATTCAGATTTTACATCCTATACTGGTGGTGACCTGCCATGACGGAATTGTGCAATGTTTCACTGTGACTCATTGTTTTGTCAAAGATATGTAAACAGAAATGTGAAGAAAAGACTCATTTTGTGTTATCTTCACTATCTGATAGATTAAATTTCAGTGGAAGTAGAAACATGGGAATTAGAGCAATCTCCAACTCAAGAGCTTCCTATTAAAGTGCAGCTATTTTTTAATAAAATGGAACAGCTAGCATGTTGCAACATGCATCACTCAAAGTACACAAAAAGGGGTTGGTAAATGTTTTATCAAATAAAATAGACCACTTCAGAAAATAAATCAGCCTGTCAGCATGGCACATAAGATTATCGAAAAACTAAAAATATGCCTTATGAGGATCCTGAATTACATATGTCAACCTAACTCGTGTTGCCTGACTAAGGCCAGTAAAGCAGCAGTCATGAGTTTACCACAGCCAGCACAAGGAATCAAGCTGGACAAATAGAAGTTTGTGAAGTATGTAATAAAATCCTACCTACTCTATCTTTCAAATTGTTGCAGTATAACCTCGTGGTTTATTTAAGCCCAGCCATATTGGATTGTTATTTAGTACCAATAAATAAAATGAACAGCCTCAAACACCTGTCTTGCACCACAAATACTAAACTCCAAAGTGAATAGCTTTAATTATTTTTGCAAACCTTGTTTCCAATCTCCAGACCGGCGAAACAAACACTACACTTTGGTAAATTGACTTGGTCTGTCTCTGGTACAGTGATTACAGAAAACTATCTTAGTTTCTATACTTTCTATTATTGATAAATGAGAACAAACCAGATAAAATCCACAATTTATTAACTGTAATGTATCTTGGATTCTAAGTTCAAGACCGACAAAAAAATCAGAACATTACTGCATGTGTCAGTCTGATTCTGATGTCAAACTGCTCCTTCTAAGATAGAAGGTTGGAGCTTTAAACTACAGCCTCAGACACTAGCACACAACCTAGTCTGGTAATTTCAGCTGAAGAGAGTGACTGAGTAGTTCTATTTTGAACCTGAAGTTTAACAGAAGGTCAGTTTTCCTTTTAATAGTGGGGATAAGAGATTTTATGTTGTGGAAGTACTTCAAGATAATATTCTTCCTCAGATAACAAACTAGTTATAAATATCTTCTGATTTTGCAGGACCTAGCTTTACACAAGTATACAATGTCTTTTCACATAACAGAAACCACTTCAAATTCATTGGATTAATTTGAGGATATGGAAAGTGCTGTCTAAATGAAAATTATTTCTCTTCTCTTTCCTTCATCCCTCAAGCCCCATTTCCAATCCTTTCAGCTATAATTATTCTGCCATTTTCTATATCTACAGACATTTTCACTCAGAAAAAATTATTTTACAGTGTTTCCTATTTTAATGACAGTACAAATCTGTTTTTCTTCCCCATAGATGGTGCAATATTGCTGTACTAACTTCTGGAAAAACACTCTGTCCATGCCTTTCATTAAAAAGCACGTAGTGCCATTGGGAATTTCATTCTGCTTCTGATATTACCATAAATAGAAGTAATTCTAATAAGCAGTTATAGTCACCAAAAAATGGTTTTATAAGCTTCTGTCACAAGAGTGCAGAATCTAGTAAAGCAGTTTTACTAACATACCCACGGAGACCTCCCCTCTACAGCCTCCAACCTCAGTTCCCTTACCCCACACTGCCTGTTCCTACCTCCTACCCAAGATTCACAAACCCAACTGCCCTGGTAGACCCACTGTTTCTGCCTACTCCTGCCCCACTGAACTAGCATCCTCATATCCTGACTCCATTTTGTCCCCCTTGGTTCAGTCCCTTCCTTCCTACATCCATGACACTTCTCATGCTCTCCATCACTTCAACGACTTCCAGTTCCCTGGCCCTGACCGCTTCATTTTCACTATGGACATTGAGTCTCTGTACACTTCCATCCCCCATCAGGAAGGCCTTAAGTGCTCTCAGTTTCTTTCTTGACAACAGACACAACCAGCTCCTCCTCCACCACCACCCTCCTCTGTCTTGTGGAGCTGGTACTCACTCTTAACAACTTCTCTTTCAGCTCCTCCCACTTTCTTCAAACTAAAGGTGTAGCCATGGGGACTTGCATGGGCCCCAGTTACACCTGCCTCTTTGTTGGCTATGTGGGACAGTCCAAGTTCCAAGCCTGTATCAGTAACGCTCCCCAACTCTTCCTCTGCTACATTAATGACTGCATTGGGGCTGCTTCCTGCACCAGTGCTGAGCTCATCAATTTCATCAACTCTGTGCCTCCAACTTCTACCCTGCCCTCAGATTCACTTGGTCCGTCTCCGTTACTTCTATCCCCTTTCTGGATCTCTCTGTCTCAATCTCCGGAGACAGATTAACCATAAACATCTCCTACAAACCCACTGACTCCCACAGTTACCTTGACTACACCTCTTCCCACCCTGTCACTTGTAAGGACGCCACCTCCTTCTCCCAGTTCCTTCACCTCTGCCACATCTGTTCCCATGATGAGGCTTTCCATTCCAGGATATCAGAGGTGTCCTTTTTCAGTAACCAGGGTTTCCCTTCCTTCACCAAAGCTGCCTTTACCCGTATCTCCTCCACTTCCTGCATGTCTGCCCTCACCCCCTACGCCCCCCTCCAACATAACAGAGACAGGGTTACCCTTGTCCTCATCTACCACGCACGAGCCTCCACATCCAACACATCATTCTCCGCATCTTCTGCAACCTCCAACGGGATACCACCACCAGGCACATCTTCCCCTCAACCCCTCTCTCTGCTTTCCACAGCGGCCACTCTCTCCACAACTCCCTTGTCCACTCATCCCTCTCCATTGATAGCCCCCCGGCACTTATGCCTGCAACTGCACCAAGTGCTACAACTATCCCTACACCTCTTCCCTCACCACCATTCAGGGGTCCCAGACAATCCTTCCAGGTGAGGCAGCGCTTCACCTACAAGTTGGAGGGTGTCATTTATTGCATCCAGTGTGGCCTCCTGTACATCAGTGAGACCCAACACAGATTGGGTGACCATTTTGTCGAGCATCATTGCTCTGTCTGCCACACAGCCAAAACCTCCCGGTGGCCACCCACTTCATTTCCACATCCCACTCCCATACCGACATGTGTGTCCACAGCCTCCTCTACTGCAACATTGAGGCCAGACACAGGTTGGAGGAACAACACTTCATATTCTGCCTTGGGAGTCTCCAAGCTGATGGCCTCAACATCGATTTCTCTAACTGCGGTAACATCACCCCTTCTTTTTCTTCCCCCCCAACTCCTTTGTCTTCCCTTATTCATATGGCTTCCTTCCCCCGCCTTGATGACCTGCCCATTGCGTCTCCTCCCCTCCTCCATCCTTTATTCCATGGTCCACTGCCCTCTCC
>JARFYF010000058.1:4602966-4623483 GCA_030265395.1 Rhina ancylostomus | reverse complement strand
CAGCAGGATAGAAGCTGCCCTGGAGCCTGGTGGTGGTACGTGCTTTCAGACTTTTGACTCTTCTGCCTGAGGGGAGAGGGGAGAAGAGAGAATGTTCGGGGTGAGTGGGGTCTTTGATTATGTGGCTGCTTTACCAAGGCAGCAAGAAGTGTAGAGAGAGTCCATGGAGGGGAGGCTGGTTTCTGTGATGTGCTGAGCTGTGTCCACAATTCTCTGCAGTTTCTTGCCATCACAGGCAGAGCAGTTGTCATCTCAAGCCTTGATGCATCCAGATTGGATGTTTTCTATGGTGCATTGATAAAAATTGGTGAGGGTCAACAGGAACATGCCAAATTTCTTTAGCCTACTGAGGAAGTAGAGGAGCTGGTGAGCTTTCTTGGCTGTGGCCTCTACGTGGTTGGACCAGGACAGGCTATTCATAATGTTCACTCATTGGAACTTGAAGCTGTCAACCCTCTTGACCTCAGAACTCTTGACGTAGACAGGAGCATGAAAATGACTGAAAAAATTAAGAGCATTTTAAATGGCAAGAGAACAAAGGGTATTGGTGTGCAAAGAGACATGGATGTCCGTGCACACAAATCACCTGAAGTTAATATGCGGTACAGCAAGCAATCAAGAAGGAAAACTGTATAGTGGCTGTTATTGCAGGAGGATACAAGAACAAAGTGAAGTTATCTTACTGAAATGAGAAAGGGCTGTTCTGAGATTACAGCTGGAATTTTATGTTCACATTTCCCTGTCTAAGGGAGGATAATACATGCAATGGAATGAGTACAACACCAGATGCTTCATTCAATAATCATGGCACTGAATTTCCTATAAGAGACAAGCTGGTAACATACGCTTTAAATCCAAACTTAACTTTTGCATTTCCTCAGCAAATGAAGCAACCCACACAAACATGCAGCCAGACCTGGATAACATATCAGCATGGGCTGATAAGTGGCAAGTGACAATCATGCCATAGAAGTGCCCAGCAATGAAGATCTACAAAAAGACAGTCTCAGCACCTACCCTGGACAATGAAAAGCATTATCACTGCTGAATCCCCCACCTGGGTGTCTCTAATAAACAGAACCTCAACTGGACCAACTACATACACAACATAACTACTAAAGTTGCTCTGGTGTACTGCAGCGAGAACCTCCTCCTGACACATGGATCATAAGTCTGATGAAATACTCTTCACTTGACGAGTCTAACCTAATTGTACCATATACCCAGTCTCCCTGAGATTCTCATCACGACATCACACAATCAAAACAACAGCAGGATCTCAGAAAGTGGATTATTATTTACCGACATTCAAATAAACTCACAACTACATTGCAATATAACAGCCCGAGAGATGAGACGATTATTATTTTGGTCGCCTAATTCACACACCTCCATCACATGGCGTTAACCACGTCCTTCTTAATCGACCTCTACAAACTTAAAATCTCACAACAATCAAATGCGAAACAAGTTATTGTTATTATACGTTGTTGGCAACAATACACAGACAACATTAAAACCAGTTTCTCTTCCGAAAATCTTAAACCGTGGACTTCAACACTCACGTTGCCATAACCTACCATCCAACCCGACGCGCGGCCCGGACAGTCGCAGAGCGATCACTTTAGTTCCGGGGAGTAGGAGATCAAGAAAGTCACGCCAAAAAAAGATGAAGACGGGTTTAAACTAAAGATTTAAATATTGTTATTATTACTGCCCACTTTATAAAAAATGTCGCACTCACCTCGGATTATACTAATCAAAACTCTCCTAGTTGGGGGAGGGGGCTTTTAACCGTGTAACACAGCAAAGTGTAAGTCCAGACGTTCATGGAAAGGGGTGCAAGAATTAAACAAAGAGTATCGACACCGTTTCCCTGCAGGAAGACGAATCCTAACGAAATAAAAGTTGCATAAAAATTAATATTTCATTGCGCTCAATGCAGCCTGGCCGACCGTTGTGATGATGGCGGGGGTAGACGTTTGTGGTGCTCTGTTGTATTTCCCCGCACGAGTGGCGGCGCCCAGTCTCTGCGCGGGTTCCTGTCGCTTTGAACGGGGCTGGCGGGAACGCTGCCGTTGTGCCGCCCGTTCTGGTTCTCGACGCCCTGAGGCGTTCGCCGACTGGGTGAGCACTTGCGACTACTTCTAGGCCTGTGTATGTGTGTGTGAGAGAAAGAGAGAGAATGTGTGAGAGAGAGGGGCAGATCTTTTCAGACCTCAGCTCCTGGTTTACTCCTGCATAATGAAGAGAGACGAAGGGACCTGGGGCTTTACTCTTTGGAGAGAAGGAGGACGAGCGGAGACAGGATAGAGGTGTACAAAATATTAAGAGCAATATTGGCTTATTATTGTCACTTGTACCGAGGTACAGTGAAAATCTTGTCTTGGATATGCATCGTACAGGTCTGTTCATTTCACAGTGCAGTTACATTGAGTTGAGTGGACAGCCAGCGCCTCTTTCCCTGGGCACCAATGCTCAATACAAAGAGGGCATGGCTTTAAAGTAAGGGGTGGGAAGTTCAAGGGAGATGCCAGAGGAAGGTTTTTCACCCAGGGAGTGGTTGGGGCATGGAATGCGCTGACTGGGGCAGTGGTGGAGGCAGGAACATTGGTCAAATTCAAGTGATTACTAGATAAGCATATTGGAGGAATTTAAAATAGAGGAATATGTGGGAAGAAGGGGTTAGATAGTATTAGACAAGGATTAAAGGTCGCCACAACATTGTGGGCCAAAGGGCCTGTATTGTGCTGCACTGTTCCATGTTCTATGTTATTCTAATGGAAGACAAGGTAGGGAACTCTGGACAGAGCACTTCTGGGAGTGCAGGGAATCAGAGCAGCAACTGACCAGGGAATTGGAGCAGACTGTGCCTGCGGAATAGAAGAGGCAACAAGAAGGAACTTGTGTAGTTTATTGCTGAATCTTCACCAATTTCATGCTTTGGGAGCAAATACAGATGCTTGTGGCATCTGTCTAGTTACACTAGTCAATTGCAATTTCACAACCTTTGAAATGTGGCTGGGCAACAGAGCAGTTAGTCAGAGGTGAATTAATAAGATAAGATACCTTTATCAGTCACGTACGTCGAAACAAACAGTGAAATGCATCTTTGCATGGAATGTTCTGGAGTCAGCCTGCAAGTGTTGCCACGCTTCCAGCACCAATGTAGCATGCCCACAACTTTCTACCCTGTATGTCTTTGGAATGTGGGAGGAAATCGGAGCACCCGGAGGAAACCCACACAGACACGGGGAGAACATACAAACTCCTTATGGACAGTGGCAGGAATTGAACTCAGGTCACTGGCACTGTAATAGCATTGCACTAACCACTACACTACCGTGCCTGCTACATAGCCTCTGGTTATAACGAATCTTCAACAAAAGAGACTTGCGATTATGTGGTATTTTACCATCTCTTCTAGGATGAGGGCTTTCCAACTATTGGAGCACTTTCCAACAGAAACCATTATTGTTGGAAAGGTAACAGTCAATTTGCGCACCCTGAGCTCCCGCAAACAGCAGGCTGGTATGTTTTATTCGTGCTGACTGAAGGATAAGTGTTGGCCAGGATATCAGGAATTACTAACCCTCCTTCTTCTTATTGTCCCTCTTAAAACTTTATTTCATGCAGTTCTGGTTGCCCCATTACAGGAAGGATGTGAAGGCTTTGAAAGGGTTCAGAAGAGGTTCACCAGGATGCTCCCTGGATTGCAGGGTATTAGCTATAAAGAGAGGTTGGACAAATTTGGATTCTTTTCTGGAACGATGGAGTCTGAGGGGACACCTGATATAATTTTTAAAAAATTATTAGGGGCGTAGATAGGGTAGACAGCCAAAATCTTTTTCCATGGTAGAAATGTGGAGGGTATAGCTTTAAGGTAAGAGGGGTAGAGTTTAAAGGGGATTTGCAAGACAAATTTTTTTTGCACAGAGAGTGGTAGGTTCCTGGAATGCACTGCCAGGGGTGGTAGTGGAAGCAGATGTGATAGAGGCATTCAAGAGCTTTTAGATAGGCACCTGAATATGCAGGGAATAGAGGGAAATGGATCACATGCAGGCAGAAGGGACGAGTTTAAATTGGTATTGTGTTAAGCACAGACATCGTGGTCTGACGGTTCTGTTCCTGCGCTGTACTGTTCTTTGTAAAAGGGCAGATGGTCTCACCTAAAAGGCAAAAGTGACGCAAGTGTATTCTCAAACAAAAATTGTTGCCCAGCCACACAAAGACCAGTTGATCAAAAGCTTGGGTAATGGGAGAGATTTTAAGAAGTGTCTTAAAAGAGGAAAGACATTTATGGAGGGAATTTCAGAACTTAATGCCTTAGAGAGAAAAGATCTTCTCTAGAACTGCAAAACAAAGCAGAAGATGGAATTGTAACTTGCAGAATGGAGGTGTGGAGAGGGAGATGAAGATATTAGAGGGACGTTACATTTATCACGCACCTCCATTCTGTCATGTGTATAACTCTGTTTGCTGCATTGTCCAACCACTGAATATTGTAATATGCTGAGAATACATTTGCTGGGAAATGCCATCTGTTCTGCACCAAACAACTATCATTTAATCCCAGCCCATAAATGGAAGTCCCAAACTTGCTCTCCAACCTCAGCCAGCAAAGTCCCAGATTTTTAAAATGTTGTATGACAGTCCAGTGGCAGTGCACAAAAATATTGTGATTTCCTCTTGGCACAATAATACCAAGCCCATTTGTTTGAATGGAGCAAAATGTTTCTTAAAGAGAACTGTAAGTATAAGGCAGATTATGGTTATTTTGATTAATTTAGTTGACTTTAATATTTTCAATTGATTTAAATGATTTAGATTTTTAATTAACTTCTAAAGCTTTTCTTTTAAAAAATGTTTTATTGACTTTTAATAGATTTTGAAAGCACTGAAGATCACAGACTATCAGGACCGTTTGTAATCTTCGACAGCTTTGTGAGCTGGCAAAAGTCTGAGAATGTCACTTTTTGAATGGTCAACTTTTTCATTTGTTTAGTGGGAGGGACTTAATGTGGACTGCTCACATGTAGTGGAGTCATGCAAGAACTCACCATTTCAGATTGGAATGGCATTTATCAGCAAGATGACAGAGAGATCATCCATCAACCTCTCTATGTCTCTATTTTGCTTCCTCATCTAAAACTTTAGTTAAAGAGACAGATTTTAATAATATCTTGTTGGCCCAGAATTTATCACTGATAAAGTGATAGCATTTGTGCTGGTCTTGAGAAGAGCAACTGAAGGAGATCTAGCAATACGCAGCAAGATCATCCCCTTGTCTAATGCCTGCTGCTGTCAGCCTCAGTTCATTGGGATCCCCAGTGCCCATCAGCTGTGGAGAATTCAGGGTTAAGTATTTAATCACTTTAAAGATTTGTTGAAGTCAGGATAACAGAGTAATTTTTCTTCAACTCATATTTATTTTCCATTTTTTAAAATGTATGGAGGTTAAATATCTTTTCTAAATTGCTTGCATTTGGAATATTCAAGTAAATAATAGTAGTGCATATGACTGAAATTTTTTTTAGGGTTATATAGTTTATTTAGCTGTAATTATGGCTTGATATGTCATTTAAAAAAACTAACAAGCATAAAATCATAAAGGTATGTCATAATGAGACCTGTCATAAGTATCTTAGTTTCCTCAGGTCTAGTGATTTGCATTGACTGGAGAAGTGGAATGAGCACAGGCTGTAGATGTGCAGCAAATCATTGACTAATTTCTAACTTTTCAAGTTAAAATGTACATGTGTGGAAAATACGCAGAAATTGCTGAAAATCAATGCTGAAGGTGAACATAAGCAGTTTCTTCATCTCCACTGCAATATCCAGACCTTGTTTGGCTTGTTGTCAAATTTTGTTTGATGATAATTTCATGAAACTGCAATGAGCCATTTAGTTACTTTACAATGGTTATGTAAACATGCTGTTTCTGGTAAATTTTGTTTTTTCTGAAGTACAAATGAATTGTTGGGATTATTGTTGTAATACCCTATTTTTGACACCAAATGGTGCTATTGTGCTGTGCAATTATTGAACGATACAGTTTTTGAACATTTTAAGAATACTTCCTTGAAGGGAGAGGTGAATTTTATTTAGTCTAATTGTTGTGTACAGAAATTAACGTTTTTGCTAAATCTGCAGGTAAAATAATTTGAGCATTTTTCTGTTCAAGAATACGAGTATATCAATTTAATAATTTTGTGATGTTGTGTTTCCTTACAAATCTATGGGAATTTTACCCTTTGCAGTAATGATATTCTATACATTTTAATGAGTATTTCAATGTATTTATTTACTGCCTTCAAAATATCTACTTCTCCAAGAAAATAATAAAGGGAACTGAATTTGATCAGAAGGTGGTAGGTTGGGAATGGTGGCGGAAGGCTTGATCATAAAAAGGTGCTTTAGGGCAGGGATAATAAAAGATGGAGGGTTTTAGTAATGCAGCTGATAGCACTGTTGGAGATAATGAGAAAAGAAATATGCAGGAAATTGGAGGGTAATGTGGTATGCAAAGTATAGATGGTTTGAAGAGTTTACAGATGTGAGATACAAAACTTTTAAGAATTTTGAATGCAAACTTGAGGATTTTCAATGTGCTGTGAGCAACGAGAAACCATTATATGTCATTGAACACAAAGTAACTGAGATGATGGAACTCGCTGCTGCACTCTGTTTTGGACATGTTTGAGCTTGTGAAGCGTAGATATTGGGATGTCAGTAATAACAATGGTAATTAATTCAGAACTTAAAGCAGTGCAACTAAGATAGGAGACATTCAAGTAGTAAATGGATGTGGTGGTAGAGAAAGTCGGGTATGAACCTCATCTTAGCATTAAACACAATAGCAAGATGTTTAGGTTAAGTAAAGGAGTGAAAACTACAAATTCAGGAAGCAGAAACACAGGAAAAGGCCCTTTGGCCCACTTTGTGCTGACAATGATGCCAATTTAAACAAATGATGGGCTGCTGTTTGTAGACTATGCAAAAATTGATGCAGTTGCGGAGAGTGAGGAAGGTTGTCAAAGGATTCAGCAGGAGAAAGATCAGTTGGAAATGTGGACAGAGAGATGGCAGATGGAGTTTAATCTGAACAAGTATGAGGTGTTGCACTTCAGGAGGTCAAATATAGGAGGAGATTATACAATAAATGGCAGGACCCTAAAGAGCATTGATGTATAGAGGGATCTTGGAGTGCAAGTCCTTTAGCTCCCTGAAAGTGACAACACAAGTGAATAGAGTGGTAAAGAAGACATGTGGTGTACTTGCCCTCGTAGGTTGGGTGCTGGGTATAAAAGTCAGGAAGTCATATTGTAGTTGTATAAAACTTTGGTAAGGCCACATTTGGAGTATTGTGTGTAGTTCTGGTTGCCACATTACAGGAAGGACGTGATGGTTCTGGAGAGGGTGCAAAAGACGTTCACCAAGGTTAGAGAATATTCCCTGGAAAGAGAGGTTGGACAAACTGGGTTGTTTTCTCTGGAGTATCAGAGGTTCAAGGGCAACCTGATCGAAGTACAAAAAATTATGAGAGGCGTAGATAGTCATAGATTTTTCTCCCAGGTTGAAAATGTCAAATACCAGAGGCCATAACTTTGGGGTGAGGGGAGAAAGTTTAAATGAGATTTATGTGGCAAGACTTTTTATACAGACAGTGGGAGATTCTTGGAATGCACTGCCGGGGAAGTGCTGGAAGCAGACATGATGGCAATGATTAAGAGGCATTTAGGCAAACACATGAACGGGGGAGAACTGAGGAATGTGGACAATATGCAAGCAGATGTGCAGTTTAAATTGCCATCTTGGTCGGCATGTCCATCATGGGCTGAAGAGCCTGTTCCTGTACTTTACTTTTCTATGTTCTCTGAGCCAGTAACAAATTCACTGTGGCTACAAGAACAGATGAGAGCCTGGGTATTAGCTGGTGAGTAAACACAAGAAAATTGGAGCAAAGGTAGACCACACAGCCCCTCACTCCTGCCCCGCCACTCAATATGATCATGGTTGATCCACCCTAGGCTTTAACCCAACCTCTGTGACTGATCCCCATAGCCCTCATGCCCCGATCTTTCAAAGATTTATCCATGTCCACTTGATGTACTTCTAATGATCCAGCCTCCAAAACTCTCTAGGGTAGAGAATTCCAGAGATTCACCACCCTCTTTGAGGAGAAATTTCTGCATATATTAAGTTTAAATGACCAGCCCCTCGTCTTGAAACTATGTTCCCATGTTTGAGGTTCTTCCACTGGTGAAAACATCTCAACACCTACCCTGTCAAGCCCCCTTAGACTCTTATATGTTTCAATAAGGTCACTCCCCATTCTTCTGAACTCCAAAGTATCGAGACCTGACCTGTTTAGCTACTCTTGGTCAGGCCATCCCCCCACCTTAGCAATTAGCCTGGTGAGTGTCTTTTGGACCTCCGCCAATGCTACTATGTCCTTTCTAAACTGTGGACTAAATGGTCTCCAAAATGGACCAAAACTGTGCACAGTATTTCATGTGTGGCCTCACCAACACTTTATTTCTAAACTCCAACCACGTTGCAATGGAGGCCAATATGCCAATTACCCTTTTAACTACTTACTGGACCTGCCTGGTAACTTTTTGTGATTCATGTACAAGAACACTCAGTTCCCTCTGAACTGCACTCATTTTTGTCTTTTTTTCCATTTGGATAGTATTGATGCTTATTGATTCTTATCACAGTGCATGCCCTCTCACTTCCCCACATTAAACTCCTTTGGCCAAATTTTCACTCAGTCACACAACCTATCTATATCCTAGAGGTAGAATCTTTAGACTAAAATCTCTAGTCTGGTGTAGTGACGTCTAACTTGCAGAGCCCAGACACCAACTCTCAGACACTTCCTCCTACCTACCCCTGAACCATGACACCATCAAGGACCACCAGGACATTATCTCCGATACTATCACTGATCTCATCACCTCGGGAGATCTTCCCCCCACAGCCCCCCCCCCCCACATGATAGTCTGTAACCTAGGACTGCCCACTTCTATCTCTTCCCCAAAATCCACAAGATGGACTGTCCCGGCAGACTCATTGTCTCCACATGCTCTTACCCCACCTATCACCTGCCAGCCTCTGCTCCTCCCCCTCCCCTAACCTTCTTATTCTGGCTTCTGCCCTCTTCTTTTCCAGTCCTGATGAAGGGTCTCGACCCAAAGCATTGACTATTAATTTCCCTCCACAGATGCTGCCAGACCTGCTGAGTTCCTCCACCACTTTTTGTGTATTGCTCCAGATTCCAGCACCTGCAGAATTTCTTGGGTCTCCCTAAGGAGATCCTAATTTGCCAATGACTCTGGTATTGAGAATTCAACATAGCAGAAAGTTTGAAGAATTATAAAAGGTGAAATTAGAAAGGAAATGTCAAAGGAAAAGACGGTGCTTGGAAAGGCATTACAGATAATATAAAAAAAACCTAAAAAAACTAAAAATGGTCTAAAAATTCTTCAAGGAAAACAGGAGCAGAAAGTGCATCCTAATAGGGAACAAAATGGCAGCCTAAGGATAGAGGTTAAAAATATTTTGCAAAATTCCAAATCGATATTTTGAGGATGATGATGGTGTAATCAATGATATTGAGGAAGAAGAATGTGATGTATTAAAATTATAAACATAAAGAACATGGACTTATTAAGGGGTGTAGCATCTTTAAAAATGAATAAAACTCCAGGCTCTGATAAAATATTAAAAGAAAACAGACAATGGTGGAAAAACTAGCAGTCAGGCAAGATCTCTGGAGCAATGTCAATGACTGTTCATGAGAATGGAGTAGAATGTATCCCAGACTTTTAAAAGAAGCATAGAGAGAAATAGAACAGATCCTGACTATAATTTTCCAATGCTCCTCGCCTCTGGCAGAGTGCTGGAGGACTGGAAGGCTGCTAATGTTTAAAGAAGGGAAAGGGGATGCAGCAAGTATAGGCAAGTCAGTTAGTTACAGGCAATTTGTTAGAAAAATATTCCAAGGGACAGCATACATTGATCATTAGAGTGGTAAGGAAAAGTTGTTAAGGAAAAGTTGTGTCTGATTAACTTTTTTTAAAATAAGGTAGCAATAAGGGATGTCGATTTAGTTGGAGCATTTGATGTAGTATACATGGATTTTAGCAAAGTGCTTAACAAAGTTTCACATATTAGAGTGATCAAGAAAGTAAAAGCGCAGGGGATCCAAGGAAAAATGGTTATAGACATTTTGAAAGAGTTCAGCAGGGCACAGGACTTTGCCTGTCAATTTTCTTTCTCCCCCCCATTCATGATCAAGCTGTTGCTGGCAAAGCAACCATGAAGTATATATCCACAGATCTTTAAACATAGCAGGTCAAATCAATAAAGTAGATACAAAGGTATACAGGGTGTGCCTTTTATGAGCCAAGGCACAGAAGAAAAAAAAAGGGTGGTTATGCTGATATTTTATACGTTATTCAGACCACAGCTTATGTACAGCTTTAGTCAACACATTACGGGAAATATGTGATTGCACTGCAAAGGAGGCAGGGCTAATTTAAGATTTGATAGGCTGTTGTTGTTTTCCTCAGAACAGAGGAGACTGAGAGGAAATTTAATTATGGATAAAATTATGAGAGAACTGAGAGTAAATAGGAAGGATCTATTTCCCATTATAAAGGGAACAAGAACCAGCAGGAAGCATTTGGAGTGTTGTGCACAGTACTGGTCACCACAGCATAGGAAGGATGTGGAGAATTTAGAGAGGGTGCAAAAGACGATCACAAGGATGTTGTCTGGATTTAGTTATGAGAAGTTGGACAATTGAATTGTTTCCTCTGGAGCGTCGGAGACTGAGCAGTAACCTAATAAAAGTATATAAAATTATGAGAGGCACAGAGTAGACGGCTGGTATCTTTTTCCCTGGGTCAAAATGTCTAATACTAGAGGGGGGCATGCGTTTAACGTGAGAGGGGAAAGGTTTAAAAGGAGATATGCAGTGCTGCAAGGTGAAGTGGTAGAAGCAGGTACGAATGCAACATTTAGGAGGTATTCGGATAGATACATGAAAAGACAGATAATAGGATACACACCATGGGCAGACAGATGCATTAGTTAGTCTTGCATCATGGTCGTGCAGATATGGTGGGCCAAAGGGCCTATTCCTGTGCCATACTGTTCTATGTTCTAAGAGTAAAGCTATTTAGCATAGAAAACATTCTACAAGCATATAGCAGAAATTTGGAAATCCCTTCAGCAAATGACAATCAATGACTGATCAACTGTTAATTTTAAGTGTCAGACTGATAGATTTTTGTTATCTAAAAGAACTAAACAATATAGGTAAAAGGCAGATACAAAGTTAAGTCAAAAATCAATCATGATTTCACTAAGTAGTAGTACAAGTTCAAGGGGTTTAACAGCCCATTCATGTTCTTCTGTAATTTCTTTAAACACAAGGAATTCTACTTGACCAAATAAACTATTTCTTTATGACACAAAGCAGTCAATTGGTCCATTAAGTGTTATGTTGGCTCTCAGAACAATTCCAACAATCTCATCCCCCCCTCTTATTTTCCTGTAACCCATTCTCTCACACACAGCCATTAACATGCCCACCAGCCCCTTGTACTTGGGGTAATTCACAGGAGCCAATGAACCTAACAGCCAATACATTTTTGGGATATAGAAGGAAACCAGTGTACCCGTGGGAAACCCACGTGCTCACAGGGAGAACATGCAACCTCCACATGGACAGCGCTGCATGTCAGAATCGAACCAAGTTGCTTAAGCTGTAAGGCAACTGCACTACATGCAGTGCCACTCTGCTGGCTGAATTGTTTCCAAGATCAGACATGGCACAATCTATTGTGCTCTTTATAATTATTTTTAATAATATTTGTATTTAGTGAACATTTTGTAAATGTTATATGATGGAATAACTCACATCTTATAGTCTATTTGATTCATTGCAAGTTTCTTGCTGTTTGAATCAAAACTTACACAAGCGACTTTTGTACAATTTTCTCACTCCATTTGCAAAGCTTGCATTAGTTAGACTGAAACCAACCTGAGCACGGACCAAGACATTTGCAGTAGTAAAGCAATTAAATATACTTGATCAAGTTAGGGCATCAGGACAAGGAGGGAAAGGGCAATCAGGAGTAGGAGAGATGGTTGTTGGGATTGTGATCGTGTGGAGTAGAAGACAAGTTGCAATCAGGTTACGGGAGATCAAGAGCAGATTGGGAAGCCCACCCAAACATAGTTAAGCTTTTGAAGTCAGAGATACCTCTTTCTCAAAGAGTCTCCTTTAAGGTACAAGCATGCCTTACATGTTGCTTCTGAACAAAGCCAGAACACCCAAATGCATGATTTCACGTTGCACTCTTCATAACACTAACTTTACAAGTTCTACATTTTCTACAATACAATCTCATTGCACCGTGTTACACGTGACAAAAACTAATCTGTATCTGAGCACAGCATTTTCATTTCCCCAATTCACTTTTGGCTGTTTTACATACCAATATATGGAATTGAGGCCAAGGAGTCTTCTGGAGATTTTACAGCTGCCCCTTCCAGTTTTTCAATTGTCTGTTCCAAAGATGCATTTTCAGATGCGGCAGCTGGTGACAAAACTGCAGGTGTTTGTTCCAACATATCTATACAAGCTGGGTGCCTGAGAGGGTGTGGTACTCTACGGCCAGTGGGAGGCTTTTGCCTCAAAAAGGCAGCTTTGTTTGTTTGTTGCATTTCTTGTTCCTTCTGTATGAACCCCAGAGAAATCTCACATTCGGAGGTTTGGGAAATTCCAGACTTTGCAGTCGGAAATGGTTGAATGTCTTGTTGAAAGTCTGCCTCCTTACCAGAGTTTCTGTCTGTCTGTTTTGGGTACAAGCCACCCTGCCGATCATGATTGGTCAGTCTTTGGTCTCGAACAATGGGCACATCAATTCTCTTGACCTGATAGGGTGCACAACGTTCAGCCTTGGACTCACTGGCATTCAAACTAGAAATGTACACCGATCTATCCGAAAGATGAGATATTTTACTTTGAGAAACATTGGTAGTCTGTTGCCCTACATGTGCAATATCTGTTCTCTTTACAGAATGAGAACGAGCAGCTTCATTTCTGCACTGCTGCTGAGGAGGAATAGATATTCTAGAGTTTGTGTTTTTATAAAATGCACTCCTATTGCTAGAGTTCTGATTGGATGAGTGTTTCTGACCATGCATTACAGGATCACCTGAAGAGTATCCTGCTGGTCTATGCTGCCAAAACAAATGTTCTTGCCCACCAGACTTAGAAAAACCACCAGTTGTTGTACCAGTCTTTGAATGTGTCCATAAAAACCTGTCCCCACCGGTTGTAAAAGCGTTGTGTGTTAAATTCTCCAAAGATCGGTCACATTTTCCCAGATAATCTTCTGAACGAGTCCTGTAACTCCATGGCTCATTCATAGGTGCAAGTAAAGTGTCTTGGGAAGCACTATGATGCCAATGTTTGTGTAATGAAGTCTCCTCAAGTCTGTCCTGAGAGTAACTCCTACATTTTGGGGGCATAGCAGTGTAACAACGATCTTCAGATGAGCTTCGACGTGGTAACTGTGTAGATTGCCAGCTAGGTGGGTTATACTGATGTCTGTTTGTATTAATGCTGCCAAGTCGTTCCCATGATGTCCTAATATTGGAATGAAAATAATCATTTTCTCTGTTGTTCACAGAACTAGTGTAATTTCTCTGACCCATGTTGTTCTTAGGACCCGAGTAAACATTGTGGTTTGAGACTGATGAAAAAGGAATTTGGTTAGAACGTCCCCTATACCTATCTTGCATAGCAGCTGAACCTGAACCATATTTATTGCTTATTGGACCCTGTACAACAGAATTTGAAGAAGTCACAGTCATTTCTCTCGCTAGAACTGATCTTGGTTTTATTCCATATTGCACCTCCTCCACGTGGTGCATGGGGCTTGAATGACTTATTCCAATCTCAGCCAACAGATCTGATGATCGTGCTCTACCTCGTCTTTCATTCCATACACTAGCAGGTGGGCTAGTTGTGGCACTAATATCCAATGGCGAAGATGGATCAGAATAGAATCCCCTGTCAGAACCTGAACCGGCATTGTAATTCCTATTGTCCACCAGCATTCCCCGGGAAGAATCTGTCAGTAAAGGTTCCTTGGTCTGGGTCGTAGCCAAATGTCTAGAGTAGCATACAGGTGGCGGCTCTGGTATGTGGAGAGCACTACCGGAATAAGGATCATTACCCTTCAAGTAAGCATCCTGAGAGTATGCCTGTAAAATTAAAGAAAACAAATGTGATTATGTTTTAAAAAATGATAGTTATGTATATGGTAACTGATAACCTCATGTTCTCATTTATACCATAAAATATTATTTAAAATGGTTAGATTATTAGACACCATCAACAAAAGCTCCAAGCTTAAACCCCATGTTTACAAAACAATTAAGGTTATAAAATCCCAGAACCTGGTATCAATGTATGTTCAAAGATTTAGGGGGAAAACTTATTTAAGTATAGATAGTTAAACTCACTAAGAATTTAGCTTACAATAACTGAATGAGAATTAATAACACCAGCAGTTATGCTATTTTAAAAAAATCTTTTGAAATCTTGTATTTATATTAACAGCTTCATAAACCTAACATGAAACATTACTACTAACTAAGACAAAGGCATTCACTCAGGCAAGCCAGTGTACTTGGTAAACCAATTACATTTTAATAGATTCAGACCCACTGTAATTCTATAACTCTCTTTTGATTAAATAGCTATAATGGTCTTCAATTTTACTTTTAGTTCTTATGAAAAATAAACTCCTAAAATATTATTATGTTCCCTCTCTCACTTTGTCGATGCTGGTCGACACGTTTTCTTTTTACTTTGAATTATTTCCATTAATTGAAAACTTCACCCAAAGACTTGAGAAAATATAATTAATAGTTACACTCACATACATACAAACATTGAGGTTTAAGCACCAACATATACTGTAAGGTTTTGTAACTGACCAGGCAGTTAGATTGTTAGATTTCACCAACAAAACAATTTCCACACATTACTGTCACACAAACTGATAGTTACAAAGGAAGTGAATGTTATAAGCTGTTGGAATGTAGATATCAGAACATGTCCCATTTATTTCAGTGTGCCATTAGTATAACAAGCCCTATACTTTACCCTAATATTTCCCCATTCCATTTTAACCAGTGGGTTTGAACAACTGTAGCAGAAACAGAAGCAGCACATACCATCAAAAATAATTATTGTTATGCCTCAGGCATATGAAATGTTAAAATGACTGCCATAAACATGTTTATTTCTTTGCAGAAAATATTGCCTGTTAAAGCATCAGTCTATTGTTATTTTGCTAAATGTATTGACTTGGTAACAAAAACGAATTACATTTTCTTGTGATGTGATTCTTCAGTTCTAGGTCAGGACACTTTTGGAGGTGGATGGGTTGGAGGTGAATGGGGGAAACCTCTGGTAGTAAAGATGAAATGGAAAGCATTAGTTGAAATTAAGGGCTATCTCATCATCTCACCTCACAATTGTCTATTGTCAGCTGAGTATGGGATGGCATAGGTGTTGAAGTCAGGCAGAAGTACACAGCTTGCTCGCCTGCCCTCCCAACAGAAGGAGGCTGCATAGAGGCAAGAAGGAGGAGAAACAATGGGAAACAATTAAAGAATACCCCTGAAACATTCAGCTTTCTGAGGGCAGTTAAGATTGAAAAGAAACAACACGACAAGCATGAGGTGCAAGGAAAAAAGACAAAAGCAAGGATTCCATATTGAATTGTAAGCAAAACAGAAATCAGTTAATACAAATTTATTTGAAAATCACATACACAAAATAAAATTTCACAACTGAAAAACAATGCCTATAAAAAAATATTAATTTTAGTTGATATATTTTAGCAATGAATTGTAGCATCAATGAAACTGAGGATATAGAGGCAGCAGATCAATGATATTAGAGGAACAAATATTATCTCTAGATGTTTCTGCTGCCTCATTCATCCAAGCCATGAGCCACATTATATCAGTTACTGCACTTCAAAACAAACTGTATATGCAAAATCATTTAGAAAAGCTTTCAAAGAAGCTATTTCATTCAATAATGTCAATGTGTTATAATTTTATAGAAAATTAACTGAAACAGGCTGAAAAATAAAAAAGATCTTGATCCTGATACAGTATCATGGAAATTTGTAACACAGTCTTTGACTATTTGGCCTATCATATCCACACCAGCTTAGTCCACAGTCAGATAGGGCATGGCACATTCAGGTATGCTTTAAATGTTATGTGGGCTTCTGCCTCATTTTAAGTGGTGAATTCTAGACCCTACAACTCTTTGGGTGAAAGAAACTATTTACCCAGCCACTCTCTAATCCTTACACCAATTACCTTATATTTACACTCATTCACTTTTTTGAACCCTCTGGTCAGATAAATAGGTTCTTTAACCTATCTTGGCTTCTCGATTTTATATGCTGATTAAATCCCCACTCTACTAAGCAAACATAGACAGTCTCTCTACATACATAAAACATCTGGCAACACCTTGTAAATCCTCTTTGCGCCTTCTCTACCGCCTTCACCACATTCCTGCTAAGTAGTGACCAAAACCGTATGCAGACTTCTGAGTGAGGCATTACTACTATTTTATGACTTCCTTGCTCTGCCAATAAAGGCAAGGATCTGGCATGCCTTCCAAACCACCTCACCTACTTGTCCTACTACCTTCAAGGATGTGTGGATACACGCACTTATATCCCTTTGTCAGTCAATATTTCCCCGTACACTGTCGTTTAACATGTATTTCCCTGCCTGGCTTGCCTTATTCACAATCATCTGAACAGAATTCCATTTGCCACTTTTCTGACCGGTCTATAGGGAGACTCCCAATCAAGACTATTTTAAAATAAGAATCTGTAACCTGCATTATCCACTTATCAAAACAAATCAAAAAGCTTTAAAGAAACACTGAAAAATATAGAACAAGCTCACATCATACCATGGCACATAAACAGTGATGTCAAAGATTCAACCACAGGAAAAATATTATATTTTAAAGAATTAATCAAGAAAATTCAAGATTTTCACTGTTTAAAAGGGAAGGTACCAAAACGAACTTTGATCCTTAGATCCAAGTTTAATATTTAAAATTTTGTAGTTGAAACCAGGCAGTTGCAAATTACAGGTTTATATTGTGATATATTCAACTAAGACAGCAGAGTGGGAGATATAATATGTTCATTCATTCACTATCACTGAACTACGAAAATAGCAAAGGACAAAAAAACTGTGCCATGAACATGCAAAGTCAAACATTGTGTTTTCATCATTTTCTCTGATAATTGCTTCTCAAGAATTTTTACATGAATAACTGTATTTCATATCCAAAAGAAATATTTGTACTTAACCTACAAGGTCTACTGTGTTACAGGTCTACTGCATTTCAAACCACTGCAGTATACTTGCAGAGTTTTTTTTTGAATCCCTGATGGTTTGTAGTAGGGATCATACTGTCCTTGATCATAAGCATGTGATCTATCCTCATCCCTGATGCATAGGATAGAAGTATACAAATCTGCTTGTACACCATACTTTGAAAAAAAGGCAATACAAATGTAAAGGGCTAAATGAAGCCAAATATTTACTAATTAACCAAATTATATGGATGTAAAAATTAAAAATATATACCATGCAGCACTAAATATTGTCCTCTCTTGATTTTTTTGGGATTATTTTAAAAGAAAAAACAAGTTTATCACAAAACATAACAATAGTTATCAAATTAAACTTGGCTTTTACGGTTAATCAGAATTAGCACCAAATCACAATTACTAAAAAAAAGACAATAAAATAACATGTAGTAATTGTTAACCATACAAAAAGTAGAACAAGACGATTTTTTAAAGAATTTCCTTTCATCAGAGCTGCTATCCATAAATCACTCCTCTTTAAAAGGGTAATCTCCTCCCGGACCTTGCCAAATTAGCAGCCTGGAAATCCAAGAGAACTGCAAGCATGGGAAAGCTTTGTGATCTTCCCGCCTGCTAAATAAGTGAAAGACTCTGCTATCTGTTCAACATCTCTCAACAGGCTTGTTTAACACTTGCTATAAAACCAATGGGGTACAATACAGCCATGGATTGCCCACTGTGTACAACCATTTACAAATTATTACACCTTGTTTTAATATCACGAAGCATATTGTTCAGAATAGATCAAAAACTCGCATGATCTTTTTAACCAAGTACTTTTAGAGCTACCTGGAACTAGCCTATGCTGTTGATTCTATAAAGTTACAAAACGTAAATGCTAACTGTTTTTGAAACTTTTTTTTTACAGAACGATAAAAGGCCCTTCCGGCCCGACACGTCTGCGCCTCCCATTTAAACCTATGTTAACCTACCCAGACGTCTTTGGAATGTGGGAGAAAACCCAAGCAGACGCGGGGAGCATGTCCAAACTCCTTACCGACAGCGGGAATTGAACCCGACAGCTGGGGCGGTAGCAGCGTCACGCTAACTGCTAAGCTACGGTGCGCCTAGTACAGTAATGGTCACAAAACAGCACCAAAGCGGTTTTGATTACCTTGGTTAATTTCTCTTCACTTCAAGTCAAATTTTCCTCCTCGCTTTAACTGTACCAGCTCTTACAAAATCCCGTTGCTAAATCAGATTTGTAAACTGGAGTGAAGTAAATCGCCAGTGTTAGCTTGTCATCGTTCAAACGTATCTTCCCGTACTGGAACTGACTAGCAGCTCTTTCCCTTAATGATCATTCCAACAGAGCTCTCCTAGAATTTGCAAAGTGACGTCGGATCTGGATAAGTGCAGCTACGTACGCACTTCATTGGCAGTTAACCTTGGCTGGGAATGTAGTCACACCCTTGATTTAGCTTCGCCAGAAAATCATACAGATTTATTTGAAAAAGTTTCTAAGGACTTTTAAAAATACACTTATACTCCAAATATCGGTATGAGATTTGTACAGTTTCCCCCAATCTCTCCTTTTGACTCTCACTTCAGAGAATGTGATAGGATATTTTCTTAAAAGCAATTTATTTAATACCCTGCTTCTAAAATATGCTCATATGACTTCTCACAAACAATTTTACAGTGACGCAATATTTTCTCAGGATTAAAATTTTGATAGGAGTCCATATTATGCACAGCTCATTGCCTATCATAGCTTCCTGTGTTATTTTAATCTTATAATTATAAAATCACAAGACAACCAACTGTGAACAAGATCAATGCACATTAATCTCAACAACAATAATATGGTCTCAGGAGCCTTTGAGCTAATAATTTATTAAAAAGTGACTTAACAGAGGGAGAATGAAATATCACCCAACATTCCAATCAGAATGTAACTCAATCCAGCCTTAGTAACAAGTTGAAAATGCCAAACTGCCTCCTGAGAGGGGGTTGGCTGCCCATCCCCTTTTCTAATCTTAAAAAGCAAAGTTGGTGGGTTGAAGTTGGCTTCGACAACATGGAATGTTTCCATATTTAACATCTGCACTCAATCATGCATGCTCTCTTTTGCTAAAATTTACACCAGTTATTAATTTACCTTCTTAAACACCAACCTAAAACATTAACTCTATTTCTCTCTCACAGATGCTTACTTCTTGTGAACTTGCAGCATTCTTTGATTCTGTTTCAGATATCTTTTTCTTTTCCCTTTTCAAACTCCAGTGTGGAAACATTTACCAAGTATCATTATTTTTTCACTAAAACATTCAAATAAAAAATACATTTGATTAAAATTGATGTAATTTATTCCAGTATTGTAGGAATATTCAGCTCTTCTGCATAAAATCCCAGTTTTAATATTTAACCTCCTGCGTTGTTCTTGTTAGAAATTATTCAACTGCAAATGTTGTGGAATCATGAAGGTAACTAAAGGATTAGATCATAGTTGACCTTTACTTCATTACCACTTTCCTGCATTAGTCCCATATCCTTTGATTACCTTCAGATCTATGAATCTATCAATCTCTGTCTGAATATATTCAAGGCTGAGTTTCCACAACTTCTGTGGGTAAGATTCATTAACCTCTGGGTGTGGAAATGTCTTCTCATCTCTGTACTGAATGTGCAAACTCTTATTTTCAGATTGTGACCCCAGGTCCTCGACAACTCAGACAGAGGAAATGTCAGCTGTATTTACCTTGTCAATTTTGTACATTTCATTCTTCTAAACTCAGCAGAGTATAGGCTCAGTCTGCGTAATCTTTCCACATGGAACAAACATGCCATCTCAGGATTCAATCTGGTGAACCTTCCTTGCACTCCCTTAACTGCAAGTAAATCCTTCCTTTGGGAAGAAGGCAAGATATTCCAGATTGGGGCTCACTAGAGCCTAATACAATTGCATCATATAGTGTAATTATTCTTGTAGACAAATCCTCTTGCAGTAAAGGCCAACACATAATTTTCCTTCCTAATCACTTATATATTTGCATGTTGA
>JARFYF010000058.1:4588680-4601517 GCA_030265395.1 Rhina ancylostomus | reverse complement strand
GTGAGCTTGCTCTTTGATCAACATTGTGACAGGTTCAGATTGTAGTCAGCTTTAGATCAGGTTGTGTATTAATTTTGTATCAAAGCAGATCTTTAACTAGGCAGTGCACAGAACACAAAACAACTAAGAAAACAGCCTTAAAATGTTAAGGTTTGTCTGAGACCAAAGTGAAACTCAATGTCAGGTTCAAACATGCAAAAGGAAGTGAGTCTTGAGCTATCAGCATACTATGCCACACATCTAAACAGGCACCTGGAGACAATCTACTTTGTCTATCTTGAACTGAAGCCATTTGAAAATCTTTTCTTTGGAAATTTACATCTCAGTTCATCAGATATTGAGTCTGTTAAAACCTCTTTATAATTTGTTCTCTGGATATGACGAATGCCTCCAGGTACAAACAGCCATGACTAAATTTATACTGAAGATGTTGGTTTACCAATACAGACATGTTTGGCTACCAGAAATGAGATGGTATCTTTTTGTAAGCAATTTCTGAAATAATGAGGTAAGAAAATAGAGGCCTCCATTGGTATGTCTGTAAGATTCAAAAACAATCTAAAAGGAAACTGAGGTTTGCTGATTGATCACATAATCTGAAATTTTAGTTAGAAACACATTAACAATGCCTTATGTGAGCTCAACACTCTCGTCGGTATAAAACTTTGGATCTCATCCAAATACCAGTTTTCTAATATACTTGTTTTCCATTTCAAGAGTTTAATACTACCAACAGCAACAGTATTCCTACCAGTAACTCTGGGTTAATTCCAATGCATCAAAATTCATTCAATTGATCTAGTATAGTGCAAGAAGAAAAATTAAGGGGTTGTAACTTACCACCTGCAAAATGTCTTCATCTTTGGGCATAACTGAGAGTTCCAATACATCCTCACTAAATACAGAGAAGATAACAAAGTAATATTTTATATAATACTGACAAAGTTTCATTAATAATATTTTCTCATTCAATCTATGGGACTATGTAAAAAATATTAGTGAGTTCATGGTCTCGTAAAAAGGAAACATACCAAAGAATAAAACAAATATTTGTCTGCCAACTTGGTATTCAAAGGAACAGTTCCAGCAAAATCATACAACCTCTATCTGCACCTTTTGAAAATAAATTGTCTACATCTATGAAGGGAAATTGTTGCGATTATTGGAAATGTAAAAAGTGACAGCAGTCTATTGTTCATCATTTGTCAGGTGCTGAAGTCTTGAGGCAAAAAAGGAACACCTAGCATACCCAATGTAGCCCATCAGCAGAAAGGATTCTGATAATCTGCATGCTAACTTTTCATTAGCTTTATTCAGGGCCCGAAAATATTCTGAATTAGTGGTCCTACCCAAAATGCACCAGTAGTACCCTTAGTCTTTATTGCAGGTTGAAGTTTAGAAATAGGGAAGTACAATTGTTCATTACAGTGGTAAGGCCACACCTGGAACAATGCAAGGTTTGGTTCTCTTATTTAAGAAAGGATATACTGGCATAGGAGGCAGTTCAAAAGAGAGTCACTAGGCTAATCTCTGGCATGTGTTTCCAGCCAAGTGATCAATGACAACAAAATGAAGGACGGGTGTATTGCCTTGTCCTCCAACTTACCCATTCTACTGAAGTTCTCTAAGGCACTTGAGATATGTTTTATATTCATTCTAAGGAATGTGGACTTCACAGGTTGAGCCAGCACTTAATTGCCCACCCCTAGTTGCCCTTGAGAAGGTGGTGGTGAACTGCCTTCTAGAACCACTGCAATCACTGAGGTATGGGTATGACCACAATGCTGTTCAGGAGAGAGTCCCCGGACAATTGAAGCATTGGCAATAAAATGATATCCTTAGTACTGGAACCATATCACAACAGTTCATTTAGTCAGACAGGAAAACACCTATATTAATGACAAGAAAAGCAAAAAAAAACTACAGATGCTATAGAAACAGAAAATGCTGGAAACTCTCAGCAGATCAAAATGAAGCTGAGACCTGCTGAGGGTTTCCAGCATTTTCTGTGCTTACATGAATGACAAAATCTCTGTTGTCTGCCAACTAATTTATACCAAGAAGCTTGTATCATTTATATAGAATGAATTAAGCTACTTTTAGTCTATGTGTTAACTTACCTGTTTTGAATTAGAGCTATCACTTGAGAATATGTTTTGCCAATTATACTCTCAGCATTCACCTTTACAATCCGATCTCCTGCAAAAAAAATTGCTTTTAAATCTGTGAAGTTTAAAATGCATCCCCAAAAATATTTGATAAAGCAACATTATTTATAAATTGAAGTTCAAGGTGGTAACAATATGCTGATTTCATGGAAGAGAATATATAATTAAGAAGTTTCTTTATTGGAATTTTCATAATTAAAACTTAACATTCCCATGCTTCATGATGCAGTTATATCTAGGTTATAAACACATTCTGAAATTTCCTTGATTAACATGTGACCTCCCCTCCCCCCCAAGGGTTGTACATTACTTCCTTAGAGAGAGGGATCACAAATTTAATATGTGTAATTGCTCACAATATTATCCCCTAACCCCCTTTGCAAATTGGACTTGGCTGATCTTTCCGTCACCTTTCATTTTTTATTCTCAAAAAATCCTGGAGTTTCATGGAAATTGGTACTCTGAATATCTGAAATAAATGCAGTCAGCTGTACATTTCCTCTTTTTTTATATATTATTTTGTTCATGGTGATGTCTAGTTGTACCACAGCTTCTCACAGTATTAGTCCAAGCATGGCTAAAGCATGTGGTGCCAAGGAGCCCAGGTCAGTGGGTACCAAGAGGAAAACATTCTAATGGTTGGAGTCATATTTCACATGAAGATAATTATGGTTGTTGCAATTCAGACATGGCTACAGGAGTTCCTCAGTGTAGTGCCCTCTGTCCAACCATCTTCTCTGCTACTTTACCGACCTTCCTTCCATCACAAGGTCAAAAATGGGGATGCTCATTGATGTTTGTACAAGGTTCAATTGTATTCGCAATTCTTCAGCAAATGAACCAGTCCATGCCTGCATTCAGTCAGACATTTAGTGCACTGCAGTGTGTACCGTTTACAAAATGCACAATAGCTGCTCACCTTGGCTACTCCAACGTAATCACCCAAACTCTTAACCTCTACCACCAAGAAGGATAAGGACAGCAGGCACATGGCAAAACCACCACCTGCAGGTTTCCTTCCAAGTCTCACACCATTGTATTTTGGAAATATATCGTCAATCCTTATCCCCACTCTGTCTAAATCCTGGAACTCCCTCCCCAAAAGCACTGTGGGAGTACATTCACTAAGAAGACTACAGCAGCTCAAGGTGGCAGCTCACCACCTCCTTCCCAATAACAATTATGGATGGGCAATAAATGGTGAGTTTGCCAGCAATCCTCATTTGCTGAAAAATGTATAAATAAAAATATCTGCATGATGTAACAGCCAAAACCAGATTATTAAAAAAAAACCACTTTAAAGATAAATTATGCTTTACTACCTTCCTATCCAATTAATCATCATACTGGTACAATATGTCTGCTGGGAATTTGCCAAAACATCCACCAATGTAGAACTGAACCAAAGTTTATATTGCTACCGAACAACATTAAAGATTAGTTGTGCTGGATCCAATCCAACCACAGTGAAAAGAACCTCCAAAACACAGTGCATATTTTCTCCGTAGGTGTTTTCCAGATTTGCTTCAATTTATCATAAAGTCTATTTTTCAAAGATAATACTGATAACTAATTTTATTCTGATAAAAAAATTCTCACTTTGTTTAAAATATTAAAATTCTCATATCTGTTTCTATTCCTTCCATGATCTTATCTGTCCCCGTCACAGAGACTTTGTTCAGCACCAAAACTCTCTGCACTTCTCCAGTTCTGGCCTTGAGCATGCTCAGTTCTAATGATGCCTCCATTGGCTGCCCCACATTCAATTGTCAAGCACCTAGGCTCTAGAATTACCTTTGTAAACGTCACTGCCTCGCTATGTTCTGTAAGGCTTTTAATAAGACCTACCTCCACCTGACCTACTATTTATTTGCTTTGTCAATTGTTTTTATTATGCTCCTGTGATATCAACTTACAGATTATCGCTCTTGTACAAAGTATTTGAACAGAACCATGATTTGAGCACTTTTTTTTATTCTGGACTGGTCATGACATAATTGGCATTGTCATGCCTAAGGTGCCTGATGCATCCTTCAAGTACAAGTTCAATCTCTGTGACCAAGCTATATGAAATTGGGAAATTTCATGCACAACAACATCTCTATCCTAATCCAATGTATCTTCATCCAAGGTCACCAAAAAATTACCTATGCTTCTCACCTCTCCATCACCCCAAGGGTAATAACACCAATGTGGTCCTTCCTTAACATCACATAAACCTAGATCAGCTATCTCAGCACACAGAAGGGATCAAACCCAAGAACCTAGCTTTGAATATTTCAGTACCAATTGGAGTTAAAAATAGCAAATTCATTAATCCAGATATACTATATTATCTTAAATGTTAGCTTCTTTTAAATGAACAATATGGAGTTAATATTACACCTCCTATAAGATGTGAAACAAATATTCAGTCATGAGTGACTTAATAAAAATGCAATATATGTACATTATATACATTAATATTAGAGCTACTATATGCCAATAGTTTCTGAAAAAGCAAAAGAATAAAGCAATAAATCTCTACACTTCTGGCCAAGGAGAAGATCAAGCAAAAATGACACTTGATCAGCACTCAACCGCCACTTTCCAACAGGGGATTCCACTCATAAGAGCAATCAAATTCAAAGCTATTATACAACTATTTGGTGTTGTATGAGAAGAAATTTGGTATTATAGTTACACAATGAAAACATATCATCAGGAAAAAAAACTAAGTTAAATTAACAAACACGTAATTTTTTTTCTAGGTCCACTGCCAACTGATGATGCTAAGCATTTCAGTAGCTTGGTCAGATTAAACTATTAACATACATTTTCTGGTGCCACTGGCTTAATCCTACTGTGAAAGGTAAAGAAACAATTCAAATTCAAGCTATTTCATATTACCTGTACAAAGCCCAGCTTGATGTGCTGCTCCCCCTTCCTTTACACTTTTAACAAAAATGGTATCCATAGGCTCTGTTTGACCTTTCTGACGCCCTGTGAAATAAAAGAATTCCATAATGTTGTATCCTTAGGATAGCTTTTGATAATAGTTCTTTTCAAAACAATAACCAATCAGCCAGATTTTCTGATAGAATAGATCTCCAGCAAAACTTTCATCCACCAGGGAGATACTTGTTTCAGTGTTTTTAGCATGCTAGAAGCCAACTTCCCAACTTTTCATCAGGATTTAAGCCATGCTTGAACTAAAATTATTGTATCAAATATTCAGAGGAATGAGATAAAAATCATTGCTTACATATAAGAATTTCTAGTGCTATCTTTGTGACCCGTGAATGGCAAATTCTAGCATCATTTTTTCCTGAGGGGGAGCAAGAGGAGGAGGAAAACTTGAGTTCTATTTTGCAGAATTTCAAGTGGCTATAAAATGAAGTGAATGTGGAGAAGAATTCAGAAGTCTAAGGATTCATCCAGTGGTGGAAAAGGGTGAAAATTCAGCAGCAACCTAGAGTCAAAGGAAACGAAGATTTGGTAGAAAAATTTGTTGCAGAAGATTTCACAATGGAAGAATGTGAAGACAATGATCTTTCAGTCAATTTGCAGGGTATAGGGTGCGATGGTAAAAACAAAAGTGATAAGTTTGTAGCAGATAATATGGAGAAGGACTTAAGGCATAAACTTCTGTTTTATTTGTAATTATTCATAGATTCATAGCATTATACAGCACAGAAATAGGACCTTCGGCTTAACTTGTCCATTGTTATTTCTGAGTTGAGATACAGCCTCCTTGACTTATTGTTGGTCGGCACAGCTGGAATAAGTTGCTATGGGATGAGGCCCAGGGCACTCGCACCAAGAAGAGAGTTGCAACTGAGATCTTCGAAGTGTTCCTTCTAGAGGGTGTTGATTATCTTTCTTTCCATCACGAGTTCACCCCTGTTCTTGGCTCTCAGTGGGATAGAGACGAAGATGTTTGGACCATAGATGGCTTTTACAGCACTGAAGTCACGGCAGTCAGCAAATTGCTGATCTACCTGTGCTCTCTCCATCCATCATCAGTTCTTTCACTCATAATTTATTTCTGGCCCTCTGCCTTCAGGTGCCCATGGAACTGTTTCATTTCCCTTGAATAAAGCTGGAGCTTCCATTCCAGAAGTACCTTTGTGGTTGATTAGCTCATTGATTTTCTTACCATTTTAATCAAACTGGTCCCAATTCTTCTTGGTAGATAAGCCAAACGCCTCTTCACAGGTGCCAATTTTGGCACACTTCAGGGCAACCAAAGGCTGTGGACACTTTGCAGTTCCTGTAAGCTAGGAGGTTATGCGGTGCTGTCTGAGAAGACTTGCCTTTGTGGGGTCCTTGAGAGCTTGAGCATTAATCTCCCTGTAGCAATGCTTCCCATTAATGCTGATGTCACAACATAATGATAACCACACGAATATGAGATAATTATTGCAAAAATTTTGGTGATATTGTAGGAATTAAATCAGAATAGAGATACAAAGGTAATCATCAGTGAAGGAAAATGGTCTGAACAATAGTATGCAAGGTAGTACAATGATTTCTGTGACTCAAACAAATCCAGCAGTGTTCTTGCTTCCTTCCTCAGAACAAAAATAGCTCCATTATAAATGGATTCAAAATTACTTGGAGGAACATGAAATGGAGTGAAAACAGTTGGCACATAATCAATAGCAAAAATCATATATGGAGAGAAATGACAGGTTAGTAAAATGGCAGCAATGTGAGAAAATAGAAGACTTAAGTCTGGACTTTTTAATTATGCAGTAGTTAAGAAAGGAACAGAAATAAGAACTGGCAATGCTGGAAATCTGAAAAGAATTCTAAAATACTGGATATATACAGTTCACTGAACAGTTCACTGGATGGTTCACAGATCATGGCACTGGAGTGTGGCAACTCATTGCAAACTGCTCGCTGCAGATCTATTCATTGCAATCGAGGTTCAAAACTATTTTCAACAACATTTTTGTTTACAGCATAGATTAATATATTCAGTCCAAAACCATTTAAACCAGTCTGCTTAATTCAAGTGATGATCCAGCCATAATGAACAACAGTCTCCCTAACATTTTCATTACTGAATGATGACTTGTTATATAAGTTAGCAATATTCTGAAATGCTTCTCTGAACATCAACATTTGAGAATAATGAGCAGTGCAGACTGATTTTTCTTTGGAAATCTGGACAATTATATTCTGTATTGTACAAGAGAAACTAAACTTAAATTTGAAATTGTGTCACTTCTGATTTACATCCAGTCGTTTTAGGATCAGGTATTTCTCCCCTACCAGATCTACTTATCTTTTGAATTGACTGATACTACCATATTCTAAAGATCTGGGAAGCTTTTGAAGTGCTGCTATACAGAGGTAGAATTTCAACTAGCCCTGCTACCCTTTGCAGAAATCGCCTGATTTGTTAAAGGCTGATTTGCAATGTCAGCTGGCAAGTTGAAAATCTATCTTAGCGTATTGAAACAGATGTCAAACTCAAATTTATTTTGTTTGGTTTATTCAGGTCAAGTCTTGCCACATGCATAAAGCAACTTTGTGCAAATAATTATTTTCAACAAGTAGCGTTATCTGATTATAGGTTCTGTCCTTGAAAATACATAGCCATCAATCAAACAGATGTTGTTGCTCAGTTTCCATTGCAAGTATTGACAAGAACTCTTAGGCAATCGCAAGATTCACTGGATTTGGGATCAACAAAGCAATCAAAACAAACCAGTCCAAAGTGTTCTACTGCTGCATGGTATCTGCTGATTTATTGATAACATATGTATGATTAAATTCTGCAACAATAATTAAAGCAAGACTCACCTCTTCCATTCCCATTTTCTTCATCCTGCAAGAGAATGACAATAATATTCTGTTAAATACAACTACAGCACTCTTTTGATTGTAACAGTCCGAGCAATTTATTCCTTTCATTACTTTTGAATGAGCATCTAAGTGATTTTGTAAATTATTTTTATGAAGTCACTGCAGACTTCACAGTAAATATAATGGAAAATTTAAACCAAAAGATTGAACACTGAAAATGTTGAAAAAGGAAACACTATTTATCATGGCAAAATAGACATTTCTTTTATGTATTCCAGCTCTCGGTTTATAAGTTTATAGACTGAACAGAAAGTGACCTTTGCATAACTATAGTCCATCTGAGTTTACCACACCTGGCATTTAATAACCAAACCCTACATTCACATAATTCAGGATTCCTGTTGTGGTTAAAGATTATTGTTGCATAGGCTCCAACGGAAAACCCCACAATCCAGTTTAAAAAATCTTCAAACGTACAGAAGTAGCTTTGCATTCCACTGCATGTCAACGTCAACAACTTAACTGCCTTTCAGAGAAATACTTCCAAAGTGGATTGGGGGTTTAAGCAAGTTCTTGGTAGGTTTCCTAAGCTGGTAGTTAGTGTCATTTTTCAAGATGATCCTAAATGATTCTGAAAGAGAGTAGTAATTTTTATTTAATTCATTCATGGGATATTGGCATTGGTAGCATGGCCAGCATTTATTACGTGTCTTTGAGTGGCCATTTCACAAGGCCATTAAGAGCTATAAATCTAGAGATGAACAAAGATCGGACAGGGAAAGAATGGAAGATTTACTTCCCTGCGTCTTTACAACAACCCAGTAGTTTCATGGTGACCAATAATGACACTGGTTTTATAATTCTAGATCATTTATCTAAAAAATTAATTCCCCCAGAACCTTGGCAGTATTGAACTCATGTCACAAATAACCAAAAGACAGAAGATCATCAATAAAACACAGTGTTCTAACATTAGTTGAACACTGAGATTTACTTCTCTAAGGTTTACTGGGAGGAGGTTTGGAAGGTCAGGGCTTGGCCACAGGCCTCAGGTGATGGGACTGTTGGAACTAGCGTGGCGGAGGGTAACTTCCTATAATCCAAACATGACTACACTTCATAAAGATAATTCATGGGAGACATTATAAAAATAGAAATCCTTTCTCCATTTTCTCTTGTGTACATTTCTACAATGTTAAGTCTGCAGCCTGTCAACCTAACTTTAAACACTTTAGGTAAAATGGGAGATTCCATCCTTTTCATGTCAAGAAAATTAAATCTTTTATTTCTGTCCAGTTCTTTTGAGGATGGAATCTTGGGTGATGGGTCTCCTGTATATCATATCTTCAAAGACCACCAAAATATAAGCACATACTTCCAAGAAATATTTCCTCGGAGCTCACCCCTGACATTATGGAATACGGAAGTCTCCCAATCTTCATTTAAAGCATTGACAGCAAGACATAAGAAAACAGGTCAGTAAACTGATAGTAGAGGCTACAAAATTTTAAATCATTTCTATCCAAATGCCCTCTCTCCTATTTTAATGGAAGTCTTAACTTGTCTCAAGCGTCCTCCTTTAGCCAGTGACCTTGATGTATTTGTTCCAAATAATTGGAGATTCTGAGTAATCACATTCTGCATTGCAGAACTATGACAACTTAATTAGATGCAGCTGAACAATACAATTTGAACCATCAAGTTGCAATATGGGAGGCCATTCAGCCCACTGAGTTAGTGCTAACTCCCTTCTCAAAGGCAATTAGGGATGGGCAATTAAATGCTGGTCAGCCTGTAAAGCCCACATCCCTTGAGTGAATTAAAAAACCTCTATGTTGATGACCCAGCTGGTCCCACTTCACCATCTCTTTCTGCTATTACTTCCCTGTAAGAAACTAATCCAGCTCCTTTTTGATTGCTATAATTGAATTTGCTTCCATTAGTATCCCAGAGCAGTCCAGACGCTAAACACTCACTGCATAAAATATATTTTCCTTACTTCACTTTTTTTTTGTGAATCACCTTCATTCAATGTCTCCGAGCTCTTAACCTCTGCCAATCATAACAATTTATCTCTACCTAGTCCCTCTACACCCGTCATAATTTTAAATACCTTCATCAGACTTCTTTGCAACCTCCTCTATTTCAAGGAAAACAAGTCTGACTTCTCCACTTGATCCACGTAATTGAGGTCCCTCAACCATTGAAAATCTCTTCTGTACCTTCTCTTAAAAACTTTAGAGCTCTCTTAAATTGTGGTGTCCAGTTTTAGAAATGGACATAATACTCCAGTTATGGTCAAACCATTGTTTTATAAAAGGTTCACCGTGACTTCTTTGCTCTTGGAATCAACACCTCTATAAATCCTAGTATCTGTATATTTTTTTCTTTACACATTGTCAACCTACTCTGCCACAGTCAATGAATTGTGCACATACATCCTCAGATCAGTGTGTTTTGCACTCTTTCTAGAATTACCCCCTCTAGTTTAAATTGTCTCTTCTCATTCTTCCAACCAAAACATAATGCTTCACATCTCACATGTTCTATGTACTGTACACCCAAGTCCAATATCAAAATAAAGCATTGGTCTTACTACAGATCCCTGGGGAACTCTTTCTCCAATTCAAAGTACAGACTTTCACCACTATTCTCCATTTTCTGTTCCCTAACCAATTTTCTATCAATTTCTGCTACCACAGCTTGAATTGAATGGTAAAAATGGGGCTGAAACAGAATCACGTTACTCCACTACTTTGAAAAGCACAAGTGCAACAACTTTCAGCACCAATAAACTCTGTTTATGCTTTTACTTTAAATACCAGCACTGGCAATCAAATCCAGCACTAAGCAAACAAATCAGTTTGGTCCACAGTCTGCCAGTCATGAGTTAAACAGTTTCATTTAGCATCACCACATAAATCTTCACTTGCACTCTTGAGAATAGGTTACATTTCTGACCATCAATATTACCCCTCACAATTTCTTAACACAAAAATTTAAACTCAGGGCAAGTAAATGTGTTAGAAAATGTAACCCAAACAATGTCAGTCCCTCCTCCCCAAAAGATACGCAAATAATTGGTTTAGAGGTGGGACATCATGTTATTAACCATACCACAGCAAACAAAGTTGATGCAAAAAATTTAAAGATGCAATTACTACTTCATTTCATAAGTATAACAGCAGCCACCAGATCGATTCAAAACAATGTTGAGAATAGCGAAGTGAAGCAACTGCACAAAATGGTCCACAGATTTCTAATGAATGAGATAATGAAATGTCACATTTAAGCTATGTACATGGGGCAATTCACAAAGGTTACTCATGTGAAATAGCAAGTGTTCAAATGTATAGCAAAGCTAAAATGTATAAATGCACAATGACAATGAAGCAAAATCCTGCACAATGGAAGAAACATCATAAACATCTATAGTCTGGCCTATTTGTGCTTGCCATTCCTCTTCCCCCCTTTTGTAATTTCATTTGTATATTCTGGCCTGCTCAAAGAGAACCAAGTAGACCAGACTATATAGCATCATCCAGCCTTCACAACATTAGCAACACATTACACAGACAAAGGAGCTTAACTGTACATTCAGTGGCTACGTCATTTCACTTTATTACAGCCATTCCCTTTGTTCCATCCATTTCCTGCTCCCACCTTCTCTGCCACTTAGACCACCTTGCTTTCTCTCTCAGTTCTGATGAAGATTCTTCAATCTGAAACATTAACTGGTTTCTCTTTCCACAGATACTATTTGATTGGCTGAGTTCTTCCAGCATTTCTGTTTTTGTTTCACATTCCAGCATCTGCAGTTTTATCTGGTTTTCAATGTATTTCAATAGACATTGAAAGAGTTATAAATGTCTTATATGCTTTTTTTCATAAACTTTTATCTGAAATAAATCCCTGAAAAACTATGAAGAAAACTGCTTAAAAAGGAATTGCAGTGAAAATGTATTTTATATGCCAAAGCCTTTCATACTCTATGGGCAACCTCAATGCCCACCAAGTCCTCTTATTTAATCCAAAGCAAAATTTGGATACCCTCAAATTTATGAATGGAAGAACAAGAGAGGCCACTCAACAGTAAATTAGAATAGTCAAGTTTCGAGACATGACCAGGATGAAGAATTCAGCAGAAGCTATGGCAAAGAGTGTGGCATTGCCATGGAGGTGCAAATGTAAGGCTCCCAAGATGGCACAGATATCGAGTCCAACTCTTTCATTCTTACATTATTGCTGTCTAATACCTGATAGTATAAAAATTCTCATGTACCCAAGAACTCTGAAGTTATTTCAAATGTAAATTCCTTTGGTTTAATGAAAGCTGAAGCTCCTTCTAGTGGTAGAAACCTAGTACTGGCTACACTGCAAACATTCAGGTTAAAGCCCTTGTGAAAGAAAGACTATTATTACTCTAGGTTTTTTGTGTAGTTGATATAACTGTACATAGGTTGTCATGCTAACTCCTTTACCAAGTATTCTTATCTGCTTTATAGCAATTCATTTGCTTTTAAATGTCTTCAAAATGTCAGTTGCAAATAAAAAGGTGTACCTTTTTCTCACTTAAGTAAAATAGCATTTTTTATACGTTATGGAACAACTGCTATAAAATTGTCTTGCTACCCACAGCTGTCCTTAAGGACCTGAAATATTAGGAAGGTTAAATATTATTTGTGTTTATCTTTACTTGAATTGGCTTTACAGTACATAACCATTATTAATACAGGTTGAAAGTCTCTGGTCCATCACCCTGATGCTGAACTACAGAAAATCCAGACCCCAGAAATTGCCCCATGATCATCTCCCTCTGAGCAAGATACTCCCTGGGTCATGTAAGGGTTCCGAGAACTGTCCATAACCC
>JARFYF010000058.1:4559506-4570030 GCA_030265395.1 Rhina ancylostomus | reverse complement strand
ACCATTCACCATCTGCTCCTTCACAGTCACTTTTACTTGACTAATCATAGATTTCTACTTACTTTAAGATGAGAACGACAGAGATTTTCAAAAAAAATCCTGACAGCACATTGGCAAAGCCTCAGCCATGTCCCAAAAGGTCTACTAATGTGTTTCAGAAGTCCTTTTAAATCTCCAGCCACAAAGGATTAGTAAGAGATAACATGTCTTTAAGATACACTTGCAGCCCATAAAAGATGTTGACAGTCTAATCATATAATGATTTTCTAAGTGCCCTGTTAAGTTATCCTTAATGATGGATTCCAGCATTTTGCTGATAAAAATAGACTAACTGGTCTACAATTTCCTATTTTTTCTACCCCTCCGTTCTTAAACTGTAGTGTTATATTGCCACCTTCCAAAATGCTGCGATTATTTCAGAATTTAAGGAATTTTTAAAGATCTTCACAAATACGTCCACCATCACTGCAGCCACCTCTTTTTGGACCCTGGGAAATTGCCTATCTGTTCAATAGGATTCGGTCAGTTTCATAACACTAACTTCTCAGGTACTTTCTCTTTCACGATAGCAATGAATTCATTACCGTTATTGTACCTTTGGTTTCCCTTTGTTTCTACCAAATTTATTGTGTGTTCTAAAAGTGAAAATCTACTCAAAAATATTTGTTTAACGCCTTAGCCATTTCTTTGTTTCCCATTATAATTTCTCTGTCATATACCATATCCCCAAGTACCTTCAGTTAACATAAATCTACACAGCATCAACTGCCAGCATCTAGACAGCGATAACTTCCACAGCTGTACAGTCATTTGCATGAATTAGTGTTTCCCAACTTCAGTTCTGAAATTACTTTCTAATTAGGTTATGTCTCCTTATCTAGCTATTTCCATCTTAATAGATATTCAATGACTTGGCTTCCACTACCTTCTGTGATAGAGAATTCCACAAATTCACTATCTTCTGAGTGAAGAAATTTCCCCTCATCTCAGTCCTAAATCCTTTACCCTGTATCCCGAAACATTCTCTCTGCACCTACTCTGTCTAGCCCTGTCATAATATTTTTATGTTCCCATTCTTCTAAACTCAGGTGAATACAAGCCAAAATCAACCCAATCTCTTTTCATACTACTGTCCTGCCATCCAAGGAATCAACTTGGTGAACCTTTGCTGCACTCCCTCAACTGCAATTAGCGCAGGACTAGCAACTCTTATGGAAATCAACATGCCACCATTTTTGGCACTGAAATGGAGATTTAATAAAAATAATCCAATTATATACAGCATTAGAGTGTATTGACCTGAGTCTTATTCCTAATCATGAAACACACTCAAAGTTTTCTCCACAGAATTCAGGTTTCAGCCTGAAGTATCTGAAGTTGGACTTTGTCCCATGTAAATACAAGCAGTGCAAAGATGAAAATTCCCAAGATATGAGTTAATCATAAATGTAATTTTGGAACTACCAATCTGGCAAAAATACTTTGAAAACTCCATCAATAGTTAGAAACAAGTGAGCTGCAGCATAATACCTGTTACTTCACTTCTCAAATAGTTCTAGTGTTAATCCATTAAGCAAAGCTATTTGTCTTTAGACACTGGGATAGCGATAATCAAATAATGAAAGATCAAGGATATTGAGCACTTGTTGGACTAGAAAGATTGCACTATTGAATGCTGCACCCTGAAGACTGCAAATTAGCAGAGAAAAAGAAAGATACGTTTATGGGGTTGGGGTCTACTTGATTAAACCACTATCTCCTTGTGCTAGCATAGCCTTTGGCTGTCCGAGGAAAAGAGTGCTTGGAAATCAAGACCTCAATACTCAGTATAAAGCTGAAGGTCTACTAACAATCATGATCCCTGCCTTTTTGTTCATTTCAAAGACTCCAGCTTACAAGAGGCCCCTCAAAGTAGTGGAGAGGTACAACCAACGATGATGCCCCAAAATCCTCCGAATCCATTGGTAAGAGAAGTGAACCAACATCAGCATTCCTCATGGGCCAATATACTTGGTATTGAGGCCTTTAATAATCTTCCTAGGCAGTCCCCGGGGACTGCGAATGATTTACTTCCATTCTAGTTCTGAGAAATCTGGTGAGGAAAATGGGGACAAGCAGACTCTGCCACAGATGGGGTAGGAGGTACTTGGTGGGATAGGTGGGTGTGTAGTTTGGTAAGTGGTGCACTCCTTCCATCACTTACACTGAGCTTTTGTGTGTTCCCAATGCACAGACTTGAGATTCTCAGTGCCAACCCAAATACACCTCTCTACTATGAGTGATCATGGGCAATGGATTCCCAGGAGTCAGCGAGGATGATGTATTTTTTTCAAGGAGTCTTTGAGAGCATCCTTAGTTTCTGCTGTCTGCCTGGTAATCTCTTCCCATGAGATATGTGTCTGCTTTGGAAGTCTGATGTCAGTCATGCAAATGACTTAAAATAGAGAAGCACCCAAGCTGGCACTGAAAACCTTGAGCCTCTTTATCTGGAGCACATACAAGGCTCGTGATAACAGTGGAAGGAACACATTACCTCCCAAACTACCCACCCATCCATCCTGTGAAGCAATTTCTGCACCACCTGTGACAGAGTCTGCCTTATCAATCACCTTTAAAACCAGAAAACTGGAGTGGAAGTAAATCATCCTTGACACCCCCTCTCCCCCAAGCAGTCAGTCTGCACAATAAAAGCAGTTTTCATTAAGAACAGAATTATTGATGAAAATGCCTCTCACATACAGATAGTCAAACCCTACAAATGAGTTCCTCTAGCATCTTGTTTGTTGCGCAGTCTCTTGTATCTCCAACAAATGTGAACCTTTGTGGGCTTTATCAGGAAACAATGAATGATTGATAAAAGAAAGTACTAAACCAGATAATTCATTGTTAGTTAAACATTCTTAATCTTATATAAAAGGCGATGCATTTTTATCTATAAGTGCCAATTCTACCTTAAAGCTCGGATGCACAGCTGACTCTGGAGGGTAGACAATGAAGTGTCTCAACGTAAAACCAAAACCTTGAGAGTTCTTGTGGAGTAGCACAGTCTTTGGGCCAGGCCATGAAAATATTTCATCCTGCACCGTGTTAGCATTTTCACTGGGGGATCTCTCATCTCGCTGGCTTTTAGTCTGTTGAGGAAAACAGAGTAAACTTATTTAAAGATACAAGCAAACCAATTTTTTTTAAATGAGATACTCTTTTACAGAAACTTTTAAAAAATATTCAACAGATAACTTAATAGAAGTTATTTATAAAAAGGAGCACTGTCCACACTAGAACAGAGTTGATCCTTGAAAGTACAATTCCCTAGAACTTTATCTCTTAGTGGTAATTTGAGCACTTTGAACTTTAATTTCAAAGCAATAAGTGTCATAAGTATGACATAAGACTGCTACTCTATAGCCCAATTACTGCTGCCAATTGGAGATGGATTGTTAAGTAACAGTACTGTACATATATTATACTGATCTGGTCATTTAGATGTTGTTCTGTAGAAGGCTAAGATCTCCCATAGAACACAAAACTCTGTGATAATAATTTGGGTATAATGTAGAACAGACCAGTTTAAATTTTGGTATGAAATACGCTAATACCTTTGCAAAACCTGCTCTGGATAAAACATTACTCTCTGGTGGAAGGTGAAACAGACTGAATGAAGATACAGCATTTTTAAGGATTTTTTTTCCTTCATTTAAAAAAGCACAGGAGCTCCTCCTGATATAATCTCATGATAACAAGTATTTTCTTGTCTTGCCCTACAGGATGGAAAGAGTTAGGAAACAAACATTGGCACAAGTTGAACTGCTGTCAAACATCACCCACTTGTGAAGGTCCTTAGGGCTTCAGAGGTACTATGAAAATGCGAGTTGATGTTAATATGGATATGAACAAACACCCCCACCCCCCAAAAACAGACAAATTAAGCCACTATCTCTTTGATCACAGGGGAAAAAAAAGAGATAATAAATACAGTAGCCAGGAATTTACAGTAAACCTATACAGAAGCCAGTCAATCCCAGTCAGAATATTCTGTCCAATTCTGGGCACCACAAAATGTAACAGTTTAGAGATGGCACAGCAGAATGATGGATTATATTCATATGGTCATCTGGGGAAGCTGGGTTTGCTGTCCTTAGTGCAGAGATTACATGTGATTAAGGATGTGAATTGAAAGGAAAGTGTTTCTAATAGTTGTCAATACTATAAAAAGGTCACTGCAACATCATGGGCTGAAGGGCGTGTACTGTGCTGTAATGTTCTTTGTTCTAACTGAAATAGATTTAAGATAATTAAGAAAAAAGTACCAGAAACTTTTCTTTTAAGGCAAATAATGGTTAGGATTTGGAATGCACTGCCTGATGGAGTGGCCAGCAAAAATGCATTAACAACCTACAAAAGGGACTGAATGGATCCTTGAAGAAGATTATAGGATGTGGAAAAGAATAAAGGAGTAGGACTAATTGGATTGTTTTGAAAAAGCCAGTGCAGACTTGATGGGTAAGTGGCCTCCTTCTGTGTTGAATTATTTTACCATTCTATAAAGAGACACTCAGTACATCTTATGGCCCCTCTTCCTAATGCACATACATCTTGGTTAAGTGGAGGGAAGGGATTAAATAGTTCTTCCTAATATATCAAACTGAAACCAGCTGAAACTATTAGGTGAGCCAGAAACACAAATGCCACACTCTTCAGGACAATACAAAAAGATAGGAAAATACCATAACTTATATAGATTTTTAGAAAAGTGTACCATTTGTCAACCATTGTGGTCAAAAATTCAATAAAACCTAGATTGGATTTTGTGAACGTTTCATTTCTTGGCATTAATAATTAAACTGTTAATCGTCCTATCCTCAAACTCCATAAAGCTTTCATCTTTGCTATATTGGTTCTGTCCTTTCTTGGCTGCATTCTAAGAAAAGGAAAATTTCCAGCTAGAAACCTGACCCACATTCTATTCACCTATTGATTCACTCAGAATCACCTTGCTCTTGTATTTAAATGGGTTTCTGGAAATAATATAGCCTTCAAGCAATAATTTTAAAAATCCTCAGTTGAGCATTTTCGATAGCAGAAGCATACCTTTAATAACAAAGTGGTATGCAACTCACAAACACAGCATGCACAGAGAATGCTTAAATCTAACTGCACACAACTAAATTAAAGCTCAATAACTAAAGAAGCTTTCAACTTTCCTGTTGACAATATTTTCCCCACTGACATTTAAGCCTGTCTTATTTTACCTCAGCTTTTGTCCACAAGAAAATCTCAGATAAATGTAATTTAACACTTAAACTGCCCTACATACTGTTGTAATCAGAATCTTATAGGGATGTTCAAAACCCAGGTTCTCATGCTGATCTGTTAAAATGCAAATAGCAATCAACAATATACTAACTTAAATATACAATTTCTTTTTCCATCAATGGAAATAAAACTTCCCATGGGAACGGCTTGCTAGTTTGGGTCCATAACCATTGTACAAAGACTTTACGCAGAATGCAGTCATTTTAGAACTAAATAGCATCAGATTACAGTGAAAAAATAAGGGGCCGGATCTGACAGTGGCAGTGGAGAAGCTCAAAACTGGCTCAACAAGTCTCATTAATTGTACAGGTGTGAAATAAATTGAAATGTGCACTTGCCAAGCAACATGTTTTCTAGTTTCTTTGCTGAAGGCTTCAAACCAGGCTGGGTACATTTATGTGGCAATCTTGCCTAAGTAATCATACTTCATAAGTGACCTCAGACAGACAACAGTCAAGTCACCAACTCACAGGGGGTTAACCCAAGTGTTGATGCAAGTGTCTTCAGCCGGACACACTAATTGAAAGCAGCACAGGCTCACTGAAGGTTGGTTCTATCATAACTTGTCCTGACTTAGACCAGTTAACTCAGTATAGACCAATTGAAGTCCACTATCTAACCAGGCAGTTCCTTTATCTACTGAGCCAGTTGAAGGCTCATCATCACACAAAAAGACCTGATCAGAAGAGAATGTATAATACAGATGCTCCAACTATTTTACCAAATGAGAACAGAGTCAAAGAATCCATTTTTTCAACCAATCATTTGGCTGTTTGTAAGATGTTCCAATAGAAAAGCAACAACTGCTTTTCTTAATTATCAGCAAAGGCAAAAATGAAATTTATAAAAGAGATACAGTTTAATAGATAAAAGACAATAAAGATTTTTTTAGGCCTTTGCAACACCCGACCACAATATTCCCAAACCAAGTTTGAATTTCTGGAAAACAAATGAAAAATATATTTGATAGCCAGCATGGACAAGATAGGTTGAAGGGCCTGTTGCCAAGCTGTACAATTCTGTGGCATTTAAACAGCTGAAAAACAGATGGGTCAGAATGTGCTGCTCTTCAGTTGGTAGATTCAGAAAGAACTATAAAGAAAGCTATTGTAGTTAGCTTCTTCATGACTTCGGCACCTGCACATTGTGTCACATCAGTCAGAAACAATCTGGAGGTCAGAAGTCAGCACAAGGGACCTCCTGCTCTGCCACTCGATCAAGTATGGAGTCCAGAATAGAGCACAAACACCAGCCATCCTGCACGTGTAAAGACCATCAGGGAGATCTGTGGCAAGACCCCAGGAGCCTCCATCTGAACTCTAATTCATGCTCATGGGCTGCTCTATCTTGATGAACGGCTGCAGCAAAAGGGGAGCAAGTATAGGCAGTGCGCAGATTGAGCACTTGCAATCCAACTCAAAAGTATACCCCATCTCAAGCCCATCCTTCCAGCTCACCCTCAGCATGTTGTTAATATGCACAACTGCGAGCTATTTAAAATCACTCATCTCTGGACCCAACGAACGTTAGAGACTTCAACATTTAGTTCAAAATGCCCAGGAACTGAATTATTCTTGATGTGAACTTACTGCTTATTGTGCAGCAGTCTATCAAGTTGCAGCTACTTCCAAAAACTTTCAATTTATTTGAAGTTTATTGTCATGCATGTGTTATAAACAAAGTCATTTGCAAGTACCTCATCTGTTTGACAGATTTTAAACAGCTTTAACTAGGGGACTTTGAAGTAGTTTGCAAAAGATGCTGTGTGTTGAATTTAATCATTTAAATCTTGGATAGTAACCGCAGTAACTTAAGTACAAAGTTTGATATCACTCCACAGGCATCCACATTAGGAGGTCAATCTGAAGTCTACCATAAAGAAATTAATATCTCTACAAAAATTATATGTAAATTACTAAAGCACCTCATGCTTTGTACAAATAGTAGAGCAAATAAGTTTATGGTGAATTTAAATGTACCGAAGATAATCCAACATTTCAAACACTTGAGTAATTTCCCCATCAGGTAGTTTCCTGTTATTCCCAATTTTTCTTTTAGTCTCCTGATCAGTTTCTGTCATTAACCCCAATTCTAATTAGAAGCCTATTATTTACCAATGTTAATGATAACATTGGTTTCTGTGCAGCTACATGCATGGTCAATTAGCTTACTTGGTCAGAAAAGCTAATTTACGCTGCTTCATTTTCTAATGAAAACACACCAATTTAAAGCTACTTCCCCAATTACAATAACACCCATCAGTAGCAGGAAACTCAGTTCAGAAAGATCAAAAACTGAATTATTCTTTGGCTGGTTTGTGTTATTGCACATATTATGTCTGCAATGAGTACACTAGAGTGCTTTATAGTTGCCACAAAGGAACAGAAGTAAGCCATTCACCATTCAAACCTATTCCACATTAAATGAAATCATGCTTAATCTGTGGCAATTCCATATACCTATGCCCTATTTCTCTCAATTCCAGCAATCAACTGGCCCAGCATCAACTTAACCTTGCAGAAGAACATTTCAAACTTCCATCATATGTTGCACTTGGAATATTGTGTGTAGTTCTGGTTGCCACACTAAAGGAACGATGTGATTAAGCTAGAGAGGGTGCAGAAAACAGTCCCAAGGATTTGCTTTGATTTCAGGCTTGAATTATAAACAGAGATTGGATAGTCTGGTCTTGCTTTCCCTGGAGTAATGGAGGTTGAGATATGACAAGATAGCAGTACACAAAATTATGAGGCAGAGATAGACAGTGTCTGTTTCCCATGGTAGGGGTGTGTAAAACTAGAGGGCATAAGTTTAAGATGAGAGGAAGGAAGTTTAAAGGGGATCTGAGGAGTACATTTTTTTTTACATGAAGAATAATTGTTATCTGGAATAAGCTAACCAGAGGAGGTTGTGGAGGAAGGAACAGTAGTAACATAGAAGTATTTCCCAATGCCATGCCTGAAAGGCCTAGCTCTGATTTTCAAATTCAGTCATTAATAGTGGAAATACTTTCTCTCTACCTGCTCCATCAATTCTGTTTAATATTCCTGTAATCAAATTAACTCTTGACCTTCTAAGTTCCAGTGAGAACACATTTTTGATGTCAACCCACTAACACAATGTAACTGCACTGTGTAATGAATTGACCTGTACGATCGGTTTGTAAGACAAGCTTTTCACTCGGTACAAGTGACAATAACAAACCAATACCAATAAAGGAACCTGCCAATTACCACCACCTTGTATCTCGTACTATTTAAACCTAACCACATTAATAATCTGGCCTCAATTACAGAAACTTCAACATTTTCTTTTGAGGGATTTCATTTATTGTCTTCTGAAAGTCTATATAAACAACATCCATAGAGTAACAAATCCAGATCAGGGTTACAACATCAAAGACTTGGGGAAAAAAAAGGACCAACTATGACAGTTTATAAATTGTTTTCTTTTTGTTTCATCTTCTCATTTCTTTTAACTTACTCCTACTCTAACCCACCAAACACATAAGAAAAAGAACCTAATGTTATTTAAATCAATACAATATTTCCCAAGAATTCAAAACTTAACCCATCTTTCTGATCCTTCTCTCCATCTATTACAAAAGTGAATTCTTTACATTAAAAAACATAAGCTTGCTGCTACCTTGTATTTTGCCCTACTCTCTTTAATTTTGATGATTACTTTTTCTAAGGCACTTCATCCAGGTCTCCCAATTAATAAGTTTTACAAAGCTTCAGCCACCAATAATAAGCCACAGATTCAATTCATTTTGATATCTAATCAATACTGAAATTTACCCAAGCATCAATATCAAAAAATATTTGTGTTTCTGTAACCAGCAGTGGAATAAGGTATAGTCACATTCATCAGCTTCTCGAAGTTCTAACTTCAATAACTGAAGTCCATTTCATAAATCGAGTGTCAGGTTAAAATACAAATTAAGAGATTCTCTATTGTTCTTGCTAAGCGCAGATACATCATTCACAACATACCATCTGCACAGAAAAGTCTGGAATGCAAAAACACATTGAAACAGTAAGCTAAAACAGGACAAATAGGAAGCAGATCATCAACAAAAGATCTGGGCCTCACTCATGGATTTACTCAAGAATAATAGACATTTGAAAGCAGTAATACAAATCAGCTTCAACTGATACAAGCACTATAACCTAGAAATTCTTCAGAAGTGTTAACAGGAAAAATCAAACTATTGGTAGTTTGTCAAACGTAAACAAGTTGTTGAGGCCTTGGAAATGTACGGGGAGGCTATCATTTTTGCATTGGTCTCAATGCTCTCACTTGAGACAATATTTTTTCCCAATAAGTGACATCATCTACGACAATAAAATTAGACAAATATTTTGTGATCACCTTTGCAGCAAGTATAACCCCATTGTTTAAAAAAGAAAGAACACCGGGGCATTACAGAAAAGTGAATTTGTCATCAGGGATAGGGACAATGCTAAAATCTATAATTACGGAAGTGGTAGCAGAGTATTACAAAATAGTTATAGAGTTACACAGATTTATGAAAGGGAATTTATGTTCAACAAAACTATTGAATCTTTTTCAAGTTGTAACCAGCAGGACAGACAAAGGCAAGCAAGTTGATGGAGAAGCAAGAATTTGTGTAATTCCTGAAACCCTCAACCATCAGAGAAAAGGAAATTGCCTCATATGTCTTAAATGAGCAGTCCTTTTATTTCTAAACAGTGACCTAGATTCTCCTACAAGAGGAAACATTCTCTCCACATCCATCCTGTTATCTCTAAGTACATTATGTGTTTCAATTAAATTGTTTCTCACCCTTCTAACTCTAGCAAATATCAAACTAGCCCATCCAACCTTTCCTCATAAGACACCCACCTTTCCAGGTATCAAACTTTTCTGAACTACTTCCAATTCCAGATATGAACTTACCAAGGCACCTTATAATTGAAACATAACATCCTTAGGTTTGACTTCAATTCTAATTGCAATAAGTAACATTCTCTTAACTTCCCAATTACTTACTGCAGTTCTAGCCTTTTGTGAATCATACAAAGACATCCAGATCCCTCTGCATCTCAGAGATTTGCATTCTTTCACTATTTATATCTTTCTCTTTTTTTATTTTCCTGCCAAAGTGGGTAATGTCATATTTTCCCCACACTGCACTCCATTCACCAGAACTTTGCCCACTCACTATATCTATAATCTCTTTGTAAC
>JARFYF010000058.1:4525834-4545838 GCA_030265395.1 Rhina ancylostomus | reverse complement strand
CATTATTAAGATATCTTTATTAGTCGCATGTACATTGAAACACACAGTGAAATGCATCTTTTACGTAGAGGTTCTGGGGCAGCCCGCAAGTGTCGCCACACTTCCAGCACCAGTATAACATGCCCACTATTCCCTAATCCGTACATCTTTGGAATGTGGGAAAAACTTTGGAATGTGAGCACCCAGAGGAAAGCCACGCAGACACAGGGAGAACATACAAACTCCTTACAGACAGTGGCTGGAATTGAATATTGTTAAGTTTCTGTTTTATATGTTAGCCACTTAAATATCCATTCTATTACTTTCCCATTGTTGGATGACAACTGGCCATTTCAGTTGGACATTGATAAATGGGAAGAAATTGGCAGCCAGCAATGAGTGGGGTGGGGTGGTGGCTTGATAGCCTGCTGGGCCATTAGTGCTATAGCATTGAAAGGAGTGCGCAAAAGTGGCACCTGCATCAAGGTTACAAAATGATATAATTGTGGAACTCTAGTACACCTCACAATATTGAGGTCAGCCCACTTGGCAATGTATGCCTTTGATGATCCTTTGCCCATATTACCTCCTCCTGAAGTACAACAGAAATGTTGGATATACTCAGCAGATCAGGTAGCATCAATGGACAGAAAGACACAGAGTTAACATCTCATGTCAATGACATTTCACCTCATTCTTTCCCTTGAGAATCATCAGAGGAAGACTACATTCTGCATCTTTTTGATCCTGCAGGTTCAAAAATTGCAAGTGCTCAAGGTCGATCAGAGCATAGCAAATTATAACTATTCTGAAAACCCCAGATGGTGCTCAAGTTGCTTACTGAAATGTGTGTGTCTCCTAATCTGTCCAGGCATCAAAAGTGCATCTTCAGAATGTCGATGACTTGTTTGTTGGTTTATCTGGCATTCACACATATTGTTCCTATGACTTATTCCACTAGTTGCAAGAAAATGTCATCATTCATTTTTAAAGTGGGTAAGACCCATCACTATGCAGCCAGCCAGTAATTCTGCTTCCAGATGTGAAGGGTGTCTAGAACCATGAGTCATAGTCTCAAACATGGGATCAGCTATTCAGCCATTCAGGTCTAAGATGAGAAGAAAGTTCTTCACCTGTGAAGAATCTTTGGTATATTCTCTACCAAAGATGGCTGTGGACAATATGTGCTGTTTATGATCCTTCTTCTAATACCCTCTTTTCATAGAATGTGGGGAATGGGCAATTGACAGCACAGGTCTTGCGGCAGTTTGTGATCACCTTAATTCTAATGCAAGATCAACACAACTCAGTGTAAATGGCTTCCAATGTGATATTTTAGATCAGGGCTCCAAAGTCCAGACCAGACTTAGAAAATTTGCACAGCACAAGTAAAATAGTCTCTTAGCACATGTGAACAAACTGTTTCCCAGAGGCTGGTAAGAAAATATTTGAGTCCTTAGTACTAAATATTTTGCTTTTGTTTGTTTTTTGCCTTGCTTTCAGTTGCATGCAAGTTGCAAGAAACCTATGATTCTGATGCTTAACAACAATATTCACATTAATATTACAGTAATTAAGCAATATGCTGAAACCAACAATTCATTTTCACACACTCCAATTAAATGCAGAAGTCAACAAATTCCTGACAAGCTTGCTTTCCACACCTCTCAAAATTTCATCTCCCCACCCCTTGACTCAAACACACTTACCCACAGAAAGTTCACACCCATCTAATGATTGTATTTAAGTAGCACCTTTCACAACAAGGACTTTCACATCCTAATAGGAACATGAGTAAAAATCTTTTTTGGCATTGTTATGCACCAAGGAATCAACTGCCCATACTTGCTGCTTCTAGTTCCCATGACACTTATTTTGAAACAGTTCTTTCTTGTCCTAAGTTGAACAGAAGGAGCAGGAGAACTAACTGCTGTGTAAATGAGAAGCGAGTTAGTCAATGTCCCAACAATCCATCCCATCATGATGTAGAAATTGATAAAACATTTAATTTGTTATTGTTAATATTAAACCATTACTTAATGATGTAAAATTAGAAGCAGGGACTATTAAACAAAGTAGTATGACTGCCTGTCTGCTCCTTCTGCTAATCATCCAGCAGAAACGCACAGAGGAACAGAGGAGTTTCCACTTCCCTTTCACACCCATGTTTCCCAACCCCTGAGAATCCCACATGGCAACTGTGAAAACTACTCCAGCACTTTGTGTCTACATTGATACCGTCAAATACTACGCCGCATTAAAACATAAACCACAATGAGTACAAACATTGTGGGTTGTGCTCACATAGCCCATTTTTAAAATGTTTAATCAACCCCTGAACTTCTCTGGTCATGGGCAGGATTAGGTTAGGGGGTGGGGCAAGATTTCTAACTCACTCAATTTTAAAGTACTACTTTGCCATTTTCTTCTATTGCACAAAGTCATCCCCTCAGAGGTGTAGTAAACTGATTGGATCTTAATAATCAATTGTTAAGAATATGAATTCTGTAATTCTGTGAAATCAAGAAATACAATCTTAATGAATACAATCACTTTCTAGTTTATATCCTTGGAACAGTCCATCAGATCCTAACAAGAACAAAGTAAGGGCAATGGCAGACCACTCAGCGAATTCCAATACTTGGCTGGATGCTGCAGTTGTCAATAATCAACAATACTCTCAACGTGGCTTTATATACTGGTCAAGATCACAATTTAGCATTCATCAAAAGTAAAATAATTTGTATAAAAGCAAGAGTTTTCAAAGATTAACGTGTGGTAAGTAACAAAATAAATGAATTGTCATTTTACAGTACATGGCTGATCAACTACTAGGCCAGAACTTGAAGGTTCAGATACTGCTGGATGAGAAATCAGAGATCATTTGTAGCCTAGATGTGCAAAGACCACATGTACAGCAGTAAAGCTGTTACCACTCCACCCGACCCAACAAAATTTTCTCTTCTCCATTTCTGAATACAATTACTTTGTTTAAAATTCTTTCAAGGAAAGTGGGTTTTGCAGAATGAGCCAGCATTTAATTGCCTATCCAAAGTTGTTCGAGAAGATGGCAGTGAGCTGCCTTCTTGAACCACTGCATCCTCGAGGTGCAGGTAAAGCCATATCTCTGTTAGGGAGAGAGCTTCAAGATTTTGACCCAACAAGGCTGAAGCAATGTCAATATATTTCCAAGTCAGGATGCTGTGTTGCTTGGAGGGCAACTTCCAGGTGGTGGTGTTCCTGTTGAAGTCCAGTTTTAAACATTGGCAATCCTCCAATACTGCATCGTTCTAGTTACTATTTACAAGACCACAAAATTATCAGGTCATCCTAATAAAGAACATCAGAAAGAACCTAATCTCCTCATCTAATACCAATGTCTGAATATGTTCTGATGGAAATAACATCGGAGCAATTAATGTCTTTATTTTTCTTTTTTTGCAACTCTAAAGCAATCTCTAGGTATTTAACAAAGCCTTCTAGGTTTGCATGGCTCATTTCCAATCTGAGCACCAAATAAGTTATTTCTATTTTTACAAGTTGGAATCTTTCCTTTTCTTAACCACTCTTCATTTCAACTCTCTTCAGAATTTGTGATATTATTCTTAATATTAGCAAGCAGGTTTATCAACAGAGCTTTAACACAGACAAGTTCATTCATGGTCAATCTGCCATCTAAGGAAAATCTATATGTGAATTCCAGTTGAGATAATCCAATCCCTCACATCCTATGGCAGTTCCAACACTATAATGTTGTAGCTTTCACCATTATAACTATTGTTTACTTGATTCTGAGTGGTCCTTTCAATTCTGAATGTCTTTGCCATGCTTATGTATTTAAAGCTCCTGTGTTGTTTATCTTCTTACATGCATGCAAGAAACTGGTGATTAGTTACAGGAATATGTTAGACCTGGTTGTTGTAACAGCTGCACATTTTAAGATAGTTTCAGTCAATTAAAGAAAAATTACGACACACATATTCAGGATATGAAGCTATATTCAGCATCGTGTATGAAGCTATCACACAATGAGAATTGACTGGTTGAATATATTGTTCCACTATTAACCCAATATCCAAGTGTACAATGTGACATTCTGCAGCAGGTTTTAGACAACATGATCTTTAGCTACGCCTTAGCAGGCCTGTCAGTTAAGGTAGATTTCTTAAATCTTTGCTTCAGAATAGCTTTAAAGCATTTCCTCATCAAAAGGTTGATAAGGTACATGGCCACATATAAAACCAGAAGTGTTTCACATTGCCCAAGCAGGAAAAAAACTACACAAACCAGCAAAACCACACTCTGCATTAAAAGTTACGTGGAGAAAGAGCAAGACTGAACCTTGATATGAAGACTGACAAATAAGGAAGAACATGATTAAAAGTATTAACCAGTACTTGGAAGAAATTAATCCAAATTATTATTGATGCTAAAACAGGACATAGGCCAACAAAATAATAAAAATGAGTGAACGGTAGGTTTAGAATGGATCTCTGTATTAAAATAATAACTATAGTAATGATCGGGGTTCAATTCGCGCCGCTGTCTATAAAGAGATTGTATGTTCTCCCCGTAACTGGGTGGGTTTCCTCCGGGTGTTCCAGCTTCCTCCCACATTCCAAAGACATACAGGTTAGTAGGTTAACATGGCTGTAATTGGGCTGTGTGGGCTCAATGGGCTGGAAGGGCCTGTTACCGTGCTGTATAAATACTTTTATTTAACTTTTAGAAGTTTTAACTTCATTACAGAGTAGCACAGTGACACAGCTATTAGAGCTGCTGCCTCACTATGCCACAAACCCAGGTTCAGTCCTGATCTTGGTTGCTGTCTATATGGAGTTTGCACGTTCTCCCTGTTACTACATGGGTTTCCTCTGGGTGCTCCAGTTTCTTCCCACATCCCAAAGATGCACTGGCTGGTTTGTAGGTTAATTAGCCACTCTATATTGCCCCAAGTGTGTAAGTGAATGGTAGAATCTGGGGAGAGAATGTTGATGAGAATGTGGGGAGAATTTTAAAAAATTGGATTAACGTGGGATTATTGTAAATGGTTGATTGACAGCCCCTGTAGTCTCCATGGGCCAAAGGGTTTGCTTCTGTACTGTAAATGTCTGTGGCTCCATAACTTCCAAATTTAATGAATGCTAAATATTCAATACAATTAACCCAGACAGGGTGAGTACAACATTAGGACTGTTCAAGTATGGCAAGGGGCACTAAATAAACTATTTCAGTTGTATTCTGATTTTGAACTCAGTATGAGCTCAATATAAGTTTTTTTTTACTTTTTCTGATAATTTCTTCTCCTTTAGGAATTAACTCCAAGATATATTCAGCTCACCAGGAGTAGGTAAGCTTCCTGTATTTTGCCCAACTAGTTGTTCTTTGTGTTCTTTGTCTACATACTATTCTACCATGGGTGTGAGAGCTGAGCCAATCTCGTTCTCACCTGCACACACCAAATAACAATTGGTGAACAGAAAAGGGAGTAAAGTCTTGTCCATTACATTGCTTAATAATCAATGAGTACATAGACAAACTGCAGCATTCCTATCACTATGTTGGCTATTAGACAATTTGCCCATATGGCACAATTATTTACTTAACCAGATGAGCCATGCCATCCTATAATATTTTCATTTTGAGGGGCTAAGTCACAGCATACATTTGATTATACTCAATCTATTTAGTTATTTAGCACAAATCATGAACCAATGACAAGCAATTCATACTAGTTTGTAGTAAAAAGACCTTTAACACAGGACTTTGTGGCAACTCTCCCGATACATAGTAATAATGTAGCAAAATGATGAGAGCAGACATCAGAAAATAAATAAGATTTTGAAATCAACAATTTATATAATAGCTGACACATTTTCAATATGTCATAATTTAGTTATCAATACCATTTTACTAATAACCATTTGCCTTCTTAAATCAAGACTTGCGTATTCCTTTAAGAAAGCCTGTAAGGTAGAGACTAAATGATACAAGAAACAAAATGGAAATACTGCTCAAACAGAATTATTCTGCAATGTTCCAAGGTTTCCAGATGTTGCATCTCTGAATAGATTTCATTTGATTCAGCTCAGGATGTGCTGAGGCAGGCTTCATCTTTTGAAGTTTAAAACCAAGAATAACACTTCTGTTTCCTGAGGCACCATCTGTTATGTGGCCAGACAAGATCCTTTTTTTTCCCCCTTTTCCAGTGGAGTATCAGTTGTGTGCATTCAGGGAAGTGAGTAACCAGGTCTGTTTTACAGGATCAAATAAATATAATCCCACTCACGTTTCCGGGTTAGATCAAAAGAAAAAAAAACTTTCATAACTTAGAAATTTGAAATTATGAAAAAAAACAGAAAATGTAGATCTGGTCCAATTGCATAGCTTGTATATCTCTAAGATTGTTCATGTTTCAGGAGAGCCATACACTAGTTCTCAACTGATTAAATGAATAGTGGGGAAGTTCAGACAACACATTTTTTGCACAGTCTGACTGCAGTGATTCATGCATTTCCAGATGAGCATCATCATCTGAATGCATATCTATGTTAGGTTTTAGGTGCTAAATGGCTACTGTGAATCTGCAGCAATTTCCAGTTTTATTTTTTTGTTAAGTTGTGCTTTATTACTGACCTTTCTTTCAAAAGTTTAAACCATTCAAAGCCATGCTCTGGTATTTAATTGGTAAAAATCATTAATTCTCTCCACAAGAGAAAAATCAACCAGAACTGAAGATAAAGCAGAAATTTCACTACTCTCTGAATACAAGCCCATCTTCAATGGGATGAATTACTACATTTGGAATGTTCAAAAAACTTGTTGTTCTGAACTGCTATACATTTTTTTTTGGCATTGTCTTAGTTACATTAGTCCAAGCTAAAATTATAGATATTGACTGAACAGCATACCTTAAATGCTTCCCAACAAACAAAATCAAAAGCAAACAAAGGTAAACTCAGTCCCAGAGGGTGGGATTGGAAATGAGGGAACTGATCACTGTGCTTTCTTGGAAACATTTTACTTCAAGTTTCAACCTTGAACTGAACTCGCCACTCATCAGATCAGTCATCTGAAGTTAGTTTTACTGTGTTGTTAAAATAAAGCTGTACAGTGTTGCAACAAAGATTGTTGCAATTTGAAAATACTGGCAACAGCCTAGCTCTGTTAAACCTTCAACAAATTGAATCTGAAATATACTGCAATGAAAACATCAAGTGACTGGGAAAGGAAGTGAAAAATATTCTGCTGTAAATGCAGAATATCTTCAGTGAAATAAAAACAAAGCTACAAATAAAAGGAAATTACAGATATATAGCAGCTAAGTCAGCAACTGAAAAATGAACATTTTGGAAGGGAACTTTCACTGGAAATAATGTTCAATTTTTCTCTGTTTTTCAGATATGGCTGACAACTTTCATGTAGTTATCACTGAAAAGATTTATTTTTTAAATGTCCTTCTCAATGTGTTATTTTGAATTTCCTCTCCTCCTCAACTCCAGAAAGGCTCACTGCTTCCAAATATGCCCACTTTTCCCAGAGTTCAAACACAATAACTCAACAATCAGGTAACTACAGGCTGGTGAGCCTTACATCAATGGTAGGGAAATTAGTGGATAAAATTCTAAAGGACAGGATTTATGTACATTTGTAAAGGCAGGAACTGATCAGGGAGAGTCAGCATGACTGTGCTGGGCAATTCCAGTGTCACTAATTTATTTGACTTTTTCTGAAAAGATAACAAAGGAGATTGAGGAAGGCAGGGCAGTAGATGTTGTCTATATGGACTTTAACAAAGGCATTTAACAAAGTCCCACGTGGTAGGCTAATCTAGAAGGTTAAGGCGCATGGGATCCAAGACGAGTTGGCTGACTGGATCTAAAATTGGCTTGGTGATGGGTGGTAGGGGGCAGTGGCAGAAGGATGTTTTTCTGATTAGAAGTCTGTGACTAGTGGTACATCACAGGGATTGGTGCTGGGAACTTTGCTGTTTGTGATATATATTAATGACTTGAATGTGAACATAGGAGGTATGTTAGGAGGTATATTTGCAGATGTCATGAAAATTGGTGTGTTCTGGATAGTGAAGTAGATTATCTAAGGCTACATCAAGATATAGATCAGATGGAAAGTTGGGCGGAGCATTGGCAGATGGAATTTAACCCCAACAACTGCAAAGTGACTCATTTTAGGAAGTTAAATAGAAGTAGGGCATATACAGTAAATGGCGGGGAGCTAAGGAATGTTGATAAACGGCGGAACCTTGGGGTTCAACTCCATAGTTTCCTGAAAATGCCAACATCGGTAGATAGGATGGTGAAGAAGGCATATGGCATGCTTGTCTTCATAGGTTGGGGCACAGAAAATAAGGGTTGGCACATTACGTTGCAATTTTACAAATGGGTTAAGCCACATTTGGGGTATTGTGTACACTTCTATGTACAGACTAGAAGAAAGATGAAATGTCAACCATCACTCTGCATCTATAGATGCTGTTTGACCCACTAAGTTCCTCCCAGCAGTTTTGTTGTTTGCATGGGAAGGATGTGATTTCACCAGAGAGAGTACAGAGGAGATTCACCACAATGTTGATTGGACTGGAGGACTAATTATGGGGAGAGACTGGATAGGCTGGGCTTGTTTTCCCATGAACAGAGGAGACTGAATGTTGACCTGAAAGAAGTATACAAAATTATGAGAAATATAGACAGTACAGATAATCAAAATCTCTTTCCTATGGTCAGAATGTCAAAAACAAGATCTCATGCCTCCACGTTATGAAACCTAGGCAATGTTCAGACAGGTTGGTGAGTGATCATGCAACATCTGTGCCACACCAAACCAGGCCATGACCATCTCCAACAAGAGGGTGCTGGAACTACCTAACCTTGACAACCTCCACCAAGATCCTGTCATCAACATCCTGGGGGCTTAGCACAGATGAGAAGCCAGCCATATATTTGCTGTCTCACAAGAGTAGATCAGAGACTGGGTATGCTGTTGCGAATGACTTTGCTCCCAACACCCATCATTTAATATCCCTGCTTAACCCATGAAATAAACACGAGGTTTGCATTCTTCTCTTTGTCTGGATCAGCAAAGCAACTCATCTGATTTGGATCACATCCACCACCCTAAGCATTTAATTACCTCCACTATTTGTGGTATACATCAACGGTCCCTCCCAACTCCGCAACTTCTACTATTAGGAAAGACAAGCATAGCAAGTGCCATGGGAGCACCACCACTTTTGGGTTTCCTTCTAAATCAAATACTATCCTGAGTTGCAAAATGTATCCATGTCAGGATACTTTGTGACTTGGAAGTTTCCTTCACTGTTGCTATGTTTAAATCCTGGAACTCCATACCCATGAACCTTCACCAGAAGTACTGCAGTAGTTTAAGGAGGCAGGTCACCATGACCTGAATAAACTGAATGTGGAAATTATATGAACAATCTATTTACGAACTAGCCAAATGGTAAAATACCCTGCAAATCATATACCTTGCTGCATGACGTACAAGTGAGTTTTCAATGACATAATAAAAGTCCTAATTATTGCTTAACAAACTCCGATTCTAATACACTAGTTAAATGTACTGTAATTCTCTTATATAAATATTTCAACAGACAATGCATTTTTTCCTCCACACTTCATTGTTTATTACCTGTCCCTGCTTAGACCATGAATTAAACACAATTTCAGAGGTTAGTTGAAAGTCAACCACAAAAAAAGAACCAGTGCAGGACAAACACAGTGAATAAAATGGGTACTGGGGAGGGTTGTAGAACAGAGACCTTGGGTACAAGTACAAAGTTCCCTGAAAGTGGCAACACAGGAAAGTAAGGAGTATCTTCAAAGGACGGGTCAATGAGTTGGAATGTCACGTTATGGCTGTACAAGATGTTCGTGAGATCGTCCTTGGAATATTGTGTGCAATCCAGGTCATCATACTATAGAAAGAATGTGACTAAGCTACAGAGGGTGCAGAAAAGATTCACAGGGATGCTGCCGGGACTGGAGGCTTAAATTATAAGGAGAGACTAGATAGGCTGGATGTTTTCCGTGGAGTGAAAGAAGCTGAGGTGTGACCTTGTAAGGGGTATATAAAATCATGAGGGGCATAGATAAGGTGGACTGCCACAGCCTTTTTCCCCAGGGTAAGCAAGTCTAAAACTAGAGGGGAGAAAGATTTAAAGGGGACCTGAGGGACAGTTTTTTCCCCATACTGAGTGTAATGGGTACATGGAACGAAATGCCAGAAGAAGAGGTAGCGGCGGGTACATTTACAATGTTTGAAAGATATTTAGACAGGTTCGTGGATTGGAAACATTCAGAGGGATCTGGGGCCAATGCAAGCAAATGGGATTAGCTCAGTAAAGCACCTTGGTTGGCTTGGACAAGTTAGGCCAAAGGTATGGCACTGGTGAGTTAAGAGTCAGAGAAAGGCCAGACCTGGTAAGAATGGCAGATTTCCTTTCCTGAGCTTGATGACTTTTTACAACAATCCAGTGACTTCATGGTCACTATCGTTGACCTTTTTTTTTAAAACTATAGCATTAATTAGTTGAATTCGAATTCTCCAGGTATCATGGTAGGATTCAAACTCATGTTTGAAGGGGAAACTGAGTTAACATTTCAGGTCAAAGACCTTTCAGTAGTGTTTAACCTGAAACATTAACTCTGTTTCTCTTGCCACAGACACAGCATGACATACTGACTATTTCCAGTATTTTCTGCTTTTATTTTTAATAATCCAGTCATCTGGATAATATTTCAGTAAGCTACCGAAACTGCTGTAATGTGGGAAAATATGACAGCCAAGTTCTACGCACTGCAAGCTCCTACAAACACCTTAAAATCCAGATATTTTTTAAAAAATATGTAATGGGGCAAACATTGTTCAAGATCATTCTTTGCTCTTTGGGTTAAACCATGCGAACTATTGCAGAAGGCAAACATCCATTTAAAATCTCCTCCAAAAGTTAGCAGCTCTGGCAATGCAGCACTTTTCAGTACTGCACTTATATGTTAACCTTTGTTATATTTGCTCAAGTATCTGAAATAAGAGTTTAATAGATAACTTTCTGACAGAAGAAACAAAAACACGACCCAAGACAAAACTGTTATGTTTGGAAGTAAAACATTGGGAAAGAGTAATACAGTAAATGAAAACTCGGTGCCAAAATATATTTGACAAAAATGATCCAGTAAATTGGTTAACCCAAAATCTGAGCTTCTTTTGCACCAAACAGTTTTAAAATCATTAGAAAGTTTAGATTTTGAAATCAAACACACACAATAATAGTGTCCTTCTCTCCTTAACCACTACTCCCCCATCATCCAAAATTTACCTTTGATGAAGCTGTACAGTCTGCATTTATATAACTCTTCACAGTAGCTCAGTGACTAAAAGCTGTATTAGCTAACCTTCAAAGGGAAATGCATGAGAATCAAGGCTTAAATATACAAGAACTATAACACTGAATGTTTCATATTTGCTTATCAGCAGCAATATTTAAGATGTACAGCTAGATATCTCCAAACCTCAGTAGTCACCTCACTATCCAGCAATGAGTTTTGTTTTGCTTCACATTAGCTGTCCTTATCAAATGAATGCAATTACTGTCAAGTTATTTACTAACAAGCACGGTGGTTTATGAAAATACCAGTGATTACACTGCCACCTTGTGGGTGTTCCTAGTAGAATTTGCAGAACAATTCTATTTAAGAATATGCACCACAATTCGGAAAGAAAACATACAACAAATACAGACACAGAACACCAGAGCATCATCTAGCATTCCAAAGCCATTTTTGCATTTTCCCTTATATCAACATCCTTGGCTTTATCATTCCTTCCTTAACCTCTACTTCATGGATTACAGCACTTCTTAAAAAATGCCTATTTCATTTTGGTCATTCATCCTAAAATCAAATTCTATCTGATAATAATAGATATGAAGAAACTTGACTCGTTTACTCTATAGAAGTGCTATGTTGACTCAAGCTGCTATTGTCATCATGAACAGGATGCAATCACTGGAAGATCTGATGTATGGGTCTTTTGTCTGGGTAATCCTGGAAGGAATAAATGGAAGCGAGAGGAGACATTTGTACATCAGCTTGTCTAACTAAATTAGGACTGGTAAATACCAACATTGATTTTACAATACACCCAAGTTTATATATACTTTTGTTCTTTTTTTTAAAAATAGTTTTACTTATGAACAACCAAAAAAGGATCAGGCTGTTCAACCCCTCAAGCACGCTCCACCATTCAACGAGATCATTGGTAATCTGACTGTAACATCAACTTCACATTCTCACCTACTTCTAATAAACATTCACTCACCAGTTGACCAATAATCCATTTAACTCTGTTTTAAGAATATTCAAAGACTCTGCTTCCACCACCCTTTGAGGAGGAGAATTTCAAAGACTCAGGAGCTTCAGAGAAAAATGGTTTTTTTTCATTTTGGCCTTAAATGGGCAAACCTTTATTTTAAACAGTGATCCTTTATTTTGAAACAATGGAAGTATGAAACAATGGAAATATAAAACATAATGCAGTACATTACTTATAGAAATTGAATTGTTTTCTTCATTATTTATCTAAAGCTAATAGGGTAAAAGCAAAATATATTTGAAGTCCAGGAAAGCTGTTTTTCTAAAATTTAAGTCCCCATTTGGAGGGGGGCTGGGGAGTTGCATTGGTAACTTCTATGTTGGTACAAATTACACACTGGATTTTATGATACTTCACCTCTTGTGGTTGAAAATTACTTGGTTCCTCTCCAGTTCCAAGGGGTATGGATATATGTTCATGTATTCTTTTAACATGGGCTAGCCATTGCAGACCTGCTACCAAGCAAACTTAGCAGAGCAGGTCATAGTTAAACTGCAATGAGGTCTGAGAAAATTGGAGATCAGGGTCTGCCGCATAGATTTAGCAAACATACATTATGTGGACAGACACACCCAAATTTCACTCCCTCACACATAAAAACACGCAGCAACCCTCCTTCACCTCATCTTGATCCCTTCTGGGCTTCAGTGGCACCACCCTCAGATTCATTACCTTCATCTCCCTCTCTTAATTGCCTAATTTGCACCCTCATCCCTCCCTTTCCTTTAAACTCTCTCCCTCTCAGGTCTGCTTTCATGAAGCTCCTTGCCTCTTAATTTCTTCCCCCTCAGTTTCTCCACTCTGCATCAACCACAACCTCTCTCCCCACTAACTCCAGCTGCTCGGTCTCTCCTAAAGTGAAGTTGCCAGTCCCTGACTGCCAGCACTCACCCCCCTAATCAACTCTGTCTACACCTCTCCATACACACCATCCCCATCCCAGCAAACATGCTGCCTGAAGCCTGTGCCTGAACATCAAAAGAACATTCACCATCAACCCTGGGTTGCCTAATTCCTAAAGATCAGTTTCACGAGCCCTGAGGCACTGCAAGTGATTTTGAAGGTGGATTCATCCTGCAGTAGGAGCATCTCACCCAGCTACCATCATTATTCAGGATATATAATGTCTAAATTCCCAGGACTATTTCCCACATTACTCCTAAACTCCCAGGGCCTCTTGACTTCTATGCTCTCTTTAAACTTGTATGTGTCTTGCATTGCTTTTAAACTCATTAAGCTCATTTAATTGTTTTGCAGAGTCGGAGATTTGTAGAGCAACCTAATGCCCAGAACATAGCAGGTATGTTAAATGCAACTGCCAATTCTTAGAACCCTAAAGGTCAAATTATGGAATGAATGTCAACAACCTTGTCTTAGACAACACAATTTACTTGAATAGAAGTCAGTCCTACACATCACTCGTTTTCTTCAGCTGGCAAACACTGACAGGATGGTTCCTGCATATTGATGTTGCATATTCACTATAAATAATAAACATATTATTTGGTACATAAATAATATTAACATATACCAGACCAATAGTTTATCTAGTATTGGCAAATACATTGGAATGCTATGTGAAATATATTTCATTGATTGATTACAAGAAACCAAGTTGGGTCATGGCTGCCACATTATCTGGCAGATTAATTAAAAAACTGACCAACACTAAAACACTGGAATTAACAGATGAAAGCTGGCAAACACTGGAGAATTATTGCTGGTATTGCAGTCCCTGAAGTGTAACACAACAGCTTTGGGTAGTAAATCTCTGTTAACAGTATGATGATTTCTAAGTATCTTAAGTCAACCAAAGGGGAGTCCAATAAAGAGATAGAATTTAAGACAATGTTTACAAATCTTTGCAGAGATGGATGCCTCCTGCCAGCATGGGGTCAGCAGGAAATGTAATGCTTATAGCTTCAGCCTTGGAATGCAGACACAAATATCTGAAGTTTCTCTATCACTTAAGAGTAAGCCATGAGAGAAAAACTGAATGATTTATATGAAAATGAAGCAACCATTCAGAATTTGTGAGATCAGTTTAGTGATGCTCAGAAGGTGGTCACAATCACATAACAATGACAATTCACCACACAAACACAGAAATGACCAAAAGCACACTCTTTGGAGAGGGTTCCTCCAGAAACAAGTCAAATAGAAACAAAACACAATGCAGCCTGATCAGAATCCTTTTGTATGATCGAAGACGAACATTACAAGAAATTTAATCAAATGGCAAATGACATCCATGTGTTTGTAATGCCAGTTCCAGCAGAAAGTGCATTCTCCACTGCAGAGCTTACAGACAACAGACTTAGTGATCAACTGTCACCAGATCATCTAGAATTTTTTTTTCCAAAAAAATATATAAAATTTCTTTCATCAGCCTTGATTGTATTGATGGCAAGGAAAGCTTGAAGGACTGGATGGCCTATTCCTGCTCTTGTGTTCTTGTGTGTTCTTAACTTCATTAGAAACCACTTTGTACAGCTTTGAGTTGTAACAAGATAATATTTGGAGTGAGAATTGATTGTGCATTCTTTTTCATTTTCTATATTTAAACTAACATATGCAGTTGCAAATTAACATAGAAAATATTGTAAATACTCAGCAGGTCAGACAGCATCAACAGAGAGAAACAGAGTTAATGTTTCAAGTTGATGATCTTTCACATACACATAAAGTTGGTGAGTTTTTCAAATTTGATTTAAACTTGCTTCAACATTACAATAATATTGTTCAACATTAGAACTCAATACTCAAACTTTTTAGCACTGGAGTACTTGAGCACTAAATTAATCAGAATACTTGGTCATAATCCAAGCCTTGTTGACCTTGCTCCAGATTCTGAAACTTGTTCACTAACAGCGTAACTGAATGTATTTTCAGCTGTGATTTACATCGCTTTAGTGGCAGGCCAGAATAAGTAGCATTCCAAATCATTAGCTGCTATGATAAACACATTAATTGTTTAGATTATTGTCTATTTGTAATCAGTGTACCAAATGTAAATTTAAATGGACACCCTATCTGCTCTCTAAAGTGGAAACAGAAAATCCCCTTGCACTATTTCAAAGAAAAGCAAAGGAGTTGTTATCTGTATTTGAGATAATATTCATCCCTCATGCAATGTCAGTTTATCTGGTGACTATCACAGTGCATTTGTAGGAGCTTTCTGTGCACAACTGACTGCTGTGTTTCCTACATTACAGCAACCACCACAACAAAACTACTTCATTAATTTCAAGCAGTTTGTAATATCCTGAAAGAGAGGTGAATGGTACTGTCAAAGTGTAAATATTTATTTTGAGATCCCCTTGCTGTTGATCAGAGCTATATTAAGAATTACTATGGCCCTAGGCAAAGAACAAATTGGCGGCCACAGGCCACACACACACACCCCACTATAACAAGAAGTTCTTGAGGACAATATATAGACGTAGTGGGCAAACTGAATCCCATAACTGAGGGCAGTATGGAATAATATTTAATAAGTGAAAGAAGAAACTAAAAATATAGGAGCTGTTGGTTACTCATTTCTAAAACCTGACCACTTTTTGACAATACCACAGAACTCAAAGTATATGTAGTTATATTCAGAGGTAAATGCTGAAGTTAAAAGTGCAGTGCATTCAGAAAACAAAAGTAAAAGCTAAACGTGCGTCTTTTTAAAGCTAGGTTTTAACACCTTCCTCCTTCCTCTCACAGGGCCAACATTTTCCACTTCCTCAAATCAGAAAGCTGGTCACATTTCCTGCTCATCCACCCTTTCTCTAACAATGGTAAAACTTGGAAGTGAGCATATGACAGGGATGGTAATTCAAAGAACCACAGTCCATTGCGGCTATATCAGTTTTTCAAAAGAGTTCTTTAAAATTGCAGTTAATGTCAGAGAGACACGTGTACCCACAGGCATTGTACTCCAGTATAAAACAATGAATGGATTTTGCCATCAGTACTGAACTCCATGTTATACAGTGACAGCCCTATCTCTATCAGGGCTGAACGCCTGGTTTATAAAGGGATAGTCCTGTGCCCATTAGTACTGTACCCCAGGATTTTACAAACAGACCTGCACCCCTCTTCCCCCCAGTAATGTATCCTGGTAACATAATGAGAGACTGCTGGTGGTATGTACCCAGGTCATACCGTGATAGGGACCGCTGATTAGTGCAGGCCCATGCATTAATCTGTCTCTGTTCTTGTTCACCCACTGGATTTGTTCTTTCCCTAGTCATTCATACCATACATCGTCTTGAAACATTCAGACATCCCAAGCAATTTTAGTTGACAAAAAGCAGTAAACTTAATATGGCACACACCTGAACAAGAGATATTCATGATAAAAAAATAATTTTCATGATCTTAAATGCAATGGGATGGGCTGTGATTATGGGCCACAGAAAGCACAGAATCAATTTAAAGCAGCAAATTTAAAAGTTAGTCAAATACCACAGATGAACATCAAAAGTATTAAATATGTAAAAAACACTGATAAGACCACAAGTAAAATATTAAAAGCACTTATGAGCACTACATCTACAAATGGAACTAATGGACAGGAGCAAGACAACAGTGGTAAGAATTCTAGGATTTAGGGTTTCAACTTACAAGAAGTGATTCAGCAAATTGATCACTTTTCATGGTGGAAAATTATATTTTTTTAAATGCTCATGATACTGGTGCTCAAATTAATAAAAAGAGTGGATAAATGCAGATTTCAATGAGTTATTTCACTAGGCTCTGAAAATAAAGAGCATAAAAGTACAAAATAGATATTTCAATAAATTGCAAACAGATAAAAAATTTAAGAAAATTGGTCCACATGTGGAGAACCTGAGCAATTGATTCACATGAAATTCAGCTAATGTTGCATCAACCACCTATAAAAATAAAATCTCCCCAGAAAATGCTTTGATATTTTAATTACATGCATACTGAAATTATCATGACAGTTACCTTTTTTCAAAACTATCCATTACAGCCTGAAGCACTGCACTTTTTGAGTTAATACATTTAAACAACATCAACATAAATTAATAATACCACATTTAATGCAATAAATCATTTCAAGGCACTTTATAGAACAGTTAACAAATTAGGTACTGCAGCAGTGATTGAAGAATGATCAGGACAGATTTCATCAGAAGCAAATGTCAAGGAGCAACTTAAAGTAGGAGGAACAAACAGAGGTTTAGAGTGGGAATTATAGGTGTTTGGTTGATGAACATGCAGAGACAAGTACAGTAGGGATTAAAGTAGGAGATTCACAGCAGCCAAGATCTGAGCAACACAGAGATCTCTGAGGACTGAGGAGCTGGAGCAGGTTAAGAGTAGGGAGAGGTGAAGCCATGAAAGGATTTGGCCAAAAAGGATGATAATTTTAAAATCAAGGCAATGCTGGAGCCGAATAGTGAATGAAACTCAGTGCGAATTAGAATATGGCGTCCAAGTTTTGGATGAGGTTAATAATTTGCAATATGAAAAATGAGACTCAGACAGCACAGTGTTCACCTGCATGTAGCAAGGTCATGAGATTTTCAGCGGCTGATGAGCTGACATAGAACAAAGACCAATGATACTATGGGATGCCAGTAGGCTGAAATGGTGTTAGAACAATCATGGACAGATGCTCATCTCAGGATCAAATACAATACCAGTTTATAAAATGGTCTTCAGCCACAGCAAAAGGGAGAGAATTGGAAATGGTGACAAAAGAAGGATGATCATGATAAATACTAAAAACAACAGCTTCAGCCTCCTCAATGAAATCTCACCCAGAAATCAGAAATTAATTAACTTCTTTAGTGCCAGATTACAATTACTATATTATTACTGGTATTATTAATGATAAACCATGGATCACAATAAGACTATAGATTTGTTTATCTGGAATATAAATGGTGAGAGCTAAATAAAGTTACAACCAGATATACACTTGTTAATTTAAACAAAACATGCAAGAAAGGGACTTCCGAACATATTTTTAAAATGGTATTCAAGATTCAGTAACGAAGATTTACATTTCAGACTCTCTTAAGTTAGAATGCAGTCAGTGACTTGAACTCGTGCATTCCCATTGTGGGACCCTCACATCTCTCTGTTTACCTTCCTGAAATCTATCCCCTATAATCACAAATGTATATTGTCTTTTTTTAAAAAAAATAATGGGTTTTGCCTTGATTTCAATTAAAACATAAGCACTCCAAATTACTGTGGTTTGTATGATTTAAGTCTTGTATATCCACACAAAGCTAATGGATGCCTAAATGTCTTGCTTTGTCAAAATAAACTCCTTTTCCATCTTTGCACTTATTAAGTTATATGTTTACACATCGTTGACAGAGACAGTTACAAAATGCCACGGGAAAAAGATACCCTCGTGTGGAGACCACTTCCATTTTCATCTCAAAAACAGCAGAATTTAGTTAGTGGTAACAGCAAACAAACAACAACTTCAGACTGGTATCCAGAAATACAAGAATGATATTTTGCTATGAAAGTAATACCAATGAACAAGACACTCCAGACAATTTGGAAATGCCACTTTCCATGCAAATCTCAAGCTACATTAGCAAAAATTATGAGTACATTAGCTTCTTACTCTCTATTATAAAAATAGATTCTGCAGGAAGCGAGCTTATAATTAGGTTTTAAAATGAGTCAGTAAAGTCTTCCCTCCTGACTGGAACAGTAACTGTTCCTTTGCAACACCCTCTTTGTCTTAAGTTTTACTGTTGACAGAATCCCAAGTTCCCAAAAGAGGGCCCCAGTTGTCCACTAACTCATTCTTGGTTAATTTACAATGAGATGCTCTAAATGTATATGAGACTTTAATTTTAATGTTTATGCATTTAAGATTAAAAAATACCCAGAATACTTTACAGAGTTGTAATCATAAGTAAAGTAGGTCAGCAGAGATGGTTTTAACGGGGTACTAAAAGGAGAGGGAGCTGGAAAGCAGGAGAATATGCATAGATTTTCATTTTTTTAAATTCTATATAAAAATTGAGCCCCAGTGATATCAAGAAAAAATGGCTGATATAATTAATGTCAAAATCAGTAAACAATAATCATCTTTATTTATGGTGCTAAACACATTGTAAAAGTTCAAAGCAAATACAATATTTGTATATAATACAATGTAGCACAAGCACAGATCCATCAATACTGTACCCATGCTATACAGTGACAGACCTGTATCCAGCAGTACCTATCCCAATATTATGTGATGACACATCAGCACCTCTGTGATACAATAACAAACTGTGTACAAATCTAAATCTCTCCATGTTAAAGAGACATGCATTGGCACTCAAAGTATTGTACCAGCCTATTGAATTAACTCAATTCATAAATATATCTAAATGACTTCCATAAGAATTGCATAAGGAATTATTCTAACCACAAAACAATATTGCTAGTGATTAAGGTGATGGTTCAGAAATCACGTAAATGCAAACAAAGATCAAATTTAATATGATACAGACTCCCCATCATATAATTCTCTATAAAATAAGGAACATTAATTGACTTTTAAAACAGGAAACCAACACAGCTTCTCTAATAAGAAGAGGGTATTGATGAAATTTAGCCCCAAGTAGCAAAATT
>JARFYF010000058.1:4491391-4507754 GCA_030265395.1 Rhina ancylostomus | reverse complement strand
CCCCCCCCATCGCATTGAAACCTACCGGATATTGAAAGGGTTGGATAGAGGGGATGTGGAGATGATGTTCCCAGGAGTGGGAGAGTCTAGGACCAGAGGGCATAGCCTCAAAATAGAAGGGTGTTCCTTTAGAAAAGAGATGAGGAGCAATTTCTTTAGCCAGCGGGTGGTGAATATGTGGAATTCATTGTCATAGACAGCTGTGTATCCCAAGTCATTTGATATAATGAAAGCAGAGGTTGGTAGGTTCTTGATTAGTAAGGGTGTCAAAGGTTAAAAGGAGAAGGCAGGAGAATGGTGTTGAGAGGGAAAAATAAATCAGCCACAACTGAATGGCAGAGCAGACTCAATGGGCCAAATGGCCTAATTCTGCTCTTATGTCTTACGGTCTAATTCACACAATGCCAGACTTGAGATATCTTAAAAGGGAAATGTTCCAATTCCATGCAGAAATATCCTTCACTGCTCAGTTCAAAAATCATCTTTGCTCAAAAGAAAGCAATTTATGTACAGAGACTCAACATAGTCTCAAAACCAATGTGTTCCTGATAGGAGGCCACATCTTGAATTCTAAATTTTTAAATCAACAACACAACACTGTAACTGATTTCACAATCTACACCTCAATGATTTGTCTGGAATTATTTTGTCATTTAATGATCAGCTTTCATGCACAAGTCAATTGATCTGAAAGTACAATTCAATTAACTTTTGCTAAATTACACATTCCAAAGCAATCATTCATCCTCTAAAATTATGTGGTAATTTAGACCAGTAGTTGCTGACCTAACAATGAGAACACTGCAGAACGTATATAATTAACATAATCCTGCTGCACCCCCACATCAGTCCGTCCACAACACAATCAAAATTTGCTGAAATGAATTGCTTTTGCAGCTTGAAACTTGAGGACAATACAAGAAAGACATTTTCTGTATCATTTTAATGCTAAATACCAAGAAATCAGCCAAGACTGATTTTTCAAAATATTTTCAAAGCTATAATTTGGCAAACAAGCTTTGGAAAGGCAAATTCTGGTTAAGTTGAAGAGAATTGTGATGATCTAGTTTCAATGATGGGCACTCCCAGGACAACTTAGTCAAATTTCCCCTAATATGTTCCCAAAGGAATGTCTCACAGGAAACAAAGTCACCTCCTGCAATAAATTATGCAGAAATTAAGTCAGGCATACAAGGGTGAGTACTCCTAGAAGTACCCAATCGAATTTCTGAAATGACAAATTGACCCAGAAATGTTTCTAACTATGCTTTACCCCTCTGGGGAGGGGGTGCAGGGCTTGAAAACAAAACTCTTGATTACATAAGGTAATACGGGGTGGGGGCAGACAAAACAAAATATTAGAACAAGTAATGAAAATAGATTTCCTCCCCTGAAGATCACTAAACAACCAGTTGGGGTTTTACAAGAATTCCAGATTATTAACTGAATTTAAATTCCATAACTCCAGCGACAGAAACTGAGCTCAAGCCTCGGAATTTCTTGTCTAGTAACTTTATTGCTATATTCCTTACTGAACTGTTTTTGTGCCTTACTGATTCTATACAAAAGCAAAAGCCATGATCTGTTAGCTATCTTGATTGAGTCAAATGAAATGTGTGTATTTGTTAGTTCGTGATTCAAAAGGTTAAAAATTCTTGCTGCTCATCTGAATTACACATTCATATAAGAAATATTTCATTCAATATAAATTTTCAACGTCAGTCACAATCAATAAAGGAAATTCTCAGAGTAGGACAAATCTGGAAATCAATGTAAAAAGTGACCAAAAACAGGAAATGAAAGTGACCCAAGTGAAATCCTGTTTACATGTCCCTTTTCTATTACTGTATTACAGAAAGCAGCAGCAATCGTTGCATTATAATATGCATAACAGGAAATTTACTCAACAAAGCCAGACATTGTCTGCTAAACTGATTAATGATAATTCATATTTTGATGGCAATTTTACTACAAACCGCACAAGAACAGACAGGGATGAAAATATACTGGTCCAGTAAAAGAAGTGGAGAAGACATTTTGTGCTTCTTATAATCACAATCATATTATACCTTTGCCAAGCCTCAGTAAGGTTAGTTTTCATACACCAGGAATCGTCAGTTCCTCAGGATATGCTGCGAGGTCAGCACTTGCTACTTCAGCAAACCTCCGGAATCAGTGGGTCCACACAAAGGAGAGGGAAATAAGGAAGGGTAGAAGCACAGGAGGAAACCTTCAATGAGTTTAAATTTTGGCCAGTAACGTCTGAAATTTTAGTGGACAATGCAGAAAGCAAAGTTGCATACTTGTTACTTCTGTCATCTGATGCATTCATTCACAATTAAATAAAGCATTCAAAATAGAAAACTGTGGAAAGACTCAGCAAATCCTGGCTTAGTCATTTACAGTTAGGATGAGAAGGAAGTTCTCTACTTGAGTGTTGTAAATATCTGCCCAAAGTTTTCAATGGGTTTTTACACCACTTTAAAAACAGAAAGGTTGAACTTGGCACCTCTCTAGGATTTGCCAAATAATCTGCAAGTGAAACAGTAATCTTTAACCATTACTAGATTCTCCCATGTAGTTTATACAAAATGCAGTGACCACAATATAATCAAAATGAAAAATTGCCAATGAAAGAGGATTTTCAATACTCTTACTATAGACATCATACAGAAATATGCTGGCACCTACAGTCTAAGTTGAAAACTCAATAACCATATGCACAGAATGTTAGGAAACTCAATGCAACTCCAGTCAACTGATTCCTGATTCTTGCCTTAACAAATCAGAAGAGCCTTCAGACATCACTTATCCTCAGCTATGTCAATATAAATGCAAGGACTCCATCGCACAGTGACTTGAGGATCACACCAAAGGCAAAAATATAATTCTGCAACCCTATATAATACCAGCTGAAGATCCTCACAACCATCGTTGCTGCTGCCTCACAATGGAGCACCTGGTGGAGCATTTCAACAGCTAGAATCAAACATCCCATTGTTTATCCAATTAAGAAACTAGCAGATTCTGACTAACACGGGAGAGACTGGATCACGTCAGGATATCTCATGGGAACCATGGCCAAACCCTCTTCAAGTATGTGACTGTGGTCATTCAGCACAAATAATAGAACATATTACCTCAAATCTCCATCTTCTTGCTAAATCTATCAGCTCAAGTATATTGTTGGTGCTAGGCATCTGAATCAAATGTAAAGTTTTGGATAATTTTCAACAAGATGTACAAAAGAGAAAATAATAATTAATTATTTTATCATTCATAATCTATTAGCAATGTTTTTTATGCAAGAATGCTCAGATTTTAAAAATGTTGGATACATTCCTTCAAGTTTCTGAAAATAACTAATTCCTGTATTCTTGTTTCCGAAAAGCATAGACTTTGCAAATGTTCATGCATCTCAAGGTAACAAACTATGTACAGTACATATAGCAAAATGGAAACAATAAAACATCATGCTGACTTGACAGAACTGTGAACATATGTCATACAAATCAATGCAGTTTATGAAACTTTTGTGCTAACATTTCATCATGCTGAGGAAAAAATGTAATTTTCATTAATAATTTCATCTCATTATACTTCTGCCACAATATAATAAAGGCTCAGTGAAAAAGGATAAGTACGATATTTAAGAGACTAGGAGAGTGGACAGACACAGGCCAAATGGGCAAACAGCAGGAGTCTGGGAGAGCAGAGGCGCAGATCCAGTGAATAAAGATTGGGAGTCTAGGAGACCAGATGGTCACTGGCCCACTGAATAAGGTCTCACTGGCAAGGGTCTGGGAGAGGTCTGGAGAGTGACCGCTGCAATACAAGAAACTGGCTGTGTGATACGGTAGATGAGGCATGTACAGTGACAAGCCAAGTTTAGATGTACCATTCAGATTTTTAACAACCAATATCAATTAATAAACCATCATTAAAATAATTAAATGATCACTAAGATTAATTATATTAGCATAAGAATGGGAGGACCAATGTGTTGCTGCTATAACACGTGGTAGTTTGTGGACAATTTTGTCCAGGAAACAACTGTAATAAACGTTTGCTTCTTGACCAAGTTCAGCTCTATGTTTAAGAGCTGGAGCAGGGATACAGACACTGCAAGGCATCAGTCACCTGAACCATTTGCTCCAAGAGGCAGTCATGTCCCTTCCCCAGTATGTACCAAATATAATTCTTCGACAATTCAAGGTTTTATCCATGAAACAAAGGGATAAAGAACAGCATACACTATTTACATTGAGTGAAATAAAGACAAAATGTAAAATACTGAAATACCCTCTTTATTGATGTTATAATTTATGGCTCCCTAATTTTCATCATTTCGAATTTCTGCAGTCAAAATATGGTAAAGGTATTCTCTCAGTGCTATTGGCTAGTGAGCAATGATTTAGAAATAATATTCTATTTCCAAGTGAGGATAATGTGCAAATCTAAGAGTAACATGGAGATGATGGCCATGGTTCTATATCATGCTCTTGTTTTGTCCTCTTGGTGGTAGGGACTGCAGTTTTGGGAAAACATAGCAGTTTCAAGGCAGCTGAATGTTCTGTGTCATTTAATACGATTTTGGTTGATTCTGTACCTCAAATCCGCTTTCCCACCCGATCGCCACATTGCCTAAAATTGTTTAAAATGTCTTTAATATACTCAGCAACCAAGCATCCACTTCCCTCTGTGATAGTAAACTCCAAAGATTTATACCCGAACAAGAATTTTATCTCTATTCTAGAAGAAAATCCTTTTTCCTGTGACTACACACTCGTGTTATAGATTGCCTAGCCTGAGTAAACAGCCTTTCAATCTTCCCTATCAATCCTTCTCAAAATCTTTTATCATTGAGAATCTCTCATTTTTCTAAATTCCAGTATTTATAGACTGATCCAGCGAGTCAATCCTGAACTACCACCAAGAGATTATATCCTTTCTTTGGTACAATGACCAAAAGTGCACACTGTACCCAAGTAAAATCTCAGCTAAATCCATGTGCTGTTGAAAAGGGCTTGGCAAATTGCTACAGTGCATTTTGTAAATGGTTTACATTGCAGTGTGTTGATGGACAAAGAAAGAGAGGGCAAATGGTTAGACTGGGGTGGATGGGGTATCAATCAAACAGGCTGATTTGTGCTGAATGGTGTCAAATTTGAAGTATCTTTGAATTTTAACTTGCCTATGTAAGAAAAAGTGACTCATCACGTTCTGCGTTGCCAATGGGACAAAACCTCTCCAGTGATCATGATGGAGAAATCTAGGACATTGGCTGAAACATACAAATCTGTGAATGCAATTATGTCAAGCTTTTCTTTCATTAATCTGTGGAGCAGCTTTGCCAATTTAGGCACCAGTTCCCAGACATTTGTGAGGACGATCTTGCAGGATTTAACTGGACAAGGTATGTCTTTAGTGTGTCCAAATCCAGGGCTTACATCTATTCCAGATGGTTCATATAACATTTTTCTTACTGTGTTTTAATGTGGTGTATTTGACGCAAATGAGTGGCTTGCTGAAGCATTCAGCAGAGTAGTGAATGGTCAACTGCATTTCTGAGCATCTGAAGTCACATGCAGACCTTACCAGAAAATGCTGCTGACTTCCTTCTCCAAAAGCATACTAATGAAGCAAGTGGGTCTTCAGGAAAATGCAGTTCATGGTCACAATCGTTAATACTAGATTCTTACTCTAGGTTATTTAGTTAGCTAAATTTAAATTCCCCAACTGCTATAGCAGGATTTGAACCCTCACCTTTGGGTCATTATTCGATGCCTCTGTATTATTAATCTAGTAAATTAACCACTATGCCACCAATGTAACATAGTCAGTTGTGGTTCTATACAATTTTCACATGCATCCTGTTAATACTGTATTTTAGCAGACCCAGACACCTCTTAAATAACCTTTTTTTTCCAAAGAATAATTTTTACCATATGGGAATACTGGCCAGACAGACCAATAGAAGTTCAAAGACTTTCAAAGTGAAATCATCCTTTGACATTATCTACATCTATGTCCTTTTTATAGTGTATCCCAAAGATTCCATATACAGAACAACATTTTAATCCCTTCAAAACTAACTCAGTATACCTGTATCAATGTAAAAGGTCTTTAAAAAACCTAGACATACACATCAAAATGTTACAAGATGCACATGAATATAATTCACTGTGCAACTTTGATTAAATAATCATGATATGTATCCATGCTTTTTTGCAGACAGCTCTGATCCAAGTACTTGGCATGTTCCCCGGCAATTAGCACTTACATCAGATATTTCCATTGTAAAAAGTTCAAAGCTCTAATCAGGAGTACAAAATTTAACAAATTTACTAGCACTAATCTACAACACTAGAAGTGGCACAGATGGTACAGTAAGTTAAAGTCACTGACATTCCTCAAAACTATCAATTGTGCAGGCTTGAGTTTATTGTTGGGAAGTGGAGTAAAACTGAGCCAGTCAAGTCACCCTGGGGAGTAGGGAAAAAACAGAACAAGTGCTATTCCTTTTGGCATTTTTGTAAAACTTACGGCATCTACTGCAATCAGCAGTATCTAGGGCACCTTGGTCACAACTGCTAAGTCAAGTGAATATTTAAAGGAAAGAGCCATCAAAAGACAAAAATGTTCACCATTGCGAGAATCAAAATGGTTACTTATCTGGCACTAAACAGATGCAATCTCATAAGTGTAAAGCATCAAAAAATTCACTTTGGAGAAGTTATATTATTTAATGTAATCAAGGTTAAGAACAGAAAATTGTACTGACTAGCAATTCATGCATCGATCAATACTCAAGTTTTGAGTTAGGCAGCTCTCATTTACAACACCAAAGTTTGTTTTGTATCTTCTGACATGGATAAATGTTTTTTAAACCCCACAATAAATAATTGAAATTTACATAACAGCAATGAGATACAAGATGAAATGCAGACGGATTTTCACAAATGCTTACTCATATAGCTCCAGGAATGAGGAATTCAATTACATGGACAGATTGGAGAAGGGTTCTTGCTTGGACCATACTAGGTTGAAGCAGATTTGACAAAAATGCTCAATATCATAAATGGTCCAGACAAAGTAAAGAAAGAGAAGCTGTTTCCATTGTCAGAAATGTCTAGAACTATAGGATATGGATTTAAGATCAGTAAAAGAACCAAACAAGACTACAGGAAATTAGTTTTCATGCAACAAATAGTTATGATCTGAAATGCATGGTCTCAGAGGGTGGTGGAAGCAGATTTAATTATGGCTTTCAATTGGTTCGAAGGGCTGAACAGCCACTTTCTATGCCACATGCCATTCTTTAACCCTGTACAGTCTCAGTGAGAAAAGATAACATACATAAAAACCATCTAATCAACAAAATAAACCAAAAAAAATTTAGATCAAGAATTTAACTCTTCTACATAATTATAAAAAATATCAGAATTTTTAATACCTTCAGCCAAACAGATGGCCTCATAGAAGATTCGTCATTAACCACTTCAAAATGCACAATGTAACAATTGACTAAATATTTTTAGAGGATAAAGGAACAATGTAAATAGTATATTGCTATCAAGAATGGTCACTTTAACAACAGTAATAATTTCCAGATACCCACCAATGAATTTCTAGATTGTCATTTCAAATTGTTGTAATATGAGTAACTATATTTGAGAACTAATGTTTCAAGGATATAAAGATTGATGAATGCTGATCCTTGTCACAAAACACGTGGTTTTGTTTTCTGCTCTTTTAACTCTCAATAGAGAGAGAAGGGGAAACAAGAGAAAGCTTGAATGATCTAGTGCCTATTACAAAGCAGCATTGTTCAAAGAGAAAGGCGCTGCTGATTTTAAGTAAGTGGACACGGCTGTGCTTGCACCCACTCATAAACAGAGAACATTACTACCATACCAAAACCAAATGAACAGCAACAATGTTTAAAGCAGAAAGTCACTTACCTAAAGACAAGAGTTAAAAGACTGAAATCCTGCTAAGCGAACTCATAACTTCACAACAACATTCTCTGAAAAGCCATCTCAGAGCCACAATCAATTTGCCTTTATTTTTCCTGCTTATGTTCTATCTCAAAGGCCTTGCATTCCCCTACGTTAATCCTCTTAGTCACAAATGCATTATAATTAAAAGAAATACAGCAGCCCGAGTTAAGACTATGCAGACAGCAGAGTAGGGCCCAGCATTCTGTATTTATCACTTACTTGTGCCTCCACGTAGGGTGGAATTCCAACGAGATAGAAAGCCACGCCATTCATCTGTGAGAAAGATGCCTCCGAGTTTTCAGAGTGTAGTACCAAGCCTCACAAACCTATATCCCTACACAGCTTTTAATTTGAAGTCAGTTAGTAGCCTCCCCCCTCCCCAGGCTAAAGCCGTCTATCTGCTCTGCGGAAGAGCGTACATTGGTCTTCTAATTATCATCCCATCCACAGCCAAAGGGGAAAGCAAAATCAACTTCCAGTACTCTGCACCAGGGAATCTGTCAGAGCATTACGGTGAACACAAAGTTGAAATGTACCAGCCAAATAAAACATTTAAAAGCAGCAGCATGTTACCACGCTTGTTCCTTTTATCCGCTTTCCCTAACACAAAGCAGTGGTGTTAGCAGGAGCCTCTTTTTTCTAAATCAGATTGAAAACATTACTGCTGCGATTTAAACAGCAGGCTAAAATGGGAAGAAGAGGAGGCTCCTTGCCAGTAAACATTCCAACTGACAGGGGAAACATGTGACGGAAATGCTGGAACAGCACATGGGCTACAGAGACTGCTCCCAAATCCTGTCTACATAGTACCAAAGAATGCAAGCAGACTAATTACTTTTTTCTGTTAGGCTCAAAATCATATCATCTGAAAAGAAAAAGTTCAGAATCAAATATGAAGTATGTAACTGCCAACTTTGTCGCTAATACAACAGTAATGGTTAAAGCTGGAAAAGATAGAAAACTTTTGACAATTTTCTCTCTGTTTTACAGAAAGCCAGAAGATATATGAAGATGTATTGAACTAATTGTGCCAATCACATGAAACAAAATTACACATACAGTGAATTTTTCTATATATAGGTTACAAGTAAAAGAATAATCAGAATGGAATCACAATATATCAGTTGTGGTTCAGTTGGTAACATTCTCACCCAGGTTTATAAAGTTATGAGCACAAATCTCACTCAAGAAATTATAACAAAAAAATTATGCTGATGCACTATTCCATTGTGGAATGTGGGAATGCTGTGTTAAACCAAAGCCCTCTTCTCATGGGAACATAAAATACACAAACACTATCTTGATGAGAAGGAGTTATCCCCAGTGTCCTGGTCAACATTTATCCCTCAATAAACATATTAAAAAAAAAGTGTTTTCTGGAATTTACTACATTACATTTTTGTGGAATTTTTCTGCATGAAAATTGATTTGCACCTCCTACGTTACAACAATTATTACTCTTCAGAAGTTGTTAACTGGTTTTTACAAAACATTAAAATGTTCAGAGATCAGAAAGACTATATAAATTTGTATTTTCTTCCTGTTACAGTTATTATCAGTACAAAAGTGGTCCTGTAACATAACTTTAGTCTTATTTTCTTATAATGTTCCATCAGCTTCCTGTGGGGTGAAACATTACAATTAGCCTATAAGAGTACCAATGTAGACTAATCCAGTTTTTACTCCTATTTTAATATCACTGCAGAGTAAAAATATAAATCAGTATCTGCAATAAAATGTATTATAAACTTTTTATTTATTAGGTACTACAGTCCACCATTAGCAGTCTATACTTTAATATTACTAGCTTTTTTATGCATTCAATGTCTGTTGGATTTCAGCTAGTTACATTAGTTAAAGCATCTTTACAGCAGATGTAGTATAAAGCATCGTAATATATAGAACTCAGAGGGATAGCATACTGATTAAAAATAGGTCAAATGCTTTTGGTGTTGCATGATGACATCAACAAATTAATAATCACATGTTCAGTTCCATCTGTCCTAAGCACTACATTCTGCAATATAGATGATGCATAGATACTTCTTTTCACTATCAATCAAATATAGACAGCAATCTCCAAAATAAAGATGCTGAATATTGACACACTTAGAATCATGTCTCACATTATTGTTGAAAATAGAAAATTTAAAATGCTTGAAAATACTATGTGAATCTTTAGTTTTGTAATTAAAAAAGAAAATATATTCCCATAACAGATTAATGTTAATCTGATATCTCATTCAAGCAAAATAGTTTTCTTCTTGATACAAAAAGGCACATAATTTAAAGATGGTAGGAGAAATTGAAAACAGCACAGAATCCTTGGGCTTTACCAATGGAGGAATAATTTACAAAATAAGGAAGCTTTATAACTCACTGGCCAGTCTCAGATGGAGAAATGTATCTAATTCAGAGCATGAAATTTTAGGAAGGATATCAAGACCTTGGGAAGGGTTTAAAGATGATTAATCAGAATGGTACTGGGGATGAGAAACTTGATCGAGAGGCAGGGAAAGTAAGGCTGTTCTCCTTGAGGAAAAGTATGGAACGATTTTAATAAGGATATTCAAAACTGAGAGGTTTTGTAGCTGCAAAGAGGGAAAGTGTTTCAATTGTCAAATAAGTGACAAGACGGTGCAGATTTGAAATAAATGGCAGGAATGTACGTATATGGGACAAATAAAGGGAACTGATATTCTTTGGATAGATCTTTATGAAACCTAGTACAGGCAATCTCCATGTTACAAGGCTTGCATTCCCAGAAAACCGTCCATATCATAACATTCTGTAGTGTGAAGCCACATCATCTGTGCATGCATCAAGAAATGCCAGTTGAAAAACAATTGACACATAAATTCCATGACAGCAAATTTTTATTCTGTATCTTAGATTTTTGGTAGTGATTAGCAAATTCTGTAAAGGCAAATTTCCATTACCCAGACTGCCATAATGCAGGGGTCGCCTGTACAGACAGTGGACCAAACGGCCTGATGTACAGCATGATTACATAGTTCTAAAGTTACAAACTTTAAAGCAACTGCAGGTGCACTGCAGCAGCTCACCCAAACTTCTTTAACAGCAACAGCCAACTCATGATCTGAAAATCCTCCCATCATCCTGATTTATAAACCTAGCATCATTCCTTCATCACTGTCAATAAAACTTTAGCACCCTGTATCAATGTGGAAGTACCTTCAGTATACAGAACTGTAGATCAAAGTGTCAAAGTGGTGGCTCACCATCAGCTTTTAAAAGGCATTCAGGGTTGGGTAATACATGCAAGGTTCATTGCAATGCTCAATTCTTGAAAATAAATATAGTTTTTTTTTGTTATTCCAGGGCCTTGAGTGATATTGTACAGGAACATTCTGGAAACCAAAGATAAACCTCAGTGGTTGTAAGAGCATTGAATTTAACAGTTAAAAAAGCATAAGGGGCCTTGAGCTACAAAAAAAAATTCACAATTTGTTGGTCTTTTAGACAAAGATGAGCCACAATTAGAGTACTGCTTAAAATTCTGGTCATTGCACTTTAGGGTAAAGACCTTAGAGAACGTTCAGATTAGATATACTGGAATAGATCTATAAATGAGGGCACACAAGAGAGACTGCAGATGCTGGAAATCTGTAGCAACATACACAAAATGTTGGAGGAACTCAGTGGGTCAGGCAGCTAAGGGACAGTCGATGTTTCAGGTCGAGAGCCATCAGGACTGGTGAAGGGTCTCAACCCAAAACATCGACTGTTCATTTCCCTCCATAGATGCTGCCTGATCCACTGAGTTCCTCCAGCATTTCGTGTGCGTTGATCATCCATTTGCGGTTCAGTTCAATTTGGACTTCTGCTGATGCTTGGGCATTTGTGGAAGTCTGAAATCATTTGGAAGTCACATGCCAGCACATCAGACTTCCAGTTCCACCATTGCACTTACCATTGAATCCAGTAGCAGAGAACTGATATGTTGGAGAAAGGGTCCGTCTGCCCTTCAATGCAGTCCTTGTGCTCTCTGCCAGGGTTGGCTGGCACACAAGTGGTGATTGAATGGGGTTGATAACACTACAGGGAAACATAAATGTAGATATAAGTGGAAGTTACTTTACTTCAATGCTTTTAATTATTTCCTTGGTTTTTTTTCATGTTTTTAATTAATTTTACATATCATTACTTTTTAATTATTTTTAGTCATTTAATTCTAGTCAAACTGTTCGAGATGTTCTAGCACCCTCAGAGACATCTTCAAAATATTTAAACCTTTGACAGTTTGAAAACTCTAAAATATCACCAGACAATTCAGGCACCACTTGGAGTGCAGGGGACCAGGTCACTTGGCGCTCCACATGCAGAAAAAGGGAGTATGAGCAGACTGGCACTGTGGGCTGTGAGTCAGACCCGACACAATCTAGCTCATTGAAACCAACAAATCTTCATATACATTTAATTTTTAGACTGCTCTAGCAAACAAAACTCATGTTTATCTCTTGTGATAAGCTCATTTTCAGCTGTTTTAATAAAACGAGAATAAATACGCCGGTAAGTATTTTTTGTTGAGGAAAAGGAAAAGAAAGCATTACCTGATACTACTCTGCCTGATTGCAAGGTGCATTGTGGAAGTCTGCACAAATATTAAACTAGATCCTGACCCGACCCAACCCAGACAGAAGATCTCCCATGATGTGCCTATATTGCTATTGAACAAGATCAGAGAACGTGATGTAATACTAGGCAAATCATGCTGGGCTGGACAGGATATTGAGCTGGATGGGCACTGCTGGCTCATCCCAACCCAAACCCAGATGTTTTAACAGAATATACATCTAACCTGATTGGGCAGTCAGATCTTGTCAGTTGGTGTCAAGTAGACAGGATCTATTGCATTAGTACACAGATGATTAGTGATATGGAACTAAATTTGTGAGGAGAACTTCTCTTGGAAAAGTAGCTCAATTTGGGCCCAGTTTGAGCTCATTTTGGGCCTAATATTCCAGATGCAGCCAAAGTAAATTCTATCCCAATCAATGCAGTTAACTCAATGAATGCTCTTTATTTTCCTCTACCCAATGCTTCCCCATGCCATGAACTTCTTTTAGAATATTTTTATATTATGAGCTGCCAGTAAGTGACTTGAAGACTCATATCAACCCTGTTATCAACATGAACATGTTTAATATTGTTATTATTAGGCATTCTCAGAGAGACTGAGGATGGCTTGCTTCCATTCTGCATTTGTGGGATCTGAGTGCTTATGGAGCCAGTTTGGCAACACCTCCACAAATGGGGCAGGATTGCTTAATAAGGCAGGCCGGTGTGCAGCTTGTGAAGTGGTGGACTCCTTCCACTGCTTTCATAGAGTTTCCCTATGCATCCAATGTAGGTTCTCAATGTTGTCCTGCATGCCCCTTCCCCATTTTGAATGTCAGAGGTCACAGGCTTCCAGGCCTCAGAAGGAAATTTTAATTGGTTCAAGGAGGCTTTGAGCACATCCAGGACTGGTTTGATGAGAAGGACCATGAGATCAAGCAGTTACTATTGCACAGACGCAATGTGGATTGGAAGGTCCACCATTCGCCAGGGAAAAGAGGCAGCTCTACAGCACTTGAAGGTAGATGTCCAGCAGAAAACTCACAAACTAAAGTGATGGTGGATGAGGAAGTGGAGGATGCTTAGCAAATTGCATCAGAAATATTTTGACAGTTTCACAGCCACATATAGCCCAAACTCACAAGGCCCACCCCATTGATAGCCAAAAAAAGAGTAAATTCTTCAGGGACTGAGAGAAAGGAACATTTTAACTACCTCCTAAGCTGTGACTCTGTCCTTGATGTGACTGCTTTTGACACCATCCCACTGAAAGCTCTTCCTTCTAGTCTTGACAATACTCCTGACTGAAAGAAGTTGAAAAGGCCAACAACTTAAAAAATAACAAGACTTCAGCAACAGACAGTATCCCCACTGAAGCTCTAAAACTCAGCAATGTAAAACCTCAGTTACAAATCCATTATCTCATTGTCCACATCAGAATAGGAAGAATAGGACATGCTAGGGCACTTCCGAGATGCCACGTGACCATCTTCAAGAAAGGACTTAAGTCTGACTGTATAAATAAAATGGGGTCGCCCTGCAGTCTACTACAGAGCAATTCATTGCCTGACTCACATTCAACCACCTTCTTCCAATGACTGGAGAGCTACTCCCTAAATCACAGTGTATTTCATCCATCAGAAGCATAATAAACAAGATCATCCCTATGCAACAGCTCTGGGAAGGGAGCAACACCAGCTATTAAACTTGGCATTTTTTCATCTCTATAAAGCTTTTAACTCCATCATCATGAGGGAACATGGAACACACTCCTGAAAATTCAGTACCCACAGAAACTTGCGTCAATTTTGTAATTGCTTCTTGAAGATTTGCAAGCAATGTTCTTAACCTTTGAGTCTACTATAGAACCATCTCAGTGATGACCAGCTCACATCTGCCTGTCAAGTAATTATCCAAAGTTGCCTGAGAAAGGTAGATTTCACTATTACCAGCCAAACTGATATGTGTACGAATAATTATTTTGTTAATTTGCTGACATATAGCATTACTCTTGGACTACACAAGAGAAGAATTACATTCAATGCTACAATAATAATTTGTAAATCTACAGTAGTATTTTAACATCCTTACTTCAGAGGTATACAATCAGACAGAAGTTGACATCAGGCCAAAGCAGCTGATATTTACCTATGTATAAGAGCATTCCAGGATGACCTTTCAAGGATACAAACCTCGTCATCCACCACCACGGGAACATCCATAGGAACACGAAGATAGATTTTTGTGGATCTTCTGCAGATCTTGCAGCAGACATTCAGTAGACCTTTACAGAAATACGAATCTTTCATTTTGGTATTTTGAAACAGACCTCACTGTCTCCAGTGTAAACATCACTGTTAACATTATCGTTTCATTTCAAAGCAGTGCATAATTGTGAAATTGTGCGAGCAGTTTATAATATTAAAATTGTTTTACGTAAAAAAATATCCTCAGTGCGGAATCACCCTTATTTGATATTATAAGTGCCTTGACTCTATAAAATGATAATATCCTTCTTTAATTAGCCTTAATTACAAGCAATAATGTCTAGACACTGATGAATCATGTTGAAGGGCACCCTCAGGCCTAGCACCTTGTGACTTGGTATAGAGTAAAACATTTTCTGAAAGATTTAGTATGTGAAATTGCCATTGTTGATAATCACATCAATAAAGTTGACACTTACAATCTCACAAAAGGGCATTTTAATCTCTGAATAGTATTTTAAGATGCACGCAGCTTCAGGGTTGAATTAATGATTCAATTTTTGACGAGGGTTGAACAAAATGTCTTTGGTCCTCCCCATGTTTAGTTGAAAGAAGTTGTGAATCATCTATGAAATGATGTTGAACAGACTGTCTGATAGCACAGACATGGTCATGAGGTCAAGGAAACTGCTGGAGTGATAGAGCTGGATGTCATCAGCATACATATGGAAGCTGACCCCATGCCTGAACGTGATAAAAACAAGGAGAAACATGAAGGAGAGCAGAATCTTAGGAATAGATCCACCGCGGACTCCAAAGTTAATGATGTGAGAGCAGGAACATAAGCTGTTTGTTGAGATATGCTGGCTACATTTGGATAGAAATAATAGGAATCATAAAAGTTCAATCCACATGGAGATGAATAATGGAAAATAAGGTGGAGGATAAGACTGATATTTATCAAGTCAAAAGTCATAAAGGTCACAGAAATGCCATGGTTAGAATCACAGAAAATGCCAGATGCAACTTTGGTCACTGTACTCCTGAGGTTGAAGCAAGATTAAAATCAGACAGAAGGTATTTGAACAGTGAGTTTCAATAGTTTTAGACAAAAATGACTTATGACAATGTCACCTTTGAGGAGAATGGAGAGGAACAAACTACATTTTTATAGCAATAGCTGAAGAGGACATGCAAGTCTTCAGTAATACAGATGGGATTAGGTTGAGGCCCACAGCTCATGTCAAGTGAAGTGAATTATTTGAAGACTGACTTCCATGACTGTGGGACCTCAAGTCAGAGGACAGATATTCTGTGGAAAGTGACTGACTTCCTAAAGTTCTTCCACCAATTACCAGGTGCAGGTCAGAAACATGATGGCGTACTCACAATTTGCCAAAATAAGTGCAACTCTGAAAACATCCAGGATAAACAATCTTCTTAAATATTTACTCCAATAACATGCTCTAGCTGCAGTTTGCACCATTCACAAGGTATACTGTAGTAACTGAAAAAGCATTTTTTCACAACAGCCTGGAAGGTTTGGGTTGTTTTATGAGGAAAATGAGGATA
>JARFYF010000058.1:4468764-4481546 GCA_030265395.1 Rhina ancylostomus | reverse complement strand
TTTCCTTTTTTCCTACCAAAATGGATAACCTCACATTTCCCGACATTGTACTGCATCTGCCAAATTTCCTTATAGGAAACAGTGGGAGGAGGTGAAAGCAAGATAACTGGGTGCTTTGAAGCCTTTGGGACTTGATACTGATTTTAACAATTTCAGTTAGCTCCTTTTTTGCACTCTACAGATGTGGTTGCACCTCTCTTTTCTAATGTGTTTCTTTTTTCTTTTCTGTCTCCAACTGCCAGTTTTTATAGTAATTACTACCTTGATGACTTTGGTCCATAACTTGACAACTTCGGTGCGTACCTTATCACAACCATTTTCTCTGTTCTTTTCACTCCTTTCCTCACTACAATTTAACACACTTGTTTCCTCATGTTTCCACTTCTGATGAAGGGTTCCTGACCTAAAACATTTTTGCTCCAGTGATACCTCTGTGTAGGCTCTTTGTGGCCTCCAAACATAGAACGTAGAACAGAACAGTACAGCATAGGAATAGGCTCTTCAGCCCACGATGTCTGTGCCAACCATAGCACTAATTTAAACTGCACATCTGCCAAGACATGGTCTATAGCCCTCTATTCCCTGCCTATTCACATGCCTGTCTAAAAGCCTCTTAAACAATGCACAACGCTGGCAGTCTTTGTATCCTCAGAAATCTGGTTATATATGCTTGGCACTTTACCCAAGTTATGAATATAGACTATAAATAGTTGAAATATTAATGATCCCCATAGTATCCATCAGCTTAGTTTATCAATCTAAAAACACTGTTCCCTACTATTTAGACAAGACAATGTGCAGATATTACCCCAACCTCATGAGCTCTAATCTTATACAGTAATCCTATGAAGGATCTTACTGAAGCCATTTTGGAAACACAAATACGTATATAACATCCACAGGTTTCCCTTTAGCCACCATGCTAGTCACATTCTCAATGAACTCTAATAATTTATCAAACGTGATCTTCCTTTCATAAAACCACACTGACTCTGCTGAATTGTATTTTTGTTTTCCCAATATCCAACTACCATTTTCTAAATGAAAGCATTTCTCAACCATAGATGCAAGAAAAATTAGTCTTGAAAATATTTAGCATTTTCCATTCTGCTAAGACCTTACGTGAATCTTCTAAATTTTGGAACAACCATTACATCCACCATCTCTGCAGCTACTGCTGCTTCTTTTAAGACTCTTGGAATCAGTCTGGGGACTTTCTATTCTATTAGTTTAATTCATACTTTCTTTCCATTGATAAAAATAGTTTTAAGTCCCTCCCTCCCTTTTGCCCCAGATTTTCTTTTGTACTGGGATGCTTTTAGTGTATTCCTCTATGAGCACAGATACAAACTATTAGTTCATCATGCTTCCCATACCCTTATTCCCCATAATTAATTTCCCACTCATTCTCAAAGTAACATTTGCTTTGGATACTCTTCCTTTTTTACATTCTCATAGTAACAGTTATTGCTTTCTTATTTACTCTCAATCTGTTTTCTCCCTTTTTGTTTGGTATTTTCTGACCTACACCTAATCTGTTCAACATTTTATTTCTTTCCTTTCACTTTGATATTACCTTTATTAGCATGAACAGATCATCATTTTCTTAGAATCTCAATTGAATATATTTTCATTGAGAATTATGGAATACTTTTGTTAATGTCTGTATTAAAATTTAAAACAATTGTTTCAGATTTAAGCTTTTCAATCTTAAACTGCATGTGAAGATCTATATTATGATCCCTCTTCCCCAGAGGATCTTTTATTACAAGATCATTAATCATTACACGTGACGAGACCTAGAATAGCCTAGTCCCTGGTTGGTCGCACATTTTTCAAAATAAGGCCCCGTATATTCAAGTCTACGTTTAACTTCAAGACCAACTTTGTTAATTTGATTTGTCCAATCTACACAAAAATTAAAGTTACCTACAATTAATGCAGCACCTTTCTTACAAGCCCCCCATTATTTCTTAACTTATACTCTGTTCTATATTATAACTATAGTTAGGAGGCCTGCAGACTATTCGTACCATTGATTTCTTCCTCTTGCATTCTCTTATCTCCACCCAAACTGATTCCACGTTCAATTCTCACAACTGTTCTGATCTTATTCTTAATTAACAGATTTACCCCACATCCTTTTTCTTTCTTCTATCATGTGAAATGTCAAGTAGCCCAGAAAATTACAGAGTAGTCAAAACAACTGCCTCTATATGAAGGATGGGGAAATGCACAAAATGCCAAACTCAAAGGAATTCAGGGACAGAGGTTGGAAGAGGGTTAAGGGAAAGGAGGCTGTCTGACTGGAGGACGATACAGACATAGGGAGACACTTGCCTATGAGGAAATTAAAACTCGCAGTTAAGGTAACTGCTGAAAGAGAAACTATATTCATGTAATGTCTTTCTCATTTCCAGTACTGTTGTAATTTAGAATACAATGCAACCTACAGAGATCAAATACCTCATGCAGAGATCCAATGTGACTAACTTTCAGCGATGTGAATTCTGAGATAAATATTGGTAAGGACATCAAGGAAAACTCACTGCTTTTCTTTGAAAGAATGCCATGAGTATCTTTTATATCCAGTACAGTGTGTTTTGGTTTAATGTTGCACCTAAGAGATAATAATTCTAACAGTTGAGCAACCTCAGCATTACACTGGAGCATGAATCTAGATTTTTGTGCTTAAATGTCTGTGGTGGTATTTGAATCCACAACCTATTGAGACAGAAACAGGAGTATCACCATCTGAGCTACAACTAATCTGTTAGAAGTACCCAAATGGTAAGACTTCATATAAACTATGAAATTAATTGCTATCTTGTTATAAACTCAAGATATCTGCTTTATCTCACTGTAAGCAATTATCAAAATAACCCCTAAAATAAACTCTCCAGCTGACATTCCACAGAGAGATTTCAATAGATAATAATCTGGCATCACAAGCAACAGAGCTAGCAATTAATTGCACTAAAATCTAAAAAAGATCATTGTTGGTAAGCACAATTTAAAGATGGCAAGCTGGTTAACATGTTTTAAATGTGATCTGTAATGGTCTAGAATAATTTTCCTTACTACAACATGACAAATGTAGTAATTTAATAGATGGGTTCCATACATAATTATTATTCTAGATTTAACTCAAGGTAACAATCAAGTCAGCAAAAATCATCAACTAAACATTCTAAATATTAACCAAAACCAGAATCATGTTTTGAAATCCAAACCAACATGACAAGAAATTAAATTATCTATTCAGAATATGTGGCAAAGGTGGTTAGCTATACAGAATAGTACAAAATCACTTAATCAAGGAATCAGGGAAGAAAATACCTTGCAAACAAAATTGGTTCTGGTTAGGTCTATTTTCAAGTCAGGCCATACTTTTTCATTTGCTCTTGGAGGACAAAAGATAATTGATTAAGTCCCCAGCACCTGATAGGTTATTGAGAGAGGCAAGAGAAGAGATTGCCACGGCCTTGACAGAGATCTTTGTATCCTCTTTAGGCACAGGTGAGGTCCCAGACAATTGGAGAATAGCCCATGTTCTACCTTTGTTTAAGAAGCGCAAGAGGGACAAACCAGCATATTATAGGCCAGTAAGCCTTACATTAGTGGTCGAGAGATTATTGCAGAAGGTTCTTAAGATTTGGAGCTACTCACATTTGGAAAAGCATAGACTTATTACTGATAACCAGCATGCATGTGCAGGGGGAGATCACGTCTTACAAACGTTAGAGTTTTTTTGAGGTGGTGACAAAATTGATTGTGAGGCAGTGGATGTTGTACATATGGACTTCAGTAAAACATTCAACAAGGTTGCTCATGGCAGGCTGATCCAAAAGACTAAGGCATACGGGATTCATGATGATTGGACTCAAAATTGGCTTGGTGATAGAAGACAGAGGCAGTGGTAGAGGGGTGTTATTCTGACTGGAGGTCAGTGCTGTTTCACAGGGATAAGTGCTAAGGCTTCTGTTGTTTGTGATATCGATAAACGATTTGGACAAAAATGTAGGTAGGCTGATTAGTGAGTTTGCAAGCCACATAAAATTGGTGGAGTTGTGGATAATTCAAAAGGTTGTCATAGGATACAGCAGGATATAGACCAGTGGGAAACATAATCAGAGAAATGACAGATGGAGTTTAATCCAGACAAGAGTGAGGCATTGGCACATTGGGAGGTCAAATATAAGACGAAAGTATACAGTAAATGGCAGGATCCTTAGGAGCATTGATGTATAAAGCAATCTTGGGATACAAGACCATAGGTCCCTGAAAGCGGCAACACAAGTAGACAGGGTGGTAAAGGCAGCATACGGGATACTTGATTCCATTGGTCAGGGCAATAAGTATAAAAGTTGGGAAGTTATGTTGCAGCTGTATAAAACTTTGATTAGGCCACATCTGGAGTAACATGTACTGGTGTTGTCACCACATTACAAGGAGGATGTGGAGGCTTTTGAGAGCGTGCAGGTGGTTTACCGGGATGTTGCTGAACTGGAGAGTATGAGGTTGGACAAACCGATTGTTTCATTTGGAGCATGGAGGCTGAAGGTTAACCTGATAGAATTATGTAAAATTATGAGAGGCATAGACAGGGTAGATAGTCAGTCTTTTTTCCCAGGGTGGAAATGTCAAATATTATACTTTTAAGATGAGAGGGGGAAACTTTAAAGAAGATTTATGAGGCACTTTTTTTTTTACACAGAGAGTGGTAGGTGCTTGGAACGCACTGCCAGGGGAGGTGGAGGAAGCAGATGCGATAGCAACATTTAAGCAGCATTTAGACAGACACATGAACAAGCAGGGAAGAGAGGGTATAGACCATGTGAGACAGATGTGTAGCTAAAATTGGCATCATGTCAGCACAGACATCTTGGGCCAAAGACTATGTTCTCAGCATTCCTATGCAATTAGAAGCAGGACTGCACCCCAAATCAATCCTTGCGGTCATCAGTGCCCCAGTTGTAGCTTCTTGTTGTGTTTGGCTACTTTTAAATCAAGGAATTTTAGATACAACTTTGAGTGGTCTTCAAATTAAGATTATACAACTCAACATTCTGGTCAAAACAGTTACTGGTTCACAAACAATGCTTCTCTGGTTATTTCGAGCAAACACTGGAAAATTCTCCCACATTACACCTGCCAGAACAGCAGGTAGTCCAGGCAAGGTGGCAAACTGCGAACTGCAGTGTTCCCTCTGCGTCACATTCATCAGTTCAAATTCTACCAGTACATTCACATTTGATGCAACAATGCCACAATGTTATTTTCAACTATTCTCATTCAGCTAATAAAGTTCTAAAGGAAATGTACAAATTTTATGATGGAAAAATATGCTTTTAAAAACTCATCTGGTATGTGGAATTAATTGTCCAACCCTAATTGCTCTGAGAAAATGGTTATTGATATTCTTGAATTGCTGAAGTCAGAATGGGGGAAGTCACTTCCAGAATGCTGTTTTTTTCACAGCTGTTTGATTCATCTTTCTTGGCCACTTCCAAGGACAGACATCCACTTTGGCATGAACCAGAGTCAGATTTCCTTCAACAAAGGACATTAGTCTATCAGTTGGTCTGAACAGTCCAGCAGCTTTATTGCCACTTTTACTGATAGCAGGTTCTTTGTTTCAGATTTATTTTGCATTACAAATGTCAAACTTGCAAACAGCCATGGTGACTATGATCCTACATTCCCTAAAATATTATTACTAGCCCAGTTACACAACTACCACGCTGTCATATCAAATAAACACAATCACACCATAATACAGAAGATGAATCAATGGAAAAATAAAGTACACAAACAACTTTTTAAGGATTTTTTTTTCAGGGTAAAAAACTATATTTACATCGAACTTTATAAATAACTTATGCAAATTATGAAGTTGCAATTAATTCCATGCATTACAAGTGACTCCACTTCAACAGTAACTTTGTGCAAGAGCATCTTCTGTTTGGCACCAAGTTCTCAAGCAAAGATATTATCCATTATCATTACTATGGGATTAAATTTACAAATAGAATGAGTTGTTCATCTTATTAAATTTATTTATCTGTTCCAGAAAACTGCACATGATATCAAGAAACATCATATTGTTTTCCTAGTTTGTTATTTACGTCTTACTCCAGACAAATCAAACAGGTTTACTTTCCACTAAAGGCTGACACAAGAAGCACTAATCCAATAGACCACTAGTCCAACAGACCAATAGACACAGGGGACGAGTGAAAGTGAGGAGATTACTCTGATAAACCACAATAACATGAGGAAAACCTAGGATGACAAAAGACTATTTGGCCTAATGAAGCATGTCTCTTTGCTCATCTAATTTTTTTGGAGCTCTATTTCAAAAGTGTCCAGTATTTTGTCTTGGAAATCATTCCAAAAAATTAAGAATGCTTTGTGCAAAAAGTTCTTCTAAATATCATACAAGTGAAAACTACATTTAATACATTATTCCTTCTCAAGTATTTTTTTCTTCAGATTAGAAAGGCAGATAATTCTACATATGGTGCTAGTCAATTCAGTATAACCCTAATCTTGTGTTTTCATTACTGGATAGCTTCTTCCCAAGGCCTTTGCAAACTGCTAAAAACAAAATCTCTGTAAACAAAATTTTTTCCAAACACATGATTATCTTCACATTATCTTTAATCATGTGAACTGAATTTTGTCTATTAAAGCAATCGCCAGAGGCTAAAATAAAAAATCTGGAAACAAATGGTCCATACTGAAACTTTAGACGTAGCAGTCAAATGTTACATATTCGATGGAGTACACAAACTGTTGAGGATTCCCATGCCCCTCCCTTTCTCAGCAGAAAAAAATCCCCATCAGAGATATAAGATGATTAAGTGAGTTAACAGAGGAAAAACTTATCTACAATTAACGTTCGTGTCAGCGTTCAATGTTCTCCATACCCACCCATAAAAATTCCCTAGAATTATAGATGAACAACTGGTTTGAGTTTCTTTTTCTAGCCACACCAGTGCAATATGCCACATGCATGATCCCTACATTCCATTACTCCTGTTTAAAGGGAAAACTAAAAATTCAACATAGCAATTGTTATCACATATCTCTGTGACCAGCACTAGAGAGCAGCTTTCCTTTAATAAACTAGATTAACTTAAATAAAACTATAGCACCATTAAAATGTTACAAGCAAACTGGCTGGGTGGGACAACAAAACTTTCATCTGACTTCTTCAAAACATCCCTGCTTTCATATACATTCAAGTACTATTTCCTTCATGTACACTAGAAAATCAGGCAAAATAAAATCTTAAATTCATTTATGGACCAATGAATTATGGACAATTCATTCCTTCAATTTGAAATCTCAGTTGCTGTATTCAACAGGACTAATACTACAATCAAATTACAGAGTAAAAATAAACTGAAAAGGGAATAATTTAAAATAATGTTTCAAACCAAAGCTTTTCTTATTTATTACACTAAGTGGAGCTGGAGGAAAATAATTGCTCTTGTCATTATTTGTAGCGATATCATAAACTCATTTGTGAGCATTTTATCATTCAATATTTTTACCCTAATTATAGATATAGTAAAAGAACATCATAAATTCCATGCAGAAGGAGTTAACTTGTAATGCTCAAACTAACTAAGGAGGAATTCCTACCCTGATGATAAAACTTATTTAAAATATAGAAAAGGTGTTGGATAATTCTCCAGACAACTATTATAACTACTCAATACTTTATTCTGTATATATGGGGATATCTTCATGTAGGGTTTGACTTTAAACAAAATATATTAAATAAAGTTCTAAAAGCTATTTAATAATAAATATTCTGGATTTAACAGCACTTATAAGAATGGTGTTCAGGAACAGCAGTAGAAAAACAGATCTGGATTCCAAGTTATTGCAACTTACTTCATCTACCTCAATAACATAATCTGCTGGTTTTAAAATTGAATGGCGCCTTCTTAAAATAGCTCTGCACTTGGTGACTTATCTCCAATCTGGTAATTTTTGACCACATTTTACTGTAATAAAGCAATGTTTTCCGTCTGTAACAGGTTACTGTTTTCCTGTGTTTGCCGACTGCAGAAGCTAAGGAAATAGCCTTGCTGAGTTCCTCACTTCCGGACTTTATTCTTCTTCTAACCCTCCCATAAAATACTGTGCTGTTAAAATGTTTCACTGCAAGAAAAAACAACTCTTCAAATGACTTTTTTGAACTACACCCCCTGTAATTTTACAAGTTCAAGCAATGATCTTCTGAAACACCATAGCTTTGGTAAAACCAGGGCAAAAAAAAAAATCAGCTTTGCCTGTAATGTACAGCTAATTACATTGCCTAAGAGAAAAAATGCATTGCATTGCTCACAAACATCTGCTACAATACTAAATCCACTCACAATTTCCATTTTATCAGTTTTGCTTCTGGCAATTCTGACGTCATTGCAGCAAATTTCCCTCCTGCATCAGCCAGTTCTGCCCCAATGTTAATATGCCAACTAAGTCAACACTCTTTGAATGTGTAAATATATCACAGCCTTAGTCATGAACATATTGTGCATTTATTTTTAATCACTAAATCCTCGACCTGCAAATGCAGTCTAGACATCTAGTATTCCTTCTTGACCAATTGTAAGATCAAGCTTATTCCATGAACTTCAGTACTGTAGATGAAGTAGCAATGACTTGGAATCCAGATCTGTTTTTCTGCTGCTATTCCTGAACATTATTCCTATAAGTGGTGTTAGATCCAGAATACTAAATGTGAAAAGAGAAATTTTAAAATTTTTTAATTAGGATCCTTTCAGTGTTTGATAATTTCATATAAATCTCCTGCCCCAGTGAATCTGGAGGATCCTGTGAAAATGAAGTCCAGTGTTCTGAGGTGCTTTGCTGTAAAATACCCACGTCTCCAATGCGTACAGGAGGGAGGGGACCATTGCTGCCAGGGAAACTCTAAGCTTCGGGCCAGCTTTAAGGTCCTGTTCCTCAAACTCTTCAAACAGCAGCAAACTGTGCGAAGGCAATGGTGACTTTCATCACCAACATCTGTCTTTGTTGAAAGATGGGCCAAGACATGAAAAATGACCCTTTTTGTACAGGCTCTTGTCATGGACCTTTATTTTGTCATGGGACATTGTGCAGCAGGGGCATATTGGAGACAATTTTTGGTTTACTTACATTTAATGCAAGGTCCATTCTTCCTATAGTAATTAGGGCTACGCTGGTGGTGGTGTAAAGCACTTGCTTCCAACTAAGTATGAAGGAATTAGTCAGTCGAGCTGAAAGGTGGCAATAGGAATTTAATCCAGAGAAGTGAGAGGTAATGTATTTGGAAAGGTGCAATAAGGCAAAACAATGTACAGTTTTGATGGAGGATAATGAGTGGTGTGCAGGAATAAAGGAACCTTGGACCATACATTTACAGATTCTTACAGGAGGTTGGGCAAGTTAATGAACATAATGGATACTTTCCTTCATCGCACTAAGCATAGCGAATACAAATATGCAAGTTAAACTAGTACAACATACAACACTAGTAAGACTACTGAGTACTGTTACAGTTCTAATCACATTACTGGAAGAGTGTGACCCTACTGGATGAGGTTTACAAGGATGTTGCCAGGACTAGGAAGTTACAACAACAAAGAAAGTTTGGGTAAGCTAGGGCTGTTTTCTTTGGAACAAAGGAGACAGAGGGGAGACTTTATGAGGTATATAAAATTATGAGGGGTCCAGATGAAATAAATAAAGATTTTTTTTTCCCTTACCAGAAGGCTCAAAGGTAAGAGTGCATAGATTTAAAAGAACTGTGAGAAGGATTAGTGGAGAGATGTGGAAACATATTTTCATTCAAAGGTTGATAGGAATCTGCCTGATAGGGAGATAGAGACAGAAACCCAGTACTTTAATGTGTCCAAGAGGTGTGAAGTGCAGGACCACAGACCTAACGCTGAATGGTAGCATTAAACCAAGTAACTCTTTTTCAATCTGTAGATACGATGAATCAAATGGACTCTTTCTGCGTCTCAAATGTTCTATCATTCATCAAGTTTATTACCATGTGCACAGGTACAGTGAGGTACAGGTACAATGAAAAACTTGCTTGCAACATCACTAGCACATAGGTACAGTCAATACACAGAATACAAATTATACATAAATTATACAAGACAGTGAAGAGAGAGAGAAAAAAAAACACTAAAAACAAGACCCAAGTGCAAAAATAAAGACATAATCAGAGACAAGTCCTTTGTAGTGCAAGAGGGGGCCCACAGTGTTCCATTGCTGAGGTTCTATATTCTGGCAAAGGCCTTCTCCTGCTCTAAGCTGATTAAGCAAGTGTACACCCCACAATCCTGCACACAGGCTATTATATCTCTGTAAGCAAGGCTGCTAGAAACCTTTCTGGCAGATAAGGACTGGGTTTGATCCAGGTGTATCTCCAGCTACAGCGAAGAACCTAATTGCAAAGGCAATGATCTTGGATAGAATTCCGTAATCCACATTAAACAGCGAGCTGGGTTGCCAATTGCTGATCTCTGCCCATTGCCATTCTGCTTGCAGAAAATATGGATACATAACCCAGTACTTTCGCAGGTCTGGACCTGTCTAACCCCAACAGGTGCCAGAATGGCAGTGTGGCCATTGTGGCAGACTTACAGGCCTTTCTGATTCCCTTTCACCAAGTAAGAGACTCCTGATGATTCAATTATTTGGAATGAGGCCTGAAGAAATTAACTGACTTCTTCAGAGGGTTTTAGAAGGCTCATGATAAAATAGTTTATTACAAACGTCACTTATTACCTTATTATCTGAACAAACTGCAAAATTAAATTAAATGGAAAAATCTTTTCTCTGAAATATATGGAGAAAATGGGAGTGGAAATGTAATAGTATGTGTTTGCAACCCAATTTACAAGGGTAATAAAAATTGTAAAACAATAACATTAACAGTTTACTATAACAAGGAGAGCAATGAAAATGGAAGCAAAATAACATACCGATGTGACTGGGCTAATATGTTTGTGATTTGGTGCATATTTGAATCTATATTTCTCTGAAAATGAGTTAATTATTCTGCATCAGATTGCAACTGCATCTCAAATGTTTAAGTATTTGCTCCTTATAAAACTGGTATTTCACAGAATCAGCAAATCTCCTCTCCACACTTTCAATAGCCTTTATATGTTTCAAGTGGAGTGCTCAGAACTGGACACAATACTCTAGTTATGGCTCAACCAATGTTTGATACAAGTTTCACCATGACCTCTTTGCTCTTGAATTCTATACCTCTATTCATAAAGCTCAGATCTCATATCTTTTTTTGTTTAAAACACATTCTCAATCTACCCAGTTACATTCAACAAACTATACACATCCCCAGACCTGTTTGTGTGCCACTTACAGTACTGTTCCCTCAAGTTTTTATTGCCTTCTCATTCTTCCTAGAAAAATGTAACACTTCCCATTTTGCAACATTAAATTTCATCTGTCACTTACAGGACCATTCCATCGGTCTCTCTCTCTCTCTCTCTCTCTCACACACACACACTCACACACAGATTGAACTTTTTACTACCATCCTCATAGTTCACTACACCTCCAGATTTTATGTTATGTGCAAACTAGGAAATTGTTCCCTTTGTACCAAGTAGTTGTTATATGTGGAAAAATAGCCAAGATCTATTACCAACCCATTGAGAATTCCACTATACACTTCCATTCACTGTGAATAACAACCATTCTGGAATTGGAACTGGAATATTATTGTCACTTGTACTGAGGTACAGTGAAAAACTTGTTGCATACTGTTCATAAAGATCAATTCATTACACAGTGCGTTGAGGTAGTACAAGGTAAAACAATACAGAATGAAGAATAAAGTGTCACAGCTACAAAGAAAGTGCAGCGCAGGTAAACAATAGGTGCACGATCATAACGAGGTAGATTGTGACGTCGAGAATCTATTTTATTGTACTAGGGAACCATTCAATAACCTTATAACAGTGGAATAGAAGCTATCCTTGAGCCCGGTGGTACGTGCCAAATTTCTTTAGCCTCCAGAGGATTTAGAGGCACTAGTGAGCTTTCTTGGCCATGGCATCTACACAGTTGGACCAGGACAGGCTCTTGGTGATGTATACTCAGAAACTTGAAGATCTCAACCCTCTCGACCTCAGCACCATGTAGGCAGGTGTATGTGCACTGTCCTCCTTCCTGAAATCAATGACCAGCTCTTTTGTTTTGCTGACATTGAGGGAAAGGTTTTGTCTTGACACCATGTCACTAAGCTTTCCATCTCCTTCCTGTACTGCAACTCATCGTTATTTGAGATACAGCCCACTACGGTGGTATCATCTGCAAACATGTAGATGGCGTTAGAGCAGAATCTTCCACGCAGTCATGAGTGTATAAGGAGTAGAGTAGAGGGCTGAGGACACACCCTTGTGGGGCACCAGTATTGAGAATAATCATGCCAGAAGTGTTATTGCCTATCCTTATTGATTGCGGTCTGTTGGTCAGGAAGTCAAGGATCCAGTTGCAGAGGGAGGTGTCAAGTACCAGGTCTCAGATTTTGGTGATGAGTTTGCTTGGAATTATAGTATTGAAGGCAGAGCTGTAGTCAATTTCTGTTGCTTAACTAATCTTCTGTCCATGCCTCAATATTCCCTTTTATTCCATGGCTTTTGTCTTGATTACATTTATTATGTAGCACCTTAGATTATGAAGTCTATATATCTCACATCATAATAAGGATGTAAGAATTAGAAGCAGGGGTAGAC
>JARFYF010000058.1:4372066-4392061 GCA_030265395.1 Rhina ancylostomus | reverse complement strand
CAAAAGACAAAGATACCGCTGCTTCCAGATGGAGGAGGAAGACTTCATTGAACCTACCATAATTTACAAAGCAAATATCCATGCAAATAAATACATATAATACATCATAATGAGTATTTGAAGACTGGATTTATGATATCTTCTGAGGTAGTCTTCTGGGTCGAAGATGACTGGCTTCCACTCCAGTTCAAGGGGTTACCAGGTAGCCGAGTACAATGTAACATCCACATACTCTGTCACAGGTGTGACAAGAAGTGCTTGACAGAACAGGTGGGTAGGTAGCATAAAGTGGTATTTTCATTATTTAAGCTGAACTTCTGCATGCTCCCAAAAGTGATTCAAGATTCTCAGTGTCATCACAAAATTTCTTTCTCCATTTTACGTGGTCGTGGGCTAAAGAGCCCCACAAGTCAGTGGAGGTGTTACATTTAATGCACCCCTCCCCACCCGAGTTTTTGATAAAATCCTCAAATGTTTCCTCTGTCTTCCTGATAACATGATGGAGCTCAGAGTAGAGCATTTGTTTCAGAAATCTGGTCTCAGGCATGTGAAGAACATGACCTATACACTGGAGCCATCCAAGTGTAATTAGAGCCTCAAACGCTGGGGGATGTTGGCCTATAAGAGGATGCCTACATTAGCTCACTTATCCTGCCAGAGCACTTGGAGGATTTTGTGAAGACGACTGTTGCAGATGGCCCATGTATCAGAAGCAAGCAGGAGGATAAACATCATTGCTGCCTGGTAAGCATAAGCCTTGTAATAAATTTGAAGTTGTCACCTTCAAATTCTCTTCTGTTCAGATGGCCAGATGCTGTGCTGGTGTACTGAAGGTGACCGTGCATTTCAAAATCAACATCTACTTTTGCTGCAACATAGCTTCCCAGCTAAAGGTCCACATTTTCTCCATGTTCCTGCTTCAAATCTTTATCAGAGTGGTGTTGTACTGCAGGTGCAGGTTAACGTCATAGAATCACATAGCATGGAAATGGGCTCTTCTACCACACTAGCATCAATCACTCTAATTCAGCACATCCCATTTTATTCTCACCTCATTTCCATCAAGCTCCCCCCAATCCCGCCCCCCCCCCCAAGATTCTACCACTCACCTGCACACAGGGTTAATATACAGTAGCCAATTAACTTTTGAAGCAAGGGATGAAGCCAAAGCAAGAGGAAGAAACCCAAACAGTCACAGGGAGAATATGCAAATTCAACACAGAGAGTAGCAGAGGTCAGGATAAAACCCGGATCACTGGAACTCTGAGCTTTGCTGCATCACTGTACCTCCCCTAGGTTAATAAAGGGCCTTTGTTTTGAAGGTGTTTACTTCAAGGCCCATACTCAGTGACAGAATCAACAATGACATGAAGCTTGTATGCATACCCAGGATTATCTGCATATTTCAACTCAATGACCAAAGTTCGAGTTACTCTTGGTTCTGGTCCGGAGGCAAAATACATTAAAAAGCTTCTTTATCTGTCCTGTAGATTAGCTCCAGCAGGAAGCCTGTTTGAGGGGAGACACTGTTGCTGCAAGAAAGCTTGAGAAGTGATAGGGCAATAATGCACACTTTCTTAAAGTCAAACTAAGCTAAGATGGAGTCTGACATAGGCCCATTCATTAAAATCATCTTTTGCATCCCATTTTGTCAGACATAGATTTCTAACAGCAGACAAATTTGAGAAGGATACTCCAATCCTTCTCAATTGATCAAGGCTTTAATGAAGTCAACAAAGGTCACGTAGTTGGTGCTGCTCCTTGCCTTTCTCTTGGAAACATCACACTGTAAAGATTCTTTACACCTCTGAACAGAAGGAATCCACTACAATTCAAGGAATGACTTCTCAGTCACTTGGAGGAAGTACACAAGGAAAACCCATGTAATGATTTTCCCAGTGGCAAACCATAGGAGGATCTCTCTATAGATAAGACAATCTGATTTGTCTTCTTTGTGACATTACCTCTTCCCCTTGTACTGCCACAATCCAGTGTCCAAACTAAGGGCCTGTTCCTAACTTTCTGTTAATCTCTATTTATACACAAGAAACCATCAGAAAATAATTTCAATCACATGGTCCTCAACTTTTCACTTTTCTTCCTGTACAAAGCTATTCATACATTGTTAGGTTTCTTACAAAGATGCAAAAGACTGAAAATTAAACCATGAAGTGAACCAAAGTCCTAAATTTATGATCACTACAGTACCCAATGATACTATTTTGTGAACACAGTGGAATTACTGCATTACAGAATTTTTGTTACTTGAACAAGGAACTTCACAGTATGGTGCTTCATGTTATAAAAAAAATTGTATACTGATTTGCATAGCATTACATTCCAGGAAACTTATGCAAAGCAAAAATTCATAAATCAATAAGCTATTTCCCAATTATTTCAATGTAAAAATTCTGGTTGTGTTCCAAAGCTCAATAATCTCAGTCAAAATATTGATATATTTTTAAGTGGTCAGTAAGTATCTAATTGAATGAAATATTAATTTATTAACAATCAAAACTTAAATCAAGATAATTGAAACATATATAGTGCATTCTTTAAGGATACTCACCAAATTAAGCATGGAAGATCCTTGGGTATCTTGACAGGATGGGCACATTCCTTTTCCCTAATCTATCCCCCACTCGTACTTCTCTGCAACTTAAACCCAACTTGTCTTTCTTTCTTTCCCAGTTCTGATGAAGGGGCTTCAATCAAAAATATTAACCTCATTTTTCTTTCCATAGGTGCTGCCTGACCAGCAATTTGTGTTTTTATTTCGGCTCCCTTTTCCATCTGATAATGCTCATTACAGCAAGCCACCATATCTAAAACTATGCTCCATACTAAGATTACAGATGGCTGTTACTTTCCCTGATTAGCAGAATGCCTCAAAAGTTTTTCATGGTTGTGGTGGTGCTGGTCAGTGGCTACTTGTTCCTTTTGTGACCACATTGCTCAAACTCCAATAGCTCCTCAACTCTTCCATGTCAAATCCAGGCCATTTGCCAACTTAACAATGTCCTCTTGACAATTTTTCAGGTTCATAATCACATGGGAATCATGCGCAGTTTTCTCCATATACCATTCGTTGATGCACGATTTACATCATCCCAATGGGCACTGTACATCTCCCATTTTTTTCTGAATGATGGGTTGTCAATTGACCCTGAGTTCCAAAATGACACACCTCATTACACACTGCAGGTAGTAAGACTTGAATGTAGCATTAGCAGCCTGATCTATCAGTTGCAACAATGAAGTGGTGTTAGATGACACAAAATCTACATGCCTTTTGTCAACCACATCTTGATATTCACAAGATGTCCAGGGGTATTTTCAATGTGTATGGTTCTGTCATTCGAGTTATTCCTCTCACAACTGGGGAGGAAAACCAATGTGGTATAATCTTGGAAGAGAAGTGCCATCATCCAGACTTTTTCACCTGACCACTGGATATCCCGTTAGACCCCAGGGGTACTCCAAAAGTAGTACTTTAAGAAAGGCTTAAGCTTACAATTACCCTTGGCATTGTCTCCAAGGAAAAGATTAAAGCTGCCTTGAAGCCTGGAGCAATTTTCTCATCCCTCAAGATGAATGTGTACAGGAACATACTCTTCCAAATGGGGTCCATCTCAGCCACATTAAATACATTCCTTGATGATTCCCTTCAGCTCCTCTAGAAAATTTTCTGCCACCACGGTATCTCCACTTCCTGCCAATCCCACAAGACAAGTATTACGCAGGCTTGTATTCTTTTTGAAATATTCAAACCAGCCATGACTGCCTTTAAATGAATCGGCACTTTCAGAAGATTCATCAACCTCCTCACCTTCTTGCTATAATACTACATTTTCCTGGATCATCATCAAAATCAGAAACACAAGTTATTTATACTGATCTCCTAACCACATGCTTAATCCATTCTCTCCATTATAACATCACTTCATAACACTTGATGTACTGCCACAGCTAATATTCTGCTGCAACCAATAGAGGTCTATTTTGAATATAGTGTTGAACAGTTATATAAACCCAGAGCTAGAGGTTTCCCACACTGCACTTCTATTACAGCATATAGGGTTCTATTTCCATGATTATAACTAGTATTTGTAAATACTATGAATAGCTTCAACAACCAATTATGTTGTAGAAACTATTATATCTATTGGCTGTAATCTACAGTTTCAAGGTGACTTTGTTAACACAGAGCAGCTGTCAACTTTATAGATACTAATCATATTGATGCAGCTACACATGATTTCAAATGCTATCTGCCCCTGCTCCACCACACTACCCTCTGACAACAAAGGTACATAGCAAGATGCTAGAAAACATAGATTGCTTCCCCCATCTTGGGAACAGCCTCTCAATAAGGCACAGAATAATAACAAAATTCTATCACTTTGGTTAATTGAGGAGAAAGGTACTTGAAGATCAAGACTTCAGACCTAACATAAAACTGAAGGTCCACCAGGCATTTTTAGACCTGGACCACCGGCAGCAAGCAGCTCAAGGCACTGGAAAAATACCATCAACACTGTCTCTGCAGAATGCTCAATTCAGTGGAAGGATAAGCAAACCAACTACAGTGTCCTGTCCCAGGCTAACATCCCTAGCACTGAAGCCCTAGTTACACTCAGCTGGCCACATCATTTGCATGCCTAACATCAAACTCCCAAAACTATTCTAAGCTCTGTAATGAGAAAGAGATTCCTAAGCACACAGAGGAAAAGATTCATGGATATGCTCAAAACCTTCTTAAAGAAATCCAAGATCCACATGGATTCCTGGGAAACTGACTGCACAAAGTGGAGAAGAAGCATTCAGAATACTATTGAGAATGAAGGCCTCGGATCAGGAACAGAAGCTCTGTACGAGTGGAGGAAAGAATGCACTACTCAGCCATCCATCACGTCAGGCATTTCCTGCTCCATCCAAGGGAGAATCTGCAGTTCCCATATGGCCTCATTAGCCACCTCATAACCCACAAAATGAAAACGGAAGGACACTAACATAAATCATAAGCCTTGTATCCCTCATTATCAAAGCGTCATACTTTATCAAAATTTCATTATTATTTTAATTACACAAGACACCAACTGTAGTATTTTTGACGATGCAATAAATTATCCTTTTTTTAAAAAATGCTGTGTTTGAAGTGTCTGAACATTTTTCAATCTCCTAAATTCTCTCCAATTGTCAATCTGCCTATAACTTACATCCAAGACTATGACCTGGTCAAAATATGGCCATGCCTTACACATTGTATATTATGGTGTCATGGTCTTCTCTTTCACAAAAATAATATCGCATCATGCAATTTGTAATAATGTCACTGCACTACTGTTAGAATTCATATTACTAAAAACATAATCAGATCTACCAGAATGAAAATTAAGAATCCATGCATAACTACCAATAAAACATCATAAAGTTGTGAATGAAATCATGTTATTCAAAATAGTTGAAACCATATGTCAGTGTCAGCCACATAATTATTATAGTAACAAAATAAGGGCATTACACATTTCAAATAAGATCATAAAATGGAGACATCTTAAGTTCCAAACTAATCCCCATGAACTCTTAGTAGTCCTTCAAGCAATGGCAGCAAAAGTCTACTACTTATCGCAGGTTCTGAATGAAAGTAAATTAACATCATTCCACAACTCCATGGACAGTTAAGGTAACTTCCTTCTTAAATATAAATGAATGGATTTTGCAGCAGCAGCTTAAAATAAAGAATCAACAGAACTACAGGATTTCTTTCACAGCCGATGATAAAACAAGTTAACTGAAGACATCAAAACTTGCTGACTGCAAGGCTCACTCCTGTCCCACTGCATACTGACGAAAACCAATAACGGAACAAGCCAAGAATGGTCTAAATAGAAGACAAATTTTGAGAATTAATAAGTCTAAGGTAACAGACATTACCTAGACTGTAACAGCAAACCAGCTACTTTAAAACCAATTTAAAACCAAACCTGAGAACTAATTTTATTCCCAAATGGTAATAATAAATATACAAATTCATTAGCTTCTATAACCACTGACTTTGAACTCAAGTTTTACAATGAGCATCACATGAAATCATTTTTGGATTTTTATTGAATATATACGAGGCATTAAATTAGAAATTAAATTGGATTTTTTTTCTTTCATCTCTTTTTCCTACTTTATCTAATTTTAACTCACCTATCACCTTATCATCATGGTGTAATTTTAAACACCATTTAATATTTCAAGCTGAGTTCTCATTTTAACATATTTTAACTGCCATTAATATTACCAAGAAAATAATTGGCACTTTATTGAAAAGAGGCAACTGACAATGCCTTATAAGTGAGATATTAAATATTAAAATATATCCCTGCTACTCAGGATCCAAATAAACAGTTTAATGGTTACATTTGATGCATTTCTTTCAGTTACAAAGCCCATGAAGAATGTTACTGTGAGCATGCAGTCTCCTCCCAGTTCTGACCTAAAATGGCAACTGTGATCTTACAACAGAGCATCCTGATTTCTATATTTAAAATGTGTCAAGACTACTATGTGAACCATTCAATGCTCCAGATATCTTTCAAAATAATGCCCATTTCATTGCTGTTGATAACAAGGAAACAAGCCTACCCATCTCATTTTGAGTCTGTGAATAGCAGGCAAAAGCAATTTTTAAAAATCAACCTGGAGTCATTTTTGTTGTCTTTGAGAAGCCAGAATCTAATTATTATTTTAGCAAATATCCTCAGAGAGTTGAGATCAGTCACAAACAATAAGCATGGGCATTAAGTCAACACTCAAGTGCTGTATCTCTTCAGTACCAGTAATAGAGTAAAAGTGTCTTAAGCTTTACATATAGGTGTATTCCACATTAGAGAATGAGTCAACATTAGAATGGAATGTTGCTGAATGTGCTGTCTGAATCATGTGTTTTTGCCAATGTTGTTAACTTGAAATAGAAATGTTTCCACCCTTTTCATGTTTCACAACAGTTTGAAGGAAACTCTTCTCTCAAGCTTTCTCAAAAAGTGTATCTTATTCAAAATCATGTGACACCTCCATATTATTTACTATGCTGTCTTCAAAAGTGCAAAAACAGTAGCAATAAATAATTTAAATGAGTTAAATTTTATTTTTATAAGTAGCATGACATTTTTGTTTGGAAAGTTGCAAGGTATTAGATTCAGCAGAACAAGAAATGCTCCTCCAACCGAACTGATGACTTTTAGCTCAATAACATACAGATTTACATATCTGCCTATCAGTTGTAAATTGCTATTGGTTCTCTTAATATTGTTGCAGAGATGAAGATTAGTTAGAAATTCATGCCCACTAGTTAGAGCTAAACAATACTGTCAGATGAATTAAATCAAAAAAAGGAACTTTAAAGTCTGTATCTACCCACTAGTTCAAATATAAATGTAAACAATTATCCACTTCTTCAAAATATCTTTTGCAAATTCAACAAAAAAAAAATTAATACATTTGTTGTCCTTTCTGTTACATTGTCCAAGTACTGGAGATCTTTAAATAGAAATGACAGATAAATGTTGTTTACATCCTCAGCTATTCGTGTCCTTTACAACCTGTGGTTCTACAAAATCAACCATGCTAGCAATTGATGATAAAGAATTCTTACTAGTGACATTTTTTTTAAAAAGATATTTTTTTTTACTTTGTTCAACTTTATTTTCAAAACCTGTGATAGGATACTAGGCATCTTCTTGTGGTTGTGATCTAGCAATTTCTATTGCAATGTACAATTAATTTTTGACATGGTTATAGAATATATTTTGTCTTGGTACCTTCAGCAGGATTTATGAAAAAAATAAAAAGCGTGTACAGTATATCAAATCCTAGATGTCAAAATAAAAAGGTTAATTTAAAACTGCTTCTGAATTTGATTAAATTTCACTTCAGAACATAAATAATGGAGATTTTCATTCATTTTACAAATGTGACATTTCTAACCAGAACCTTCACATTATACTTAATTCTATCTATTTGCACTTGGGCAATACTTAAGTTAGAACCGATTTGATTTAATTTAGCTGTGTGTGACAGTTCAGAGCCAACTTTATTTTCACTAAATACAACAAAATAGCTTCTCCACAAAGCAAGAAATTGGATTCTCACAAATAGAATATTATTGTATGGTATAAATTTAAATCTAGATTATTTGAACAGTATGAAGTATTATTCTTATCTGCATACATATCATCAGAAAACAAAGTATGAAGTTGCAATTAAGCAATCTAGACCACTTAGTTTACATTGTTTTTGCTGCTAGCTTTATACTTGCAGTCACACAATGCCAAATTATCAAATGCTACAAAATCATGCAACATCAATTCAGTTTTTGATGTTTTTAAAATCTGATTTACAATGACGCCAAAATATTAATGAAAGCATCCCATTATCTTTCTGAGATCTTGGTATCCATATCAAATGAGACCTAAAACAAAAATAGATACGTGACCAGGAATGTTCGAAGGACTATTTGCCTGGCTACCAAAAATTGAACAAGGACTGTTTTCCACTTGTGGAGCACTTCCTATGCAGCAAACTGAGATCAGTAACTCATGAGTAAGGATATCAAACTTATGCCACTCCAATCTGTCATGCTACAAGCTGATAGCTGAATGCTCAATATTGGGAAGCTTTATTATTTTCATGAATACATTCCCTATGCCTTTATGTTAACAGCCATAAAGTGCGTAAAAGTTCCAGGTTTAATTGCCAGTCATCCCAACTTAGCTGTTCTAGCATCTGAGGAATTATGGAGAAGCCTCCTCAACTCTGCCTATCCTCAGACAATCATTTCCATTCTATACCTGCTACATGACAACATGCAAACTATAACTATAATAGGTTCACTAAAGACCTGACCTCAGTGCACTTCCCATCACCCCAACAATCCTCCAGCTGGAGTGGAATTAATTTACAAGAAGAGTCAACTGTAAACCTTCATCTGCACTCTAGAACCAATCATCAAATGACAGTAAGCAGACAATATTTATGTATATGCATGCTCAGAGACTTAAGTCCAATGTGTTATTGAATCTTTCACTGAAGTGTAGGAAAAGGTCTTACAGTTAAATATCTGGAGAGCAAGAAATTGTCTACCAACATATCCCCAACACACAGCTCTGCCTTCTGACAATCACAATCAAGCACGACCTAAAAAACCTGAATCACTTTTGATACCTCTGTTGTTACCTCTAAATAAAAGGAGGTATCGATGACAAAACTCATAATCGCTACCTATACTCTAGCACAGCCTGTTGACAATGAAAAAGGGTGTTCAAAGACCAAGATCTCAAAACACTGCTAAGCAGGTGATACTCTCAATTCTCAAAACATCAAAAAAATACCAAAAATACCCTCAAAATCCTCCAAACTGATCATCACAGTAGATATATCAATATCAGCATCCACTCTCAGGACAATATCCCAGCTCTGATCACACTCAACCAACTCAATTGTACGGGCCACACTATCTACATGGCTAATACCAGAGTCCTAAAACAAGCAGTCTGCATTCTGTCAAGGGAAAAGATTTCCAATAGCATAGAGAAAATGCTTTGAAGAAATTTTCAAATTCTTCCAAAAAAAAAGCAACATCCTTACTTGCTCACTGGAATCCTTAGCCCCTCATATATCAAAATGAAGAGGTAGCATCTCGGACAGAAATGCGTACATCAAGGCACAATGACAAGACCGTTCAAAACCAGATGCAAACAGTGTAAGGAGAACCCAATATCCCAAGCTACCCAACTGCACCATCTGTGCCAGAGTCTGCAGAGCCCACACAGGACTTTTCAGAAGCCACAGAACTGGATGGAGTCAACCACAGGGGAGTGTCCAAGAAGGAAAATAATAATAAAAAGCACCACAATTGGTCTCACTGTCCCTAAGTTAGGGTGGGGAACGAAAAAAATCAGCCATAGTTCAGCAAATTTACAGAAATGCAAATAACCAGTTTTGTACAATATATGACAATGTTGCAAAACTCCTACGAAGGGAATAAAATTCCATCAATTGTCACTGATCAAGATCTGAAATTCTCTCTCCACAAGTCAATGACACTGTCTAAAAGGACAACAAAAATTCTTCAAAACATTTTTTACACATGCAAAATTCTTCCATATAATAAATAGTAAATACCACAATAGGAAAGCCTCCAAAGTTCCCCAAAATACAAAGAATGCAGCAAAATACTACTCACCTTCATTCTCTCCACAAATATTCCAAATGGAACAGACCTCTCTCCTTGACTAAGCTTTTAGACACCAGACAAATATTACGACTTTTGGTTCCATTTTAAATTCTTATCCAACTTCATTCCTACTGAATCCTTAGCGCACCATATCAAATTAAAAAATGCTTTGTGAATTCCAAAATAATTCACAAAATAGTGTTGCAAACCTGATGATTTGGCAAGATAACTTCAGTCAAGAGAAATGTATACAAATCAGCTAATTCAACTTTTAGCTTAAATTTCACCCTTTGCTAAAAATATAGGAAAGGATAGCTTTTCCCCCTGAACTACATTAGTGAACCAATTGAAATTTCTTAACATTTCTGTAGTTTTATAATTAGTAATACTAGCTTTCACTTTGGTTCCAAACTAACTAAAATTAAATTCCACACCACCTCTGTAATCTTTTCCACCCCTACAACTCACCAAAATCTTTGCATTCCACCAAATCTTTCTCCTGATTTCAGCGACCGATGCTTCGACGTCTGAAATTCCCTCCTTTAAGCTCTGCCTTTCTGCCTCTTCTTTCTCTCTTTAACATGCTCCTTAAAAATCCACCTTTTTCATAGTCTTTGAATTATCATCAAGTATTTGAATAAGATTTTTATCTTATAATGATACAGGACGACCCCCATCCCTTGTCCTAATATATCAAAATAAATTATGCATTTCATATATCAAAATGAAATTATACAAAATCCAAACAATCCCTTGTTTGGAACAGCACCTCATTTTCCATCTTGGAACCTTGCAGCCTAACAGCATGAACACTGAATTCTCCCACTTTAAGTAATTCCCCACCTCCACACTTCTCCTCTTCTCTCCTAGCCTCTCTTTCTTTTAAATTAGGTTGTAAAAGGAACCTGAAAGGGAAATTCTTCCATGCAGAAGGTAGTGTGTATATGGAGTGAGCTGCCAGAGAAAGTAGTTGAGGCAGGTACAATAGTATCATTTAAGAAGCACTGGAGGGATATGGGCCAAACAGAGGCAATTGGTTGAAACTTGGAGTTGCCATTGACTTATTGGGCTGAAGGGCCTGTACCCATGCTATATTGCTCCATGACTACGAGGAAGATATTAAAGATAAGGATTTGCAAAAGGGTCTTCCCTGTATCTTCAGAAATAATTACCTCTCAACCAACACCATCTAAATAGATTATGCATTTGATTTATGTCAGTGATTGTAGTGTGAAAATTAGTTGCCACATTTGCTTCTGTGACAATGATATTGGCAGCTCAAATACAATAGTCTGACATTTCCAAAGCAGTTTACCACTTCTACTTGTTAATCTCCCAGCTCTTACTTTGAGCAGATCCCCTGGTGCAAACCTCCTTAATGAGACTTGCATTCTGTAGGCCCTAGGAAGCAGATAATTACTGACTGTACATCTTAAAATGCTTTGAGAGTTGATCAAGATGCATACCCAAGATGAAAAGATAGTCAAGGGGTCAAAGCATGAACATTTGTGAAGGTCTCCAACATTAATGAATATCTACTGACATTCAAAAACTATTAACTTTGTGATTCATACACAAGAACTCATTTGCAGTCTTTTTTCACATTGATAAAAATCTGCCATTTGATTCCTCTTTCACAACCTCACACTTCGCCATACTAAACTCCAAGTTTTCAGTCACTCACTTACTCTCTCTTTAACCTGTTGCATTCATTATGTCCTCATCATTATATGCTGTTCCACTTATTTTTGTATCTTCAGCAAACTTGGATATATTACATTCTGTCTCCTCCTCCTCCAGATAATTAATATAAATAGCAATTAACTGAGGTCCAAGAACCAATCCCTGGGGTACTCCACTGGCATATGGTCTTTGACTTCTTTTTGGTCATGAGCTAGTAATGAGTTCATACCAGATAGTTTACCGCAGTATACTATCAAATGCACTAACATCAGGGCAGTGATCCTTACAGTAAGCAATAACAGCCTCGCCATCCTTCATAGGTTCACCCCTGTGCTCAGTTGTTAGCAGGGTGGGCCTCGGGGTATTTGGGCCACAGGTAATGTTGAATGTGCTGAAGAATCCACACAAGTCACGAGTATCAGCAAGTTGGATTTTTCTACCCACCATTTGTCCTTTAATTCCTTGAATTCTCATTGGACCTCACCTTTCAGTTTTCTCTGGGGTTTACAAAGCAAATGCAAGCTATTTTTGGACTTAATTAACTCCTGCTCCCAACCACTTACCTGCCCCCATTTTTGCATCACACCTCATCCTGGAAGGAAAGATACCATTTCATCTTCACGCAAAAATACATTTTCTATAAGAAACTTCCAGTGTATCCTTAGAATCCTGATTCACTCTCAGCTTTCTTAAAAGTTTAATCAGATTCATAATGAGAAGTCACACTTCAGACTGCTTCAAAAATCAATACTCATTTGGTTTTCTTAACTTTTCCTCAAATATAATAAGCAAAATAATATTATAAATTCATCTAAATGGGCATGTTTATCCTGATCATTTCAAATCATGGGTACAGTATTCAAATAGTATACCATTGGAAACAATTTTTTTTAAAATTATACATTAAAGTACAACAATATTGCCCCTCCCTACTTTCCTTCAGTTCTACCTACAGATAAATCAAAATGAAATTTTAGATTAATGCCAAATCCCTTGAAATATCTCAGAAAAAAAATGTTAAACAAACAGAAGTTAAACTTAAAGCAGCCAGATGTTGGTTGCTTCCAGATGAGTGACAAGAGTCATTTGATTCACCAGATTTGTGACTAAAACATTAGAGCATGGATTTTTATTTCACTCATGTGAAAACTCAAACAGGAAAATAGCAGATCATGATTCCCACTTGGCAGCTAAAAAGTAGATTGAATCTAATTTGCAATGTGAGATGTATGAATGTAATGGAACATCTGTACATCCAGCATTGGGTCTACCACTCAATGGGACCGGGCTCTTCAGAAAAGTACTTTGATACAGACTATAATAGTCTCTGCCAATACTAGGTCTGAAAGCTTTCTAAATATGTCTGATGGTTTTGGAGAAAAGTCACACAAAACAAAAGCAAGAGTCTGGAAACTTAAACATTCACACATTTGTTGAACTATCAATGTATTTTCATGGAATGATCTGCCTGGATGGCACACAGAAAAGATTTTCTACTGCATTTCAGTACATATGACGATAAACCAATTCTGTTTCCTAATATGGGAATGTGATAGCATTACCTCTTTCTAAAGGTTTCAGAGACAGCCATCAATCAATGGCATGGCTTAGGCTATAGTAGCAGAGTATCTACTATTTACTCTGCAGTAACCCTGAAACAAGAATAAAGGCTGGGTAAACTCTTCAGAATTTCATTCAAACCAACAGAACACTGTTTTTGATGGTAAATAACCCAGAGCAGATCAATTTATTTACCATTTTTGATATTATGTGACTTTAAAAAAAAGAACACTGCAACACTTTGTTGTGCTGTTCCCAGCAGGAGAGGGAAAAAAAAATCAGCGCAGGTCAAAAATGCACTCGACGCAGTGCATCTATAGTGAAATTCTTTGGGATTCAGTTCCATGAATTCCCTTTTTGAAAGGAAGAAGCTTCCAAGTCTACTGTAGATGCAGGTAATGGTAGCTGCAACACTATACGACAGATGGTGGGTTAGTTGCAAAGTTTACCAATACAACCACCTGATGAATTGTTTCTCAAAGTAACACACCCTAGAAAAGGCAGCATCTGGGGCAGCTTAGAACAGCAAAAAGTGATGCTATAAAAATAGTCTGTGATTCTTCCAGGGATGTTCAAACTGCTGCTAGAACCATAGAACACTACAGGCCATTCAGCCCTTCTAGTTTGTGCTGAAACGTTATTCCACTAGTCCCATTTACCTGCACACAGTCCATAACCCTCCAGACTTCTGTCCATGTATCTATCCAATTTATTCTTAAAACTCAAGAGTGAGCCCGCATTGACTATATCAGATGGCAGCCTGTTTCATACCCCACCACTCCGAGTGAAAAAGTTCCCCCTAAATCTTTCCCCTTTCACCTTTCAAAAATAGCAAAGACAGAATATAGTTCCTTGGGATACACCATTATTCCTACTTCAACAAAATAGTAAACATTATTTCCTTACTTTGTTCTTTAATTATATTGCTCACTACAGAACTGAACATTTCAGTTAGATGTTCCTAAAACACACAAAACAACATGGTCAGAATAGACTCAAATTAGACCTTAATTTCAAGATCATTAGGCATGGTACAATTATTTTAAAATAATTCAGCGTGCATTAATAAGCTAATGCAGCACACTAAAATTAAAACTGCGACTAGTGGCCCTTTAATTGTACCTTCAGCAGACAAAACTTGAGGGCTAAATTACTGAATGTAAATGACCAATCAACCATAGATTTACAGGAAATCTTCAGTTAAGTATTTTTAACGGAGTTAAAAAGAGCAGTTTCATTTGTTGGGAAACATGTAGTTTCATTACTGTTATAAACCATTAAGATGAATATTTTCATTCTTCAATGGTTAAAGAACTCTGCCTAGACATTTAACAAAAAATAAACCTCTCAAATTTCACATCAATTATATCTCATTTGGCAATCACTCGACATAATGAAAAGCAGCAGAATTTAAGGCAGAGTGCACTCTTGTACCATTGAGGTTACTTTTCAAGATGATATACAGCTGGCTTGCTGCACTTCTGAACTCTCATCATCACATTTGGCATCAGCTTCTCACCATGCATATTAATAACTCTGTTGAAGGAATAGAATTAGAAACTCATTTACAGATGCCATAAAGCAAGGAAGAACAGTAAGTATTGTAGGCAGGAACAGGAGGTTATAACAACTGTGGAAGAACACTAGATATTTGGGTATTTCTGAACACCAGTCCAAAGGGTCAAAAAACATTCAAATGTCAACATCCTGTTTGCTTTTTTTAAAAATCTCAAGGGAGTTCAAAACAAGCAATTAAATTTAGTTTCTATTCCTACAAATTTAGAAGGTCAAAGGGTGATCTGAGGTCACTAAAAAAAAGTGATCCAACATCTATGGACTGGTGCCCAAATTAAGATACTTGTTCCACAGCTAGTTAAGAGTTATAGTTATTTTCCCCAATATCCTAGGTGCTTTATCAACCCCAGCTAATTAATAACTCACTTGCAGGATAGAACTAGTGAAATTTATTAGTAGAACTAACAAGTGCTAGTGTTGCCAGAGGATTCCAGATTCTGTGAATAAATACATTTTAAAATCAATTATGAGGGAAACCTTTTAAAGGAAGAAAATGCCTAAAATACACCAAGTGAAGATTTCAATGTCCACCAACAAAACTACATCAACTTGACAGCATTACCTGTGGGATAGCCTGCTAAGTTATCACAAATGGACCCAAGTTTGATGGTTGTGGGGCGAATAAAACTACTTGACCTAACCTACTTGCCCTAACACTCATCAAGTAAATTGACAGATCTGTCATAATAGCAGAAATAAACACATTAGAAGATAAAAGCTTGCCCTTATTTTAAGGACATTATTCACTGTGAAGTGTGGCACAATTTCTGTGCTAAGTTGTATTTGCAGGCTACTTTAGTACAATAGGCTATTAACAGCAGCAATGCACACAAAACTTCTCATGTCACAGCGCCCTTTGGTCTTTGATCGTCATGAAGACAGGAGCCTGGTGCAGGGTTAAGGACGGTTAAGAGCAACTTCCCGGGAGGAATACAAATTTCTTTTAACTGCCAAACATAATTTTGTCCTGCCAGCAATGTGTAAAATGTTAGTGTGCAAGTTAATGTACACAAATGAAATACTGAAGTAGGCAATATTCATTGACCAATCACATTAAACTTCTTCATCAATAACCCTTACATCAGAAGGGAAGGAATTGTGGTGGTGGTCAGGACATGGTGGTCAGTCAGTCAGTCATAAATCAGTATTGCTTAGCTCTGTTCATGATAGCTTGCAAATTGGATGAAGTCACATCCAGATCTTGTTGAATCAAGTCAAGTAAATATTGGGAAATAAACTTTCCATAACAAGAAAGCCCCAAATCATCTTCCCATGGCCTTCAACTGAATAATACTGCTCAGTCTTCCAAGACTAACAATGTCACAAATAATTTCTATCTATTAAAATGAACAAATGCAAAAACACATGGCATTGGTGTTCAACTTCATAACATACAGGCTGTCCCTGGGTTATGACCTATGGACACCCATATACATGAATGATCTCCAATAACATAATAAAATTCAAACATCCAACATGCATTCACACATTTGCTCCAACAAACTGTGGAACTAGTCCCTCGCCCTCTCCACTTTTATTAAATCTCCTTTCTTAACAGTGTTTCTTAACATGTGCTTTTGATGCCATTCATTACAATACTGTGGAGGCATAGTTACCATATTGAGTGATTTTTATGTATTTTCCAACTAGTGGATATTGGTAAAAACTGAACCCGTTTGTTACCTGGGGATGGCCTGTAATTCTAACAAGTACAAATTTGATTCCTTTCCCTCATTTACCAAAAATTTTCCAGTTATTTCATGATATCCCTCATCCCATTACTATGCAAAATATTCATTACGATTTTATCAGCATTTATCTTTATAATCTTGTGGAGGGCATTCTTGTGTATCTCATGGGGAACTATTGCAAAAAGATTACATCAACAGGCAATAAACTGCAGATGCTGGAAACACAAGAGACTGCAGATGCTGGAATCTGGAATAACACACAAAAAGCTGGAAGAACTCGGAGGGTCAGGCAGTTCCTCCAGCTTTTTGTGTGCTGCTGCAGATGTTGGAAACCTGAGATTAAAAAAAGTTAGAAATGATCAGATCAGGTAGCATCTGTTGAGAGAGATCAGAATTAACCTTTCTCTGTTGATGACCTTTCATCACAACTGAGCAAATTTAGAAATCAAACATGTTTTTAAGTTGCAGAGGAGGAGGAATGGTGCAGGCAAAAGGAATGTGGAAAGTTAGAGGAATGACATGTGGTAGTCCTGTTGGTTGACAGAGGGTGGTGTAACTGCAGCTGATCTGGCTGGAGGAGACACAGAAAGTACACAAAATACCAGAAGTGCTTAAAATGTGAAATGAAACAATGTTAGAAGTACTCAGCAGGTTAGGTGACATTTCAGTCAATGAAATCAGAACTAAGAAATTTAGAAATCCAACACGTCTGAAGTTACAGAGAAGCTGCAATAGCATGGAGACCAAATGATAGAATTGATCTGTCTGGAGGAGATATAACGAGAGACAGATGAATGAAATCAGGAGGGAGAAAAATAATGGTGACACTATGATGCAAGATACTGGCCAGTTCTGATGAAACTAGAAAACTAAATGCTGATTTCAACAATTTAACCTGAAGTCCTACGGATTCTAATGTGCTATCAAAAGATGTGACTCTGTTCCTTGGGCTTCTCTAGAGGCCAAAAGACAGGTCAGAGTTGGAGTGGACCAGAGAATTAAACAGAATTCCACTCCCACTGTCTTTTTAGCCTCTTAATTTTTCCAAACAAATCCAACATAAACTCAAGAAACAACATCTCATTGTCTGACTAGGCATGTTATAGTCCTCAGGACAATACTGAAAACAAAAATTTCAAATAACCATTCTTTGTATAGATGAGTGACCTGCAAAGTACTTCCAATGCTTGCTGTTTTTATTTAAGGTTAAATTGGGAACTGTTAAACCCATACACTGCTGGAAACCTTGACATCAAAGGTGGAACAGAGAGTGTGCAATAACAACAAATTAAAGCAGGAAAGAAACATTAGTGTCAATTAAGGGCTGAAAAAAAGGAACAATGGTGATAGATGCTCAATAAGAATAAAATGCTAAGCAAACCAAATGGGAAAAATAGCACTGGCATAGTGTCAAATTGAAAGATTATGAAACGAGCAAGTGAAAGACCTAGTTAAGTCAACCGCTGATTCTTGGCAATCTTTGTGCTCCAGTTGAAAAAGAAATTGTAAAGAATCTATTCTCTTCAATCATACGATCACACAGAGAAACAACTTATTTTCTCCTCTTCTTTGACAGTCCTTCAGCATTGAGCATGACTTGCTTCCACTCAAGTACTGTGGGTTCTGAACTAGCTGAAGAAGGAAACTGCAGGTTCTGTCACAGGTGGTACAGAAGGATGGGGAGCTTGGGAGGTGCTGCACTCATTCCACCATTCATGGTGGGCTTCACTGTACTCCCAATAAATGGACTTGAAAGTCTCAATGGCATCCTGAATGGTCCTTTGGCATTGTGTTCAGTTATGCTCCGCCATTTGATCATGGCTGATTTATTTTTCCCTCTCAACCCCATTCTCCTGCCTTCTCCCTGTAACCTTTGACTCCCTTACTAATCAAGAACCTATCAACTTCCGCATTAAATATACCCAGTGACTTGGCCTCCACAGCCATCTGTGGCAATGAATTCCACAGATTTACCACCCTCTGGCTAAAGAAATTCCTCCTCAGTTCTTAAGGGACATCTTTTTAGTTTGAAGCTGTGCCCTCTAGTCCTAAACTCTCCCACTACTGGAAACATCTTCACATCCATTTTATCCAGGTCTTAATATTCAGTAGGTATAAAGCCCCAGGCATTCACCATCCTACTCTTGTCTTAGAGTTTAAAAAAATTAAAAACATCTCATCATCAATGTAACTACAATTGGCTCCATTTACCTATGTCTAGCAGTTTACTTCATACATGCGTAGGGAAGTGTTCAATGCCCTAATTGCCTTGTGTTTGAGCTTGTTTCTTGAACCATGGTAGTCCATGTTGCGAAGTGTCCTATGCAGTAAAGTGGGTTAGACATAAAACATTGCAACCAAAATGGTCCATAAGCAAGTATTCATTACAATGGATAATTATTATTATAGATGTGAATGACCAAGGATGGCGCTGCTTACTGGCAGGGTAAGCACCAGGCTTCACTGACCTCTTGCGAGACATCCTCTTTGGGTAGTTGTAAGGGGTAACGACCGAGCAGTACCGGTCCAGGCTAATGAAGCACAGGGTTACAATGGAGGCTGTGCAGAACATGACATCGAAGGAGATCCAGACCTTGCAGAACTGACGACCAAACATCCACATTCCTGTCACTTCATAGACAATACTGGAGAAGGAAGAGGAGGCCAGAATGTCAGTGGTACAAAGTTGTACTCTGACCAAAATCTTATAGATATTTTACATTTGAACTGCACTTAAAAGACTGCAAAGCCAGAACTCTTTACTCTGGGCTTGACCTGAAGGAGGTTTCCAAAATGATGAAAGCATTTGTAAACTCTTGACTATTTTAGCTTCTACACACACACACCACAGCTCAGCAAAATGCAATGCACCATGCTGCTTTTCTTATCCAATCCACAGCTTCTGCTCATAAGTACACACAGTGTTTATAAAAAGGAAATCCATAGTGTTCTTAATGTCATAGAGTTGTAGAGCACGGAAACAGGCCCTTCAGCCCAACTCGTCCATGCAGACCAAGATGCCCATCTAAGCTCGTCCCATTTGCTCACATTTGGCCAATATTCCTCGAAATCTTTCCTATTCATGGACATGTCCAGGTTGTTAAATGTTGTTATTGTACCTGCATTAACCACCTTCCCTGGGCAGGCATGGTAGTGTAGCGGTTAGTGTAACCCTGATACAGCACCAGCGACCCGGGTTCAATTCCGGCCACTGTCTGTAAGGAGTTTGTACGTTCTCCCTGTGTCTGTGTGGGTTTCCTC
>JARFYF010000058.1:4133477-4144840 GCA_030265395.1 Rhina ancylostomus | reverse complement strand
CGAGTCTCATTTATCTGAAGACCAGAGAGCACAGCACCACTCTGCTCAACCTTTCCTCAAAATAGAAATCGTCATCCCAGGAATCATTCTATTGAACCTTCCTTGCACTGCCTCTACAAGTACATTGGTCCTTATGTAAAGAGACCAAGCCAATACAAGTCAAGCCAAGCCAAGCCGAGTCAGGCTTATTGTCATCTGCACAAGTACATGTGTGCACAGGTGCAATGAAAAACTTACAGCAACATCACAGGCACATAGCATCAGATAAGTAGCATTCACAAGAAAAACATAAATTAAACACTATCTTTACAAGAAAGAATACAATTTGAACAAAAAAAAAACAAAGTCCATTTTAGTGCAAAGGGATCACAGTGGTCATAGTGTTGCTGAACTTTAGTGATTAGGGTTTTGCTGGTTGGTTCAAGAACCCAATGGTTGAAGGGAAGTAGCTGTTCCTGAACCTGGTGGTGTGGGACTCCAGGCTTCTGTACCTCCTGCCCGATGGGAGCTGCGAGAAGATGGCATGGTCCGGATGATGGGGATCTTTTATGATGGATATTGCCTTCTTGAGCCAGCACAATAGGTAATTGTTTTACATGGGGTGTTTACTCAAGACTGTAATTGATTCCCCAATTTATACAAAATATTTCACTCAACACTGTTTCATTATTTTTTAGCAACTAAGTTCGAACCTGACCGGTTGCACCATCTGTATGCGTTTGATTCAATGAGCTGCAGAAAATTAGCTCCATCACCAAGACCTGAACCTTGGTCACGTCACCCACCTCCATCCCTGTGCCAGTTCACCTTCCTCTGAAACCATGATTTCTGCCTTTGCTATCTCCAGCATCCAATGCACACCCAGCCAATGTGTCAACTTCATGAAGGGTGGCTGAAGCTCTAAAGCACTGTCCTGGGTCTTAACTGGAACCAGATTCCCATTCTCCTATCACTCATGTGTGGTGATTGCTCCCACTTGAACACTTGATTTTTTAAATTCCCCTGCTTATTTTAAATTCCCTTTTGGCTCCTCACTGTCCCCTACCTGTGTAACTTCCTGCACCCTACAACCTGTGACATTCTAGTGCTGCTCTAATTCAGACCTGTCACATCACATTCACGGCCCCTTCTCCAGATATCAAGGGCCGAGGTTTTGTGTTACCCTCCCTAAACCTTAACACTTCTCTTTCTTCTTTGATGCTCCACACACGCCATCAATTGACCAGCCTTACAGTCCTTCCTGCTGATGCATCCTTGCGTGGCTTGGTGGTGCTGCATTCCATTTGCTGATGCTCCTGTAAAGCAGTTAGGGATGTTTGACTCTGTTAAAAGACATTTTATAAATGCAAACTCTTCCTGAGACCATCAAGTCAGCATGCACAAGTTACAGATTGACAGATTGCAAGCAGACGGTACTTTGAATAAATTCTCACAGCCAGGACATTTCTCACTTGAGAGCCAGCACCCCCATGAATCTGAAATGTGTTCTGACAACTTTCCAGACACAAGTCAAGAAAATGCTGATTTTTTTTTAAATATGTCTTTGAATGCAGAGTGATTTTGACCTTGAACACTGCCAGTGGAATAACTGGTTCCGGTCACTTGGCAAAATCATCACACTTTTACAAGGTGCATTTTCATTGATTTGAGTGCAGTAGGAGCTTGGGGACTGAATGGCACTGGTTATCGCACGGTCTTCCAGCGAGCGCAAAGGTGCTTTCAGATGGTCCCATCAGATGCATTCAGATGGCAGCCATGGCTCAGTTAGCATCACTCTTGTCTGACTCAGGAGGTTGTGGGTTCAAGTCATATTCCAGAGACTTGACCACAAACATCTAGGCTGGCAGTCCACTGCAGTACTGAGGGCAACATTGTTAAAATGCCATCATTAGGAAGTTCACTCAGGTAGATGAAAAAGATCCCATGTACTGGCCTGTATTTATCCCTCAATTGATTCAACTAGAAACAGGTTGTATGAACATTTTCACATCGCTGTTTATGGGAGCTTCTGTGCATAAATTGGCTGCAGCTTTTCATAAGAACATAGCAATGTTTAAAAGTACTTCATTAACCAGAAACTGTGTAGAATACTGTGAAAGATTAGAAATTTGAGTCTTTCCTTCCAGATGCCATGGCCACTATTCCCTCAACTAACACACCATTGTGGTTACCCATCTCATTGCTCCTTGTGGGATCTTCTTGCATACAAATTCCAACCATCCTCAGGGCAAAGCAAAAGAGGTCGCACTTTATAAAGTGTCAGTTTTAAAGATCCTGGGATGTGAAAATCATTACTTAAACAAAGCTTTAGTTTTCCTTGCTGGAGCAAGGCTTTGAATTCCAGGCAGATTGCTGGGTTGAAAATCGCTGGTCTCTGCCAGTCATTGAATTCCTGGAAACAATAACATTTGGGCAGAATTGACTGACCTTCCTGTGAACCAGTGCAGGGCAGAAAACTATTCAAAATTCAGCAATAAATGGTTGGTTGCACTGAGTCAATTCAACAAGACTGGCTCATGCTGGAGCAAAGGGAGGATTCACACTGATGGTGAAGTGCGTGGTCTTTCAGGGATGAGAATTGGCCATCACCCAGGTAGAAATACAGCTATCCCAGCCAGCTCACATGATTTATGGACCTGAGATTGCTTTGTGTTTATACTGGAAAACAAAACGAGTGAAATTTCACCTAAATAATTAATATAGAGAAGCACTGGTTTCTCCAGCATGGGTTTCATCCCATCCCGCATTCTCAGGAAGATAAATCCAACTTCACCCTGCACTCCAAGGAATATCTGAAGGTGGGGTAACACTGCTCAGTAAATGGCTCGAAGGTTGAAATGACACCAACTGAAAAGTTGGAACGAGCCTACGGACCAGCTCTGCCAGACCAAGAGTGCGTACAGAAACAGAAAGGAAACAAAACTGGCCAAAATGTCCCAGTATTGCTCCAGATCAGCAATACCTTAGGGAAAATGAGCATGGTGCAGTTTTCACTCTTGTATTCCACATTCTCCAGATAGCAGTAGGGACTTAATATTGAAAATTAAAATGGTAATGCAACAAAATATGGTCAGACTTTCTCCCTGGCCCCAGTCAGATTGTTCCAGTGCAGTACAGAGAGGGTGCCACACAGTCTGAGGTGCCATCTTTCAACTGAGATATTAAACTGAGACACCAATTTCCCTTTCTGGTGCCTGTAAAAGATTCTCTGATGCTACTTTGAAGAGGAAAAGTAATTCTTTCTGGCATCCTGGCTAATAGTTCTCACATCCAATCATTAAAAGCCCAGATTACCTCTCTCATTGCTGCTCAAGGGAGAAGGTTGTGAGGAAAGTGAATCTGCATTCCCTAAGTGACTGCAACTTCAAAGTATCTCATTGTCTGTAAACTTCTTTGGGACGTCCTGAGGATATGAAGTGTTGGAAAGGGGCAAGACACTTCTTTCAGCTTTCAGGACAGTGGGCAGGGATTCTTCTCTAGGACACCTGTTGATGCAGGTTCTAACAGCCAGTGGTTAGCCTGCTCTTTCTCACCACCAGGAAGTGCATGGTATCAGTTGACAGGAAGGGAACACAGACAATAGCTGAAAACCAACCCCAATTCCACTGCTCCACAGCACATACTGTATCATGATACTTTAATCCACATGCACACACAACATCCAAAGTTATATTTTATTATTTATCAAATGGAAACAGCAAACCTTGGACTCTGACAAGTGTACTACAAAACCAAGGATTGTGATTACCATCATTTATAAAGTTGTGCCCTTCAGTCTGATGTCCACGGACTGGGTGATAGGGCTGGCATCTCACAGCTTTCAGCTGATGCCTGCCAACCACATCAATGAGCCAACATGATCTCCTCAGTTCCTGTTCCATCAGACTACAAACTAGCTGCTCATCTCTAAGTACTCACCATCTGTACAGAGTGCAGTGAAAACCAAACTAGAACCACTACTTTGGGAGGAATGCCACGATCGCTGTAGATAGCTACTTATAAGAATTTGGAATGAACCAGTGATGAATCATTACAAGCATGTCTCTGCTCTTGGTATAAAGACCAGCTAGGGCATTGCTCACTGTAGGTTTTACAACGTCAGCCTGTACATCTTGAGCTGCTAAACCCACTTTACAGTTACAGTGAGACACCAGTTCCTGCAAGTTGGTCAGAGATAAAACAAGCAGAATGAACAAGTGAAATAAACGTGCTGGGATTGGACAGGGATTCAATAAACATGTTGGAATTGGACTGGGATTCAATAATACAGCTTTAGATTCTGATTAAAAGGATTCTGTTGGAAAACTGATGTGTGAAGGAAATGAGTGTACACATAAGTCAGTTAATATCTGCACTGGTTCTATGCTCGTTGGTTTGTATCGCAGGGTCTGGCACTGCTCAGTGAATGTAGATTGAGGAGATGGATGCAGGATTACAGGCTGTACAGAAATTTAACGTGTCCTCTGCAATTGATGAAATACAAAGTCCCAGCACAAACAGCAACACAGAAACATTTTCAGTCTGTCTCTCTCCCTGCAGGATTTCTCACTTGCTCCACTGTATAGATTCAGCTTTCGGAACCTCAATATTCTTTGCTTCAAACTCTTCCCACGGCTGCAGCTTGGGTCCAGGAATCATAATGGTCTGGTATTTAAAAATAAGACAAGATTATCATTTCCATCAATAAAATTATGATATACCTGGCAAATTTTCCTGCTTTAAACAAGAACAGGATTCAAAAGTAATTCCATCATCCATCCTACCGACTGAGAGTCAGTGGAATATTTTAAAGCCACAGGTCTCAGCTTTTAAAGAAATCTCCCACTGTGACTGTAGCATGCATGTCTCCCAGTCAGTTGTGGTTTCAAGTGCCAATGCATAGACTAGAGCAGAAAATCTAACCTGACTCACTGGGAGAGCTCCACCACCAGAAGTGCTCTATGTCAGATGAGTAAACTATAACCCTATGGTGATTATAAAAAAAATCCATGGCATTTTTCAAAGAGCAGGAGGATCATTGCTGATATCCTGGCTATTAATTATCCATCAATCAACAAACAGATATGTGGTGTCTGTTAATGGGAGCTTGCCACAAATAGGCTGCAGCATTCCCATGTTACAATAGTGAACATACTTCTGAAGGACTTCATCAATTATAAAATGCGTTGGAACATTTTATTAGGAACATGCAGGGCACCACTGAAATACAAGTCTTCCTCGTTCTTCTGTTGTTTCTGTACGTTGCTTTTCTCATATTTTGGCTGAATTACTTCGTGATTTAAGAATAATTGTTTTGCTTTCTACTGTAAAGAAATTTACCAACTGGACTGGTTTTGGAAAGGTTGGACAGGCTCTATAATTTTGTCTCTATACCCCTTGCTGTTATTGCCAGAACTGGTTGCTTTCCAATCACAGATGTTGCCATTTTGGAATGAGTGCCAATCCCTTATGATTGTTCATTATTACTTTGGTTTGGGTGGATTAAACTTCATCACGACTGCTCAGCAACTCAATAAATTAAAAGCTTTTATATAAATTAAAAGTAAGGTAATTCCTTCCTACAACTAAAGAGCAATTGAGACATACACCAGAAATTAGGTTATTCACGGCTCAGTTTCCAAAATCTAGGGCATCCCTCATATAACAAATAGGTTTTTTTGGAAGGTTGTACGTGACACAGAAACACTTTGCAGTGTGACCACCAATTCTCTACTGCATTAAAAGCTCATTCTGTAAGGTGGGGCTGGAAGAGCAGGGACACTGTAATCAGGAACATCAGGGTCGATTGTAATTCAGTCCCTCTTTTAAAGTCATATTCGATCTGTATTTTTATATTACGGAGACAGGGAGGTGAACAGCCATGGGAAAACATTAACAGGTACAACACCCCACAAAATTACCTTAATGATAGCATCCTTGGGTGGGGCCCAAGCAGGTACAATCTTTCCATGCATTCTCCATGACCCATAGGGATTGACTAAGTGTCTCTCAAATACCACGTACTCCAAGACATCTTTTGGTAAATCTTCGTTGCCGTACATCAGCCGACCAAATCGGTCATAAATGGCTAAAGTCTAGAAGTCAGAGAGAGTCGTTTATGGTTACTCTGTTTCTACGTTTAACAGACTGCCAATATCAAAGTTGTTCAGTATGGTCAATAATGGGTGAAAACAGATCCTCTCATAACAGTAATAGGTGAAAAAAGCAAAGGTTGAGCCATAATCCTATCAGATTTTTAAAGATCATATTCTTTTCAGGAATCACACCCTTTTCAAATAGGAAATACTCATCAGGTCAGGCAGCATCTGTGGAGAAATAAAAAGACTTCATGTTTCAGGACAATGATCATTCCTGGAGAGGGAAGGAATTAACATTTCAGGTCAATAACCTACTATCTGATGAAAGGTCATTAACCTGAAAATATTAACTGTTTCTCTCTCCACAGATGCCGGCTGACCTATGGAGTGTTTCCATCATTTTTTAATTTTATCAGATGGTCCCTTTTGTGTGATTTATTGTTCTAACAACATACTGACCATGAGCAGTGATTCCGTGATTGGGTTCATTCAAAATCATTTTGTTTTTCTTTTCCTTTCATAAGCCAAGAATCCCTGTAACTGGAAATATAAATTAAGGGAATACCTTGGGCACAGTGTAGGGGAAACAATACTTGTTACCTATCACTTAAGACAATTGGATTACCCAAAGATCATTTTCATAACCAGGTCTAGCCTAGCCCAAATGACACTATCTTTTTTTCCTCTGATAATTTTGTTATTCAATCATGAGCCTTAATAAAACTCAGGGACACAAGCAACTGAAACTTGGAGCAAAAAAAAATGAGCTGCTGGGGGAGGTCAGTGGGTCAGGCATCATCTGTGGAGGGAAATGGACAGTCAAGTTTTGGGTCGAGACCCTTCATCTGGACTGAAAGAGGGGATGGGAAGGGGAGGGGCTGGAAAAGAGCTGGCAAGTGATAGGTGGATCCAGGTCAGGAGGGACTGATGGATCCAAGTGCAAAACCTATCAGATCAATGAAGCTCTCATGAGGGACACATCTATATTCAGAGCACGTGGGCTTTGGAGAACCACTTCTCAAACTACAGTACTTTATTTCACTGTATCCCTTGATCTGGGACCTCTTCAACCTGTCCTCATGCCACATGACAGTTGTGCTTTCAGCCATTAAAGCCCTAAGCGCTGGAATTCCCTCCCTAGTTGGTTTTCCTCCTCTAAAATACCTTATATCATGTATTCATTTATTAATTAGATGCATTTAATGTTGATCTAAAACAAGAGGCTCTTTTGACTCCTTCAAAGGGAATCAATGACCCAGACATTTGTCTGCATCATGATCGCATCTTTTTTAAAGAAAAAACATTTGGAAACTAAGTGAGGAGAAATTATATGGATTTCTTTTGTCACAGTAACAATTCCATTTTTACAAAATTAGTTACAAAAGGAGGGTCTGTAAACTTCACTAGACTTCTAACAACACGCAAGTTGCTCTTCATATGGTGTGTAGATAAGCAGGTATAGGCGTTGAACAATCAAAACATTTATTACAATGGATAATGAGTCTAAAACTTGGGGGTTGCCAACATAAATACTAACTAAATCCAACAATTCAGGAAAAACCTCTTTACCATGCAAGTACACAGAATGGGGTGTTGCCACATGAAATAGTTGAGGCAAATGGCATTGATGCAGTCAAGGGGAAAGTCAGTAAGTGCACGAGATAGGAATAAAGAAGGATGTAGCAATAGATGAAATGGATTGGGTAAGCCATGAATGTCCATACAGATCCATTGGGCCAAAAAACTTGCTTCTGTTCTGAATGTATGGCATGAGATGAGAGCCCCAACATCACCTTTCCGTGGCTTGGTATCACGCTCTATTTAATAATTCTGTGAAGTACTTTGAAATGTTTTGCTACATGCAAGTTATTGTTGTTAATGTGACATCAATAAAACGTCACAGAAATTTAAAAAAAAGCTGCAGATGCTGGAAATCTGAAACAAAAACAGAAAATATTGAAAACATTCAGAGGGTCAGGTAGCATCTGAGGCTGACCTGAAACATTAGCTCTGTTTCTTTACCCACAGATGCTGCCTGGCCTGCTGAGTGTTTCCAGCATTTTCTGTTTTTATTCTGGAATACATTCTATTTTCTTTGACACTGTCAAAGATATCCAGCTGCAAGTGTCAGAAGAGAAGGTCACCTTTGAGTGCACTGACTCTTTCAAAGAGCAGTCCAGTTCTTAGTTCTTCCCACCTCAAATATTTATCTTTCAATTTTAAGATCTACCACTGAATCTTCATCATCAACCCACCAGACTGTGCAATATAAATCCCAGAACCATTTCAGAAAGATTTTCATGTCTCATCTTTAATCAATTGGTTTAAACTTGGGCACTTTGTTACTGATCCTCCTGCAACTCGAAAGTTTCTAATTATTTCTCATTATTCTATCTTGACGCAAAATGATTTTGAATACTTTAGTCAAATGCCCTTCACTGTCATTCTACTGTACACATTCACTCCATCATTTTCAGTAAAGAGGGTTGGCAAAATACCTGCTGGGTGTGGAATCGGATGGTGACCTGGCCGTACACGTTCCCCTTGCTGACCATGTCAGGACATCGGATGTGTACGATCTTCGGTGCTTCCAGTGATTGCAGGAACTTCCAGTGAATTGTCTTGAACCTGTTGCCACGCACCATATCCTGATGGAAAGACCAGAGACTCCCGTTAGTCTGCTTTCCTAAATAGGAGGGAGGATCAAATTTGTCGGTGTTTAAAGACTGTCTTGCATTTTTATAGCATCTTTCATGACCTCAGGACAACGCAATGTGTTTAATTCCCAATGAAGTACTTTGGAAGTTTAGTCATGGCTACATGTAGGGAAAGCTTCCAATTTCTCACAGCAAGCTCCCACAAACAGAAGTGTGAAAATGTCCTGACTATCTGGTCATTTTTAGCACTGTTAGTCGAAGGATGCATTTCAGCCAGATTAACTCTCTTGCTGTCCTTTGAAATGGGATCTTTTACATCCACTAGGAGAGCAGATGAGCATTAGTTAACCTTACACTCAGAGGTGGAATCTCACAATGCAGCACTCACTCATTATTGTACCGTAGCAACAGTCTAGATTTTTGTGATCAAGTTTCTTGTGTTTCTGAACCCAAAGTCTTCAGAGATGAGAGTGCTACCTAGTGAATGAAGACTGACATATGCCTTTACAATATCTCCCTCCCTGTGAAATGAGAGAAATAGACAATTGCAAAATTGCTCTTCTTTAAACTGCCGAGGTAAAGACACAGAAGGAGAAACTGTACTTACTGGGTAACATCGCTCCGTTACCAATTTGTGAAGCTTTACTTTGTCAAAACTGTTAAAGAAATACAAATTAATGGATTTTATTTGTGAAACAAATATACCCATTCTCTTTAAATGCATTACAATATTCCACAGAATGAAATAATAGGAGCTGAAAGCACAAGATGTCCATAAATTCAATCATGTGATTGCTGGCTTTCCAGAACTATCCAGTTAGTCCCAACCCACTGTAAGTGTCCTGTATCTCAGTATATTCTTTCTTTTCAAATATTTGGCCCACTTCATTGCCCTTTTCAGCAGATCAAAATAATGCACTACATAAAAAACACTCCCCGCTGGTTCCCTTGTGAATCCCTTTAAATCTGTGTTGTGTTTGATTCCCCTATTTGTGGAAAGTTTATATTACACTCTTGAAAATTCATGGGTTTAGTAAATCTCCCCTTAACCTCCTCTGTTCTAAATAGAACAATCTTAGCTTTTCTTCTGAGTCCAGCTAAAAAAAAGTCACTCATCCCTTAAATTGTAATTCCCTCAGTTGAATAGCCTGTCCGTATACATTCTCAACTGTTAATTTATTTCTTTTGTACAGAAAGTAACAAGAGGTGAAGGAGAATCTGACCTTCAAGAAACCATAATGGAAAGTAGCTCTTAAAAACCTTCCCACACCAACAAATACGTAGCTAAGGACATTGATCTGTTAAACCTCATGGTTCCGCTGCTGATTTCATGGATAAATATATAATCTGCTATTGGGATTCACTATCCCATTAATTCCATTGTACAGAAATGGACAAATATTATCATTGGAGGGTAGGGCTGGAATATCTCCCTCAGTTGGACAGCCTGTCTCTATACATTTTCAATGGTTACACAACAGTAGTTACTGACATCTGTTTATACAAACATAGCTGTGTTTCTACACAACAGGAATAAAAAGTACTGTGATTAATGTAGAAAAAACTAGTTGACACACAGAGTAGGGAGCAGCACCAGCTAAGTGACCATGACCAGACCGTTTTTAAGTGTTGGTTGAAGTAAAAAGGTAGGCCAGGATAATGGGGGAGAAAATCCCTGTTTCTACTTCAAAACTGTACCATGATGTCTATTTAATCCAACTAGGAGAGAAGGCCAGTGTTGAACATCTCACATGAAAAACAGTCCCTCATCAATGTAGCTCTCCCCCACAGAAGAATAGGCAATGAGATCACTAGCCTGTATTTTAATTCCAGTTTCTGTCTACAGACATTCTCAGTAGTTAATTTATTTCTTTTGTACACAAGGTAACAAGAGGTGAAGGAGAATCCAACCTTCAAGAAACCATAATAAATAAGTGAAAGTAGTTCTTGAAAACCTCCCCACAACAACAATGGCAGTCACCAAAGGTGCAGTCTTGAAAATCGAGGGAAGCACAAAATGCCAGGACTGGAGGAACCCATCGATCTCAAGTAGTAGGGCGAGAGGAGATTCAAGTGATGGTCACTGGTAGATTCCCTCATCCCACTGCAGCAAGAAAATGCAGGACCATGATTTTACATATTCACTTGAAAAGCTCGCAGAAACGTTACTTACTCCACAAGGCAATGATGCGCATTTATGTAAATGTCTTGGGCCTTTGAGGCAAAGTCCTTTGTGCTGAATTCACTATCGTATTCCTTCACCTTCCGGATTCTGTTAAAAGAAGGACCATTAGTAGCCATTGATGAAGAGTGAGCTTCCTCTTGGCCAAGAATGAAGATTGAAGGGAGGGGTGGGGAAGAAATTCCAGTAATCTCATCAGTCGCAGCTCATATTGGCTCCGTTCCAACCACTTCAGCCATGACGTTTGCCGACCTTCAAACGCCATTAGCCCTCCAGCCCCACCTCCAGGAGCCTACTTTTCATATTAGAGTCTAAACAATGAACATTATTAGTCTGCTTAACCTCGCCTGCTTCTGGACTCAGCCAATTTCCACAATTTCAAACACAGTGGCCACTATTGAACAGTCCCCTAGGATGATAAGATGGACTCCTAACCTCACAATCTAC
>JARFYF010000058.1:3979240-3999039 GCA_030265395.1 Rhina ancylostomus | reverse complement strand
CGTCCATACCAACTTTCGGTAATTGGTACTTCCCAATAATTTTCAAATTCTTCTTTGGTCGTTATTAAGTTATCAAAAACAATAGATTTACCTGTTACTGCTTTGTTTTTAAGCAGCTTTTTAAAAGTTGGGAAGAAAAAAAAATTGGAATTTAAAAGCAAGACCTTTCTGAAGGAAAGGATAAATGAGAACAAATGGAGGGATGAGAGTGCAGGTGCTGGAATCTAGAGCAACTCAGTGGGTCAAGAAGCATCTGTGGGGGGGGGGGTGGGTGAGGAATTGTTGACATTTCAGGTGGAAACTGAATCAGGGCAAATGATGGGGTGGGAGAGATGCACAAGAGTTTGGAGTTGGGAAGTGGCAAGTGTACTGGGGATGGTGGGGTGGGCGGCTGATTGATGCAAAGATAGTATGCAGTTCAGGGTTAGAACTGGAGACTGAAAATTTTAAAGTGTGGCCTTGAAAATGGCTCCATTTTAAAAGGATGATTGTGTACATCAGGGATGACCACAGGATACTCAAACCTACAAACATTTTGCCGATTTACCTTCTATCTTGTGAATCTTCCATAAATTTACAGGTATTGGCCTTATTTTGTGCTGTTATGTCCAAAATCTATAGCAAATAACTTCTATTAGAATAAACTTACCTATGGAGAATTTGGTTTGAAGGACCACCACCATTACATCCTTTTAAAGAAGTCACTCGTAAATAACAACTGAACCATGATCCCAAGCAGATGTATGGGGCATGGGTAGCAGAATGTCTGTGTCTTCCACGGGGATATTGATTGTAGAAAGTAAGTAGGAGGCTAGATGTATTGTTGGTATTAATGAGTATGGAATTTGGTAGCACTGTTAACCACTCTGTAAATTAGAGAGCTTTTGTGCTTTGTGATGCAGTTATGTTATGGACTTGGTTACTATTAGTGAAGGTCCCTTTAAGATGTGTGTGTGTGTGGCGTGCGTATGTCAACAGAAGATAAAGAATGTCATGACGTTGTTGGAACAGCTCTGAAGGAGAGAGACAGAAGAGAGAGAGAGAGACTCTAGCCTGCTTGTTTTCTCTATCGATAGATGAGAAACACTAACTGTGACTCACTGCAATCCACACATGGATTGTTGAGAGTAATCTGGTGGCATTCACTTTGTCAGTAACCTGTAGAGGAAAACAGGTATTTGGGGTGGACAGCCACCTTAAGGATGCTCTAGGGTGTGGCAGACACATCGAAATGAAGAGGTGGAGTTCACTTGGTTGTTGACCTGTAGACGAAAACAGGTAGTTGGTGTGGACGGCCACGATACTGTCTATTTTCTCTCTACATTTACGTTTTATCTCCAGACAATGGTGGTTGTTGAAGAAGCCTTTACTCATGCTTCACCTTATGGCTTGCTGAACTGGACTTTAAGAACCATTCCTGGACGTGGAATTTGGGGATTTGCCACACACACATGACAAGTTTAGTTGGTTTTTGGGGGTTAATGTTTAAGGTTCAACATTTCTACTCCTAACATTCTAACATTTATTTTTCTTATTATCATAAGTAGTTATTAATAAAGTAGTTTTTAACACTTATACATGTCCCGGTGTGTTTCTATTGTTGCTGGTTTGTAACAGTTATTATGAAAATATCCTGAATTAGAGGCAAAGGTTGTTTAAAAAAATGGTACCCATGTTTGTTTAAGCAAATTGGGATCAAAGTTTTTTTAACATTTTAAATCTGGCCCTTCCCTTTCTCGTTGAAATTTGCCATTGTCTTCAGTATGCCAGATATCCAAGGAAAAAGTAAAGGCCCCAGACATGGCACAAATTTGGTATACCAGGCACTTGTGATCCTTACTCTCCTATAAGCTTGTGAACTATGAACTTCATACAGAATGCTTGTCAAAGCACTGGAGAGATACCACCAATGTTGTCTATGCAAAATGCTCCAAATCCTCTGACAGGATGTGAATCAACATCAGTGCCCTCTTCGTTTAATCCCTCCACTATTGAGGCTTTACTTGAACTCATTTAGCTCTGATGGACTGGCTACATCTTTCTACCAGACTCCTGAAACTGTTTGGAGGTATGCCACGGCAAGGGATTACCAAGTAAACAGAGGAAGTAATTCAAGAATGTTCTTTGTTGGAATAAGTATAAATTTGATGTATAAAAGTGATTCCTTAACATGTTACTGTTGTGTGTGGGCATCATTAAATGGTGTAAATTTTTGATCCTATAAAAATGGTGTGGCATCAGTTTTGGATGTGGTTTATGGTCCAATGTAAATTTATATATTTTAAGTTAGAATGCTGGTGGCTGGAAATATGAACACAATGTCACAAATGTTTGGAAAGTGACTCTTGTCTAACTCTCCTGTGTCTTTGTAGAAAGTTAAGATCAAAGTCATGCAATGAATCCAAAATTTAGCCATAATATTTTTTTCGGTAGATATTCCAGCATAAATTAAATGCAGATTTTAAACTCTAGTGTTCTTTTACTAATATTCTGATTTACCACAGAGTAATAAAGACTTAATTTATTCCATTAAAACAGAAAAGCTCATTGCATTAATTTACCAATCGTCATTGCTGTGGGTAGATGTTGCGTTCCAAAAAGGACTAGACTGCATTGAGACTTTGACTAAATTTAGTCAGCCAAAATTTTTAGCAGGAAAAAGAACCACCCAGTCTTTGTTTCCAGCTGATGTATGTATTTGCAGCAAAATGTTGTGTGACAAGCTGAGGCTTGTTCTTTGACAGCTTTGCATTAGTGTGCAAGGTGCTTATCATCAAATTAATATTTAACTAGCATATGATGGTTTATGTTCATGTCAAAATATTTAATAGGTGGGGTGATATGTTGAATCAGTGAAGATCCATTGAATACTGAGCCAGTATCTTGTATCTTTTAAAGATCCGAATTACTTGTATCTACAAAACAATTTAAGTATTTAATGAAGGGCTGGAAGTGATGCAAAAATGCGGAGACAGTGAGCAGCTTTGAAGCAATTCTTCAGTACTGTGGGGTTTAGCCTACACTTTTCTCAACCCCCTCCCCATTGAATGACAAACTGACTGGCTTGTACAATGTGAAAATGAGTCTCTTATAAACTGAAATTGTAAAAGTTTCAAAAAAAGATTCTAGTTGGGGCATTGGAAAGCAGTAATATTATGGAGGCAGGACTGAAAATGATTACTGATTATTTGCAGCTGAAAGGTGAACGTGGCTGCCTGGTGGACCAAGGAATCCATTCAGATTTCCATTTGTGCTCCTGAATCAGTTCCAACACTTGCCTCTAGACCAGTGTTACCCGACCTTTTGGATGCTGGGGGGCATCCAACTCGCTACCTTCCTAAATTAATGTTGATTTAAGATACTGGCTGTTTTTGTTTTTTATTATTATTTGTGTATATAAGCTTGAAATTAAATGAAATTGCAATACTGGAGTGTAACTAAAGCAAATAATCTGAATCTCACTTGGATAACGAAAGGACTTTTAGAAATTTAACATTTAGCTTGAAGTGAGCATGGTCATTTCTTTTAAAATGTAGGTTCTATCTCTTTGCTAGAGCTGGGAGAATGTTTTAGATTTTATCCATATTCCATTTCCCTGAGTAAACTACAGGAACCAGGGCACTTTTTAACAAGGACATCATTAAAAGTATAATAGGATTAAATACTCCTTCAAGCACACAGCTACTCTAACCCACATTCCCAATCTCCAGCTTGGGCTGCACATCAACCCAAGATCCCACACGTTTCATCCACAATCCTGGCTGTCAGCTTCAGCTGTGTTCTACATAGATGCCCAATGCATGATGCCAGCCTCGCACACCTGGTCCACATTTCTGACTCCTAACTCCAGCCAAATATCAGGCCATGTTCCTTGCATCTGACCCTATCCACGTTCACTGCGCATGACTCTGCCCACGTTCATCTGCCACATCCTGATTTCTGGCTGCGTACCTGCCTACATTCACTGGCCACGTTCCTGAACTCTGAACCCCAGTGGCATACCTGTCCATGTTCCCTGCCCACGATCCTGACTTGAACCCCTGGCCCTGCTGTGCACCTGCCCACATTCATTGCCCACTTTCTCTCATTTCCCCCTGCCAATACCCAATATTCTCTCCAATCTGCTGGAGTAATTCAGCAGATTGAGCACAACGTGTGTTAATGCAGGTTTTCAACCCAAAATGTTGATACTTCTCTGTTTCTTCGCCCCCCCCCCCGCCCGGATACGGTTCATCTGGATGAGTTCCAACAGCAGAACAGATAAGAATGCACATTTATTGTGAGCTGTTTGAGTCTTCATGAAATTCTGCTTCATTCAACATAAAAATCCATGTCAATTTTTCTTATTTTGTATTTGTTTTAACCTAATCTTGCACAGATTGACAAAGGTGCTTCTGCAGATCAGCAACTGATCCTGGACCAGTTGTTGAGAAACGCTGTTCTAGACCATGCAATTTCTTTATTAAGCCAGCCTTTCTCAGCTTCCTTGCACTGGTTTTATGAACTTTCCTCTGCAAGCTTCTGTGTAATGTACACTACGACTGTCATTAGTGATACTTGCATTGAAAATTAATTTTTTCAAATAATTTGTTTGCTGCTGATGTCTCAGGGTCCATAGAGTTGGATTCCAGCATTGTGTAAAGTACTTGGATGTGTAGGAAGCTGAATCTAACATAAATGACCAATGCCATCATTTTTAAAAAAAAAGCTTAGCTTACTAGTAATTTAGTATTTGTATCTTTTAATTTTTTTTAAATTGCCACAGGATGCTGTGCTCTGATCACCAAATGACAGGAAGAAGAATATTATAACTGCTTATGACATGAGCACTGAATGATTATAGCATCAATTGACAGATAGAAGTGTACAACTTCTTTAAACCACTGTTTGGCAGTCACAAAAGTATTTGACCTTCATTTTCAGAAAAAGAGCTGTCTTTCCAAAGTTGTAATTCTCCATAAGAACATTGCCCATGAGCCTTAGGCAATCTTTGTTTTTGTATGAACATTATGTCCTGCACTTGTATTTAAATGTCAATAGAATTCGTGTTTTTTTTAATAATCAACAAAAGTATTTCTGTGCATTTTCATATCACCATGCATTTGCATTAATTTGGCTGTAATTATTTTGCATATGTTTGTGTATTAGACTGTCTGGAAGTTTAAAGAGATTTGCTCCATGGTATTCCTTTTTGAAGAGGAAATAAATTTCCTTAATTCTGTAAAGATACTTCAGAGTATACTACCTTTTTATATGCAAGACCCTTGCAAGTATTGAGCTGGTGAAGTCCAAATATTTAATATAATGGTGATAATTATAAGAGCATTGTCATTATTTTGTTGGCCTTTGAGGTCCAGAAGAGTTTTTATAATCATTCATTGGTTCATTCCATGATTGAACACATGTAATATGAGCATTTTGGATTGCTAATAAGAAATTAAATATCTGCATCCAGAAAAGGAGATTGGGGCTTCGTTAGAAATAGGTAGTTCAAATGATTGTCAGAAGTTGTATGTTAGTGGCATAATCACAATAACGTTATGCAGGTAATAGCAGTGTGTCCCAAGCATACATTAATCTAAGATGAGCCATAGTAAAATATGTGATTATAACCAGCACTTCACACACTTGAGAGAGAAAGGCCACAACCCCCTGCAGTTGCATGTTAGCCTTGAGATGGGAGCATTTGTTTGACTTGGGACTGTAAACAGAAAATTCTGGATTCCAGCCTGCAGTTCATTTATCATGAGCATCATACATTTTAGTTTGTGAAATTTTTTGGATATGCTGCCTATTATGTAAATAGAAGCATCAGTTGCAAACTAGTTTTGCTTTTGTGAATGTTGGAAGCCGAAGTTTGGCAGTGGTTTAGAGTGCCACTCTGAAGTAACTATGCCAATATTTGATTATGTGACTGGGCATCTGCAAGATTCTGTTTGAAGGTTAGCAGTCTTGGATATTGATTAACCAGATGATTTAGAAAAATGCTGAACGTTGTGTGCTGCTAGCTGCATAACTCTTTAGACCATTAACTGTATGGATTTCCTCTGTACTAAAACATTATTTGAAGGAATTGTTGGAATTGCTGATAGCCTGAAACTTGACAATAGAAAGTTTTCAATAATTTTTGAAACCTATTTAATATAGCGAACAAAAGTCAACATTGAGAAAAATTTCCCCTCTTCAACATGCATTTTATTTTCTTATTTTTCCCAGAGTTGAGAAGCTAGAGTTTTGGCACTGCTAAAGATATCCCACTTGGTTTCTACCATAATTATTTGATTGCATCCCCCTATCCTCAAGCTTTCTCAGACTAAACACAAAATGCACAGATCTATACTGAGTTGTGCTTCAGATTGTATTTGCTACAAGCTGATTTATTTCTATTGAACAGTACAGCCTTTCAGCCCACCAGGTCTGCAACGACCATGATGTCGATCTAAACTAATTCTACTTGCCTGCATGTGGTCCATATCCTTCTATTCTCTGCATGATCATGTCTCTCCAAATGCCTCTTAAAGATTGCGGTCATACCTGCTTCCACCACCTCCCCTGGCAGTGCATTCCAGGCACCTCCCACTGTATTTGTGTGTATGTAAAAAGCCCCTGTGCCCTGAAGTATTTGATATTTCTACCCTGGGAGAAAGACTCTGGCTATCTGCCTTATCAATGCCTCTCAATTTTGTATACTTCTGTTAGGTCACACCATAGCCTTCAATGTTTTAGAGAAAACAATCCAAGTTTGTCTAACTTTTCCTTGTTAGTTGATACACTCCAATCCAGGCAACATCCCGGTGAACCTCTTTTGCACCGTCACCAAAGCCTCCACATCCTTCTTATGGTTTGGCGACTAGAACTGCTCAAAGTACTCCAAATGAGGCCTAACCCAATTTTTATATAGCTGCAACATGACTTCCCAATTTTTATACTAAATGTTCTGACTGAAGGTAAGCATGCAGTATGGCTTCTTTCCCACCCTATTCACTTGCATTGCCACTTTCAGAGAGCTATGGACTTGCACCCCAAGATCCCTCTGTATATCAATAATCTTAAGCCTCTCAAACTGCATCACCTCACACTTGTCGGATGGAACTAGTCTACCATTTCTCTGCCCAAATCTCCAACTGATCTATACATTGCTGTTTCCTTTGACAACCTTCATCGCTGTCAACAACTCCACCAATTTTCATGTCATCTGCAGACTTGCTAATAAGACCACATAAATTTCTGTCCAAACCATTTAATATATTTTACAACAACGATCCCAGCACTGACCCAGTCAAGAAAAACTTGCTCTACCACCTCTGCCTATGATCAAGTCAATTTTGGATCCAATTTACCAGGTCCCCTGACTCCATGTGCCTTAATCTTCTGGATCAGCCTACCAAGAGGATCCTTATCAAACGTTTTACTAAAGTTCATGTATGTGACATCCAGTAACCTAGCTTCATCAATCATCTTCATTTCCTCCAAATAAAACTCTCAAATTTGTGAGACAGGACATCCCCTGTATGGAGCCATGCTGAATATGTCTATGCTTTTCCAAATGCAAGCAATTCCTGTCCCTAAGAATCTTCAATGATTTCCCTACCATTGACGTAAGCTTACCAACCTATCGTATCCTTGTTTCTCCCTGTTGCCCTTCTTAAATAAAGGAACAACATTGGCTGTTCTTCTATCTTCTGGTACCTTGTCTGTGGCTAAAGCTGATCTGTCCAAGGCCCCAGCAGTCTCCTGCATTGTTTCCCTCAGGTCCTGGATGGGTCCCATCAGGCTCTGGGGAATTGTCCACCTTAATGTTTTTCAAAACACCCAATGCCGCCACCACCTTAATATTGACATGCCTGAGAATATTAACATGCCCCTCCTTAATCTATCTCCATATCTTTCTACCTCCATAATATCTGATGCTGCAGTTAATCGATCAATTTTCTTCCTCTACACATTTTCCTAATCCTTGGAATTTGCTAAGCTTGACTGCTGTAATGTTCCGACAGCTTCCTGGCATTAATTATCCATCCCTAACTGCCCTTGACTGTTGCTGCAGGTTAGGTGAAGCTGCTTTTGCAGTTCATTACAATTAAAGCTGAATGACTTGCTGGGAGTCTGGAATAACTTAGGTCAGACTGGTTGTGAGCAATGAATTTAAATCCCGAAGAGCATTATTGAAACAAGCTTTTGATTAGTTATCTCCTGTGCATTACTAGTGCAGTCATGTAACCATTATGCTGCTGTGTTGATTCGCCTGAACTTTGCACTATATTATTCCCAATCACCCACACTGTATTCCATACCTGCATCAGTACATTGATTTCAGTCTTTATAAACTTATTAATGATTTGGCTCACCCTACCACTAAAACTAATTCCAAGTGAATGTCTAATTCCCATTTTTCATGTTTTGCATGTGGGTGCAAGGAGCTGTGGCTTATTCACTTTTTTTTGGTGCACCTTTCTCATCGTAACACAAATAACAAGCCTTGGCCATTTGACCCTCGGGTCTATCATGCCGTTCAATTTAAAAACTGATTTGTACCTCAAATCCATTTACTCACTTTGGCTCTATATACTGTAATATCCTCACTTGACTGATACGGTCTTAAACTCCATTGTCCTAATTTCTACAATCTTTTAAGGAGAAGGGAAACTTGATTCATCTACCCTTTGTGTGGGAAGGGTGCTTCATATTTTGCTCATGATCCAGATCTAATTAAAATTGATGTTTATGTTCTTGGTTTTCCTATACTGGAGGAAATTGTTTCTCTGTGTCACCCTTTTCAAATTATTTTAAAATTTCAACCACTTCAGTCAGTTTGCCTTGCCTTCTATAGTGGGGGGGAAAAAAGCTGAAGGTTCATTAATTTTAATGTTATTTGGTTTGTTTTGAACAAAATGTTTTAAAACAAAAGTAGTTGTGGCTGTATTGACCAGATCCTTTTCTGACATTATTATTCAATGCCAATTCACATATGTTCCCTTAATTACTTTTTAAACAAATATATTCAGGTAAATATTTTGAATGCTACTATTATTTTCTGGAAATGTCTTAACATCTTTTTATAACATTGAATTGGAACAAATCTTTAGAGTATATAAGCTGGAAACCTGTGAAACCAGGAAAACAGAATACAACATGAGAAGTTTTAATTTGGGCTTAGCACAGTGTTTAGTTTGGTAAACTAAAACTCTGCACAGGAATCTAGTGTTTCTTGTAGTATATCAAAAGTTGGTCCACAGCATAGACATCAAAGCCAGTTGCACGTTCAGATTGTTAACTTGGCAGAGACATGTCAAGACTCTTTTAAAGAAACTGATTTGTATATCAGCTGGTTGGACAATTCCCTCTTTAATAATCTATTTAACTGCTTTACCATAATTTTTAAATTTTAAGTGAACTGTAAATATAAAGTAGAAAATGGGCCTTACTTTTAATGCTTCACTTCTATTCCTGAACAATCTAACTTGTTTATTTTCTTAGTTTGCAGCATTCTATAAGCAAAGATTATAACCAAGCCGAGATAGCTTCTAGTTGGATCAATACCTAAAAACATCCACACTTTTTTGTTTGCTGGGTTCTTTGGTTTTTACATCCTTGAACAAAATGATTTAAAAAAAAGTGTCTGAGGTAATATATCCAGGATATCTATGTGCTTGACACTGAAGCCATAAATTAATACAAATGTACTATAGTTTTGCATCTGGCAAAAGAAATACCAGTTAATGGGTTAAGTGGTTCTACTTTAGTTCAGCAGTAGTTATTACTTCCAGAAGTTTTGTGTTCAAACACCCTTTGATCTCGCACAGCTATGTGAGTGCATTTACAAGTTAATTATTCCTAAAGTGTTGAGATATTTAAGCTTCTGTATAAATGCAGCAGACCTAGACTGAAGCTTCAGTTCAATTTTGCAATGTTTGATGTATTCACCTAAACAGAGTTCCTTGTCCAAAAACTACTATGTGTTTTTTGCAAATGACCTGAAATAAAATGCTGAAAGTAAAATGTAGGTGACTTGAAGGAATAGAAGTTCTCTTATCATTAACTAAAACTGAATCAATGCCACTAAAATCAAATTTAATTGAAATCTGCTATGCATCTAGCCACGGCATTTCAGATAATTGTATGTGAAGTGTTTCAGGCATTATTGACGTGAGGAAATAAAAAAAACGAAATCTGTTGTCCATTTCTGAGGTGTGGTGAAGGGAACTGAAAGAAATACTTTACCCTTTTTTTAAGCTGGCAAGCTGCCTTCTTTTAAAACTGATGAAATCAAAATAATGCTGCTTAAAACTCCTGTAAAATGTCAAGTGTTTTTACCCTTTTCCTACTACTAATCAGAATCAGATTTATTAGCACTGACATATGACGTGAAATATGTTGTTTTGCAGCAGTAGTATAGAGCAAAGACATAAAATTACCAAAAATTACAAAAATAGTAAAAGAAATAATGAGGTAGTGTTTATGGATTCATAGACTGTTCAGAAATCTGATGGCGGGGAGCGTGGGAAGAAGTTATTTCTGAATCATTAAGTGTGGGTCTTCAGGCTCCTGTACCACCTCTCTGGTAGTAATGAGAAGAGGGCATATCCTGGATTGTGAGGGTTCTTAGTGATAGATGTTGCCTCCTTGAGGCACTGTCTCTTGAAGATGTCCTCAGTGATGGGGAGAGTTGTGCCAGTGATGGGGAGAGTTGTGCCTGTGATGGAGCTGGCTGTTTACAACCTTTTGCAGCCTCTTGCAATCCTGTGCATTGACACCTCCATACCAGGCTGCTATGCAACCAGTAAGAATGCTTTTCATCACACGTGTATAGAAATTTGTAAGAGTCTTTGGTGAAACACCAAATCTCCTCAAATTCATCACTATGTAGAGCTACTGGCGTTCCTTCTCTGTGATTGCATCAATGTGTTGGGCCCAGGATAGATCTTCTAAGATGTTGACGCCAAGGAACTTGAAGCTACTCATCCTTTCTACTGCTGACCCCTCAATTGAGTACTAATGTGTGTTCTACTGACTCCCCCACCCCCAGTTCCTTGGTCTTGCTGACATTAAGTATGAGGTTGTTGTTGCGACATCGCTCAATGAGCAGATCTGCTCACTCCTGTCTTCCTCCTCATCACTATCTGAGATTCTATCAACAACAGTGGTGTCATCAGCAAATTTATAGATGACATTTGAGCTGTGCCTAACCATGCAGTCATGAATGTAGAGAGAGTAGAGCAGTGGGCTAAGCACGTATCCTTAAAGTGCCCCGTGTTGATTGTCATCAAGGAGGAGATGATGTAACCAATCTGCACTGACTGTGGTCTCCTGATAAGGAATCCGATGATCCAGTTGCAGAGGGAGGTACAGAGGCGCAGATTTTGAAGCTTGGTGATTAGTACTGAGGGGATGATGGTGTTGACTGCTGAGCTGTAATTGATAAACAGCAGCCTAACATATGCTTTGCGGTTATCTAGGTTCTCCAAAGCAGGTTGTTATGTCATTCACTTGTGCCCTTTTGGCTGTTTTCTTGAGGAAAACTGATGCTGAGCAACTACAACATCGTGTTTGAGACACAATTAGATCAGTATTCTGCCTTGCTCTCGCAATATTGTCTTTTCACCACAGCTCAATTGTAATGATGCGATGCAAGAGACTGCAGATGCTGTAATTTGGAGCAAAAAACAAACTGCTGGAGGAACCCAGTGGGTCAAGTAACATCTATGGAGGGAAAGGAATTGTTGATGTTTCAGGTCTGAGAGTGGAGACAGAAGGTAGCTGGCATAAAGAGGAGGGGGTTGGGTGAAATGGACTAGTAGGTGATATGTGGACTGAGGAATGATGGATTCTCATAAGGGAGGAGTGGGGGATAGACACAAGAAGATGATACGTGGAAGGAGAAATGGATAGATGGAGCCAGGTAGGGGAGGGTGAAAACAGATGCTGCACGGTGATTGGGGACAAAGTGCTAGAATCTGAAGTGATAAAGCTAATTAATAATGGGAACTGTTTAAGGAAGTGATGAAGGGCAGATGGAACCAGATGGGGGAGGGGTGAGATGTGTGGATTTTTTTCCCTTATCTGCTTCCACCTATCAACCAGCTGCCTCTGTCTCCCAATTCCACTCCTCCCCTACTAGGCTTCAACTTTCCATCATTCCTTGCCCCTCCTCGGTCCACATCACCTATTGGCCCTTGTCTCACCCCTCCCCCTCTCCTCTTTGTACCAGCCACCTTCCCTCTCCACTCTAAGTCCTGATGCAGGATCTTGGTTCAAGGCATCGGTACTTATTTTCCCTCAACAGATGTTGCTCCACCTGCTGAGTTTCTCTGGAGTTTCTTTTTTTCTCATGTTATCTCAATTTTAAGTTCCCACTTTTGCCTGCTGCAAAATCACACAGTGCCACAGATTAATTCTGTTAAAGCGCGTTTATTAGCAGTATACTGCCAGGGAGAATTCTCCTGACTCTCATGCAGAGTCTTTATCGGAGGTCTCCACAATACAGAGGAGCAGACATTAATTTATATAGTCCTCCTCACACACTTAAACAATGCGACTATACCGATTTCAATTGGGGAGCCTAAGATACAAGGACTCGCACTCGTGGTTTAGGACAGGCCTCACACTCATGGTTTAGTATAATTGGCTTACAATCAAGTTCCAGACACAGTAATCACCACCTAGTCCATCTGGTCTTGAATCGGACTTGCGTGCGTGGTATTTTTTTCATTAGTTATATGTACGGTCACAATTTCATAACCCTTTACTTCCTCATCAACATCCACAATAAGCCTACAGAAGCCCACAGAATCCCACAACTACATTGATTATATTTTCTCCCACTCTGTCTTCTGTAAGGATTCAAGCCATTCTCTTTACTCATCTGGCTCTGGTGCATTTGCTTTAATGTGAGACAGTCTGCACAAGTGCCTCCCTTCTTTCTTCCTGAACTGTGGCTTCCTCTCTGCCATGTGGACAGAACCTTTGACCCCAGCTATTTCATGCACCTCTGCTTTCATCTCTTTGTGGACAGAGCAAAAGCAGAGTTCTACTGCTCCTCACTTTCTACCCCACCAGCTTCATGTTCAACAGATCATCTTTTGCAATTTTTATCAGCTCTGACAGGATTTCACTGTGACGTGTATTCCCCTACAGTATCCTTTTAGCAATTTGAAGGGATTGCTCCCTTTGCAACTTCCTGGTCCTCCCTTCCATCCCCACTTACTCTTCCCCATTGTATGGCACTTACCATGCAAATACAGGGGCTGCGATACCTGTCATTTCACCTTTCCCTTTCCACCATCCAGGGAGCCAAACAGTCTTGCACTTCAAATCTAGTGTATAGCATTCAGCACGTGGCCTGCTCTGCATTGGAGTAACAAAATTCAGATAGGGTGATTGCTCTGCAGAGTAATTATGCTCAGTCCACAGAAGTGGCCCTGAGCTTCTCTTGAGTCCAGTTGAAGAGTCTTGACCCAAAACGTCAGCTGTCCATTCCCCTCCCTAGATGCTGCTCAACCCACTGAGTTCCTCCAGCGTTTGCGTGTTGCTGAGCTTCCGGTTGTCCGCCATTTTAATTTACCATCCCACTCCCACTCTGACTTCTCTGTCTGTGGCCTCCTGCACTGTTACAACAAGACCCAATGTAAGCTTAAGGAACACCTAATTTTTCTATCTGACAGCCTTCTGGACTCGATATTGAATTCTCCATCTTTAGATAACTTGCTCTTTCTGTTTTTATCAGGGCTGGCCATTTGTGCTTGTCATTCCCGTCTCCCTTTCTATGTTTCATTTGTATAATGTGGTATGCTTAGCCAGACTATGCAACCTTACCCAGACTTTACAACATTAGCAATACATAGTACAGAGGAATTTAACTGGGTACATCATATCACCCTATTACAGACATTCCCTTTGTTCCACTCATTGCCCTCCCCCAGCTTTCTGCTACTTGCACTAACTTGTGTTCTTTCTTTCTCACTTCTAATGAAGGGTCTTTGACCTGAAGCATTAATTGTTTCTCTTTCTACAGATGGTGCCTGACTTGCTGAACTTTTTGAGCATTTTTTGTTTTTATTTCAGATTTCGAGCCTCTGAAGTTTTTGAATCATTCACTGTTTAGGTATGCGCACAACAAAAATAGATGATGAAAATAATTAATTAAAACACACACTTAGAAATAATGGAAAACCCTCAAACTGAAATAACTCAAAGGAAGTATTTGCATTACTCTTAGCGTCCCATTTCCCAGGCCTAAATCCCCAGTGAAATCAGTTAGTTCATCAGTCCTACGCCAGGTCTGATGATATGTAAAGTTAGGGAGACACTTTCCCAGTATAGTGCTGAGAAATCCTAGCAAGCCCAGCTCTGTCACTGGACCACCCATAGTGATGGTTGTGGTGTGATTTATTATTAAATTTCAGATCTCTGCTCGTATATGTGGCAATTCAAAGTTTACTAAATATTCAATGGCATGAAAGCTGTCAGTTCTGAATGGAACAGCTGATTCCAGCCAGCAAGTTTTGACCTAATGATAGTTCTTGGTAGTGGTACAAATGGGAGGTACAATCATGAGGAAGTTAGAAGTGAAAATGATGGCTTGCAAGGAACATTTTGAGAAATCTAGAACAAAGAAGGAAAGTGTTTTTGACACATTTTAGTTTTTTTGAGACATATTAAATATCAAATGCTTATAGGTGAGATCAGCCTGAACGTAGATATAGGATGTGAATTTAAAGTTAGTAAGATTAGAATACCAAGCAAACATATTTTAAATTAGTTTAAAAAAAGAGAGTGCTAGTTAATAAAACAGATGGTGGAAAAAAGAAATGTTTGGAATTGTGTACTGAATATATTAATGAAATCAATGATACGGGAACTTTAAAATCATTATTAGCCCAGCTTGTTTTTAACACTATCTAGTCTTGGAAATCAAAGGCAAAGCATATAATTTAAAAATGCATTCTTTAGTTTTTGTCATTTATATGTCTGCCAAACTAACTTTTAAAATTACTATGTTATTTTTCATGGTGTCTTCATGCACAGTTCATTCTAAACATTCATCCTCTGTGTGAATTGTAATCTGTTTATTCACTTTTTCTCACTCCCGTACTTCACCCCTTTGCTATTTTTGGAACCTTGGAAAATGAAGTCTCGGGCTTCAGCTGGAAGATCTTGAATGTGCAAACTCCACACAGACAGCACCAGTCAAGATTGAACCCTGATCGCTGGTGCTGTGAAGCAGCAGCACTACCTGCTTTGCCAGTGTGCTGTCAACTCTTTTTTCTGAATTAGCATTTCTACAAACCATATTTTGAATGTAGCTATTTACTAGTACTTATGCGTATTATGTTTTTATTACCAGATATTTCACTCAGGTTAGGCATTATCTGTCACTGTATCTAAGTGCCTGCAGTGATAGTGCAGTGTGTTTTTTCAAGTCCTATACTGTGGTAAATAATACCGAAATTTGGGGAGTCATATTAGATGACTTAGCCTGTACTGCAGCATGAGGATATAACACATGCTGCCACTTTTATTACTCTACCATTTGAATGGCACATGGGATACCCAGTCAGTCAAGATGGTAAGTTTGGATTGATGGCTTTCTGCTTGTAGGTTGCTCTGTATGGCTAATTATCTGTTAGCACCTTGCCTGCTAATTGTGCATAATACAGGATCCAAAGTTCAGCACAAACTAGAAGTTTTTAAACATATACTAAGGACATTTAATTGAGCCATTGCAACCCCTAGTCCAGATAAAATTCAACATGAGATTTGTTACCAAAAGATGTTTTGCTTATTGATTGATGGGCTAAATTCAAAATAAAGCGGTAATTTCCTCCTTCATAAGAAGTCTTTAAAATGAAGTGCGTGGGGTGAAAGGTTAACTTTCTGAACTTAATTTCATTTTTTTAACTTGGAATTTTGCAGATCTCATGGATGGAAGTTATTTATGTATTCATTTCTATAGGATAGAACAAAAACACTAAATTATTTCATTTGTTGTGAGCCAAGGGTAGTTTGTATTTGTAGACAATTTTGGCACTTCATAACAGGGTGTTATAAATCTCAAGAATATATTCTTTATTAACGAGGTATTAAATAGATTGGTAATCAGGTGATCAATTTTTCCACCCTGTATGGACATTTCCTGTTGCTTTAAATGTTATTGGCCAGAGTTGTTACTTTTGAATGCAATGTTGTTGGTGATGAAATGGGAAATCATCTTGGAAGGTACTGGGAAATAAGTGATTTTAAGCAATTGACAAATTAATGTTGAACCAGCTCTGAAATCTAAAAACCCGCTAGGATCCTGACTAAACATAGGTGGCTTTACAACATTGTTGTCCAAGATGTTACCTAGATGGTGTTGGTGAAAATCTGTTGAATTAAAAAATTAAAACATCTTTGCAAATGAGACTAAAGATTATCTTTATTCAAACTTTTGATGTTGTCACAGAAACAATTATGTTAGTGTTTGTCCTCTCCGCAGATTAAGCAAACACAAGATGAAGAAAAGAAACAGCTTTGCACACTCCGTGATATGCTTAAATCCTCACTGCAGATTGAACTGAAAGAGGTAGGAGTACTTGAAATACATTTCATTATGTTCAAATATTATAAAATACTCAAGTACCTCTCTTAGCACTGTTTCCTCCAGTCTGAACATTTTCAAATATGTAAAGGAATACATCTGCTCAGGTTGGGAGTTACCATGCCAAAAAACCTGACACAAATCCCTGCCTTCCAATAGCATTCTGGCAGCAATGAATTGCCCATGGTTTGATGTGGAGAGGCTGTCTGTTAAGGCTGCTGAGACAATTGATGTATCTACTCAATGTTGAGAGACAGGGCTCAGGGCATTGCTGGTGACTGGTTGCACCTGCTCCATATGTTGACAGACCACCTGGAATCTATAGTCCCTCTCATCACCTGTTGGATATGATGAGAGTTGGTGCTGCCGCCTCCTCTTGTTGTTTGGCTGCACTAGCCCAAAGGTCAGAGACCACCGTTGAGTCAAATCACACAGAAATGGACTGTGTCCAAACCAAGCTTGTTGTCATTGGAGCAATCTCTGGGCAGAGGAGAGCTGAGCATGCATAGGTACGTGTCCTGAGCACTAAGTGAGTTACCTGTGTTTAGACTAAAGCCATGGAGATTTAATTAATAAGTAATTCATTAATTAGAACCACAGTAATAGTTGTGAGCATTTTGGTCTTGTATGAAACCAAAGTGCTTGTAGAACATTATTCAATTCCTTGATTAATTTCCCACCACCACAAAATTCATTAGAGCTTTAGCTGCAAGTTACTGAGCATTGTACATTTTCACACTCAAATGAGCATTGTGGTCATCTGTTCCTGAGCTTGATCTTGGGAGACCAACCATATGTTCTTTGGGCCTATAGGTTTGAGGGACATTGGTAGGGTGGGGGTTCTTGGATGTATGTTCATGTCAGCAGCAATGTCTTCTATTAGTAGTGGTGTCACCTTCTGTTGGAGAGGGCAGAAGCCTTGCTCATGATGGAGTGTGGTGGGTGTTCTGTTACGGGGAGTTATGAAGTGTGGTGGGAAGGAGGAGATTGGCTCAGCATCTGGACAGTGGCAAAAAAAAGAGGGAATTGGCATTTGGGAGGTAACAAGGGGGGAAGACGGCCCAGTATTTGGGGGTGGACAGCAACATCATTGAAAGGGAAAAGATTGGAAATTGAGACCAATGCCAAGATTTGGTCTGGGAGATGGGGTGGTGGTGGTGAGCAGTCTAAATTGGTACTAAGTTGGAGGAATCACAGGTTTGGAGGAAATGCAGATTGGGTGGTGGTGTAGAGTCCAGTCAAGAATTTTAAGTAGGTTTTGCACTTGCAAGTCTTCTAGGTCAGGGAATGTTGTCGTTTCTTGTGTCCCTGACTTGGAAATTGTAGAGGTGTCACAAATGATTCATGAATGGAAGTTCCTAATTGATATTAGCATGGTTAAATTGAGAAATGTTTGCAAACAGAATTTATTCCAGGTTAAATCAATTTTCATTAGCATAGCACTGAAGAAAACAAACTTTGCAGTACAATTTCTAGGCAGTACTATATAAGCAGTTCAGCAGAAGTAACTGAGGACAAATTTCTACCCCACAGAACTTCTGCTAAATCAAATCAAAGGTCCCAGCTAAAAACTGGTTGAAAGTTTTATTTTATTTTAATGTCTGAGTCCATTTATGCGCTTCATAATAACACATTAAGTTGAAAGCAGCAACTGCAGTAGCTTTCATTGTTTTGATGTTTTTTTTAAAGTCTCATGCTTTATATTTTTTCTTCAATCTATTAGAAACATTCTTGGTGCTTTACTGCACATTACATATAACAGTACAGCAGAGGAACTGGCCCCTTGGCCCACTATGTTGTGTACCAAACTAATTGAACTAGTAATTAAATGCTTAACTAAACCAGTCCCTTCTGCTTACACAATTTCTATTTCCCTCCATTCTCTGCACCCTCATTTGCCTATCCAAGAGCATCTTAAATGGGTCTATCATATTTGCCTCCACTACCACCCCTTGCACATCTCCTTTGAACTTGTGCCCGCTTACCTTAAATGTATGTCGTCTAGTATTGGACATTTCGGCCCTGGGAAAATGATGCCAACTGTCTATCTATACCTCCCATTATCTTATAAAACCTCTATCAGGTCACCCTCAGCACTCCAGACAAAAACAACCCACGTTTGTCCAGCCTCTCCTTGGAGCATATGCCCTCTAATCACATTCGGTAAACCTCTTCTGCACCCTCTCCAAGCCTCCACATCCTTGCTACAATAGGATGATGAGAATTGAATGCAATACTTTGGAAACTATAATGAAGAACGTAACAGAGTATAATTGAATTGATCTGAGTCTGTATGGATCTACAAAAGAAAATTCATGTTGGGCTAACTTAGTGAAATTCCTTCAGGATATGATTTTCAGAATAGATTAGGGAAAGCCAGTGGGTTTGGTAATCTGTTTCTTAAGGCTTTTTGAAAAGGTTCCGCACTGGGTAGATCAACAAGGTTAGAGCACATGGTGTTAGTATACTGACACAGAGTGAGAATTGGTTATTGGAGAGAAAGCAAAGAGTAGAAATAGACAAATCTCCTGGACTGGCAGGTTATGTCTAGTGGGTAATGCTGGGATTGGGGTTTGGGCCCCAGCTGTTTACAGTTATTTAGCTGAGGGGACCAGATGTGAAATTTCCAAGTTTACTGATACGACAAAACTAAGTGGGATTGTAAGGAAGGAGGAGGCTGATGTAAAGAGGCTTCAAGAGCAATATAGACAAAATTAATGAATGGCCAAGAATATGCAGATGTAATAATGTGGGAAAAATGCAAAGTTGTTTTGGTGTGCAAAAGAGACAAACAGTATATTTTTGAAATGATGAGACATTGAGTAATGTTGATGTTCAAAGGAACCCAAAAATCTGTGTACATAAGCCTCTAAAGACCAATGTGCAGGTTCGGCAAGCAATTACGAAGGCCAATAGTATGTTAGCCATAATAGAGGATTTGAGCACAGGAGTAAAGATGTCATACCGCAGTTATACAGGGTATTGGTGAGACTGCAGCTGGAGGATAATACAGGTCCTCCCCAACTTACAAATGCCCAACTTGTGTACAGCTCATACACACAAAAACCAGTGTTTGGGAGACTGGTGAGATGGATTTGTCTGTTGCTATGGGGCTGCAGGCACCTTCTGCCCTGTGGGAGTTCAGTTCACGGCCACATTTCCGATTTATGAACTATCCAGGTTATGAACAGTCCACAGGAATGGAGCCCTTTTGTAACCTGGG
>JARFYF010000058.1:3941197-3954883 GCA_030265395.1 Rhina ancylostomus | reverse complement strand
AGGACTATGTCCCTTACCTATGCCCTCACAATTATGTATACTTCAGTCAGTCTCTTATCCCCCTTACTTATCTGCCTCTGCTCCAACAGCCCAGCCTATCCAGTATCTCCTCACAACTGACACACTCCATCCTGGTGAATCTCCTCTGCAATCTCCAGTGCAATCATGTTCTTAATAGCAATTCACTTCACTGAAATCTTCCAGCCCGGTCTCCTTGACTCAATGCCCAGATGTATCAAATTGTGTATTACATGCCCAAATTATCAAATTCATAATATTTAAGCTCTTATTCTAAATTAATAATCCTAGATCTTTAGAAAAGGCTTTCTATTAGAGAAGCCTCATATTAGGTGCACTGCAGGTCTTTGCCTGAATTTAGCAAGACTAGGATTTCTTGGAAAACTTTCCTTTTTCTATTAGTAATCACTTGCATATTCAAACCATAAATGATGAAGCTGCTTCAGCCACATTTCTGAAATGTGAGTCACCTCACCTCAAAGTACAATTCACTTTGCTCTTCATCATTCTCAGTACCATGCTAAATACTTGCAAGTGTGGAAATCTTTGTGAACTTGGGTGGAGCAGGTTATGCAAACAGTTATATGGAGAATGCTAAACTGAGGGACTATTACTTTCAGACTGTCTGGATGCTAGAATTTGCAGGCTGATGTTAATGTTTGCCTCTGCTGTTATATTGTTGATTGTTGACAGTCAACCTAAAAATTCCGACCTATCAGCAAGTTACAAGGTCCAGTAAAATATTACTTTCAGTGGTAGACTTTGTTAACTATAGCTTCAAGCAAAATTGGAACTCTAAGTCATCAGAAAATTGGTAGTCAATTTTCTGCAGGTTCCCATTAAGCCTGTTACTGCTGTGACAAAACTCAATTATTTGTCATAAATCCCTAATGTGTTTCTTTTGTCAGTTACCAAAACATTAATCTTTTATAAGAACCTACAAGTTCACAATTTTCAAATTTCCTAATGACTTTTCTTAATGGATGAAGTTAGCATTCCATACACCATTCAGTCATTAGAATTAGAAACTGCTATGCTGATGTTAGCTGGGTCTCAGCCAAGGGAGTAACTAGATTTTTACTAAGTGCTTAGAAGTGGGCAGAAAGATGCCCTGCTCCTGATCATGTTGTGATTGTTCTGTGCACAACGTGGCCACTTTATAAAATGATATCCCAGCTGAGACTGGTTTTACAAAATCCACAAAACAGCATCTTCTGGAAATCTAAGGCAGAAGAGCTGTGGAAGCCATGTCATTGGGTATATTTTATGGAGGAGCAGACTTGATGGGCCAAATGGCCTAATTCTGCTATGTCTTCTGGCTTTATGCTGCAGATCCTCAGCAGATGGGCAGCATCTGTGGAGAGAGAAACAGTTTACATCTCAGGTTGTTGACTTTTCAGGTTGTCAGCCTGAAATGGTTTTCTCTCCATAGGTGCTACCTGATCTGTTGAGTATCTCCATCACTTAGTTTGTTTAACAGCTATCATATATTCTTTTACTGCATTGGCATCCAAGACATGCTATCTGCAGGACATTTAGATCCATGGTCCAAAAATGGTTGAATATTATGTTTGTACAGAATATTTCTTCAACTGCACTGAATAAATTTGCTGTGGTTGTAGCTACTTTGGATGGGTGTTACGTGGACATAAATCATACGAACTGAAACATATTGACCAGTCAATTTTATTAAACTGAAGCAATTGAAAGTAAATCTCTTAAACCATTTTCTAAACTAAAACTGCCCTCCTAACATTATTAGACATCCTGAACGTTGCCAAATATAGCAGCTGATTTCCTCATTCTGATATCGGTACTTGCATGACGGATGGAAGCGAAACCTATGCAGTGGAGAATGTGAAAACTCAACATAGCACCAAAATCAGGAAGAAACATAAGGTATCTGGAGCTGTGAGGCAACAATACGAAGCTGTGACCAAATATGGTTAACAACGAATTTGCGCACAGTAAATTCCCATTAGCAACAATGAGATGAACAACCATTTCATTTGTTGCAATGTAGGTTGAAAGATATTGATATGCCACAATACCAAGAATATTCCTGTATTGTTGGGACAGTGGGGTCTTTGACCTATCATAGGGAGGAGTTGGAGCTTTAGTTTTACATCTCATCAATGTCTGTCACGTCCAACGCACAGAACTCGTAACAAATATAGACTGGAAATTCTGAATTTTCTGATGTGAGCAGGGGTGCTAACACTGATTAAAGCTTGGTCTAACATAAGAGTAGAAGGGAATGCAATTCTGAAATCTGTACCATATCAAAATCTACTCTATTCATGCAAAATGCAAGCAAGTTAAATGGAATTGGAATGTAACCCTAATTTAGTTTCCAGTAAGATTTGCTGAGTGGAAGGCTTGAATTTTTTAACCACTAGTGATGTAAGAGTTTTTTCCTGATTTTAAACATTTGAATATTTTCAGGTGGAGCATCTTGTTATATTGTGACTCTGTTCTGCAGCTTGTAACCTGAGTTCTGCCTTCAATGTTACAGAATGTGATTGAGCGTAACCCATATCCTGATGATGAAGACCTGGTTGAAGTCAAGTTTGCCAAATCTCCGATAATGTCCACATATTTGGTGGCTTTTGTGGTTGGTGAATATGACTTTGTGGAAGCCAAGACATCAGATGGCATTCTAGTCCGTGTCTACACACCCATTGGAAAAGCGGATCAAGGAAAATTTGCTCTCGAGGTTGTTTTTGTTTTTGTATATTTCTGTATGTCTGGCCTTAAATGGAGAGGTGGGAGCAATAGACTTTTCTTGAATTCAGGTTGTCATAAATACTCTCCAGTTCCCTGAGTGAAGCTCAGAAAAACTATTTGGTTGCTAACAAAGGTAGCCGTAGAATAAATAGGTAGAGGCCTCGTGCTTCTCAATTTTAATTGTCAATTTTTTTAACATTCTATTGTCCATTGGTTACTCAGTGGTACATCTTGCTCTGTAATCCAACTGCCAAGTGGTGTGGTTTAAATTCCAGACTCTGAATTCCCAACTACATGAGGCATATAACAAGGTTCTCAAATTCTTCATGCAGATTAAAGATGAAGGGCAAGACCACTTGGTTAATCTGCGGGCACTACTGTAACAACAAGGATAGAGGATTGGGAATCAGTGGTCAGTTGCACTTTCCTTAGTTGTTAGTTTTGGAAGTATCAAAGGAGTCGGGAAAAGGCAAAGTAATAGTTAGCTGGGGGAAGAGGGCGAAATTTCTAATAGCCAATAATGGAGTGATTTTTTTTTTATTATTAAAAGGAATTAAACAATATAACACTTGAGATGTGAACAGGATATTGTGAAAGAAATGTCTAAGGTTGACTATCATTATGGTAATTAATTTTAGAATAATTGCTCCCTACAGGAAATAGCCTTGCCATACACCACAAGAATGTCCTGTTGTGTCAAAATAGTTGGAGTCTGTAGCTGGAGTTAAAGAATAAAACTTGTCTTTTTTTAACAAATGGGTGCTGTCCACCAAACCTTTCTGAAAGTGCATGATGTGTGCACTGGCATCGGGCAAGAAGCTGATTTGACTTAGTTGCTGTAATACCCCACTTGTACTCATTGTTCAAGCTTTCAAAAGCATATTTGCCATGTGACTGCAACCCTGGAGGATAAGTTTCTGGTCTCCATCTATTAATATTCCAGCAGAAAGTCAGCCCTTTCAGGAAGAAAAAGAAGGGAATGGTGGCAAGGGTGGAATAGGAGAGAAACTTGATTTTCAGATTCTTATTCAAATACTTCCATGCATAACACTGAAGTATTTTGAATCGTGTGCTGCTGTGTTGTGCATAAATCAAGTTTGTAACTATCCTGTTTTTCTCCACATTAGCAGTGACATTACTCATCCTTCTGCTGTAACTACTGACTCATAGGGGCCAGGTTTCCAGGTAAAAATTAAAGGCTGTCTGGGTAAACTGTCTAGAGTTGTGGGCTCAAAGTAATCTTCCGAAATGGATCATAGGATAGTTTTCAACCACCACTTTAAGAAAAGGTTATATTTAAACCTAAAGAACTTTATAAATATGGACATTTGGACATTTTCCCTGGAGACCTATCAGCAACAAGGAATGTCACCTGCCATATATAAATTATTGTATTTTCTTTTTTAAAAAGGTAATTTCCCTCATAGCTTGAGTGCTATGTATTCCCAATTCTTCTTGCTGTAGAGAAACCTTAAAGTTATGGCTTTGTTTTCTGTATTTGTGGAATGAAACTAGACAATTACAAATGTTCTAATTTTGCTGCTTCATAGAGATACGAGTTTTGATTTTTTTATTATAAATATTTCTCTGCTAGGTTGCTGCCAAGACACTACCTTTTTATAAAGAATACTTCAACGTTCCATATCCTCTACCAAAAATTGATTTGATAGCCATTGCAGACTTTGCAGCAGGTTGGTATCATAAATAACTTATGTACAACAGTTGCTGTACTTCAAATTAATATTTTGCAGGAGAGGTGATATGACATGTTACAAGTCATATGATAGAACTGCAGTTTTTATACCAAGCTGATAGTCACTTGATTATTTTAATTCTATAACTGCCAAGTAGCTTTTAACAGCAAAGTTGCAATAATTGAAAATGTTTAAAAATTGTTGCGTATCTTTAAAACCCCCATGTTATAGTTTTGACATTTTTCCTCTGCTTTTTATCTCTCCTTTCCTCAGTACCACTTGGGTTGGTAACTTTCTCAATGATGCTAGTGTTACTGTTGGCTACTGCTAATTGATTTACAGTTGTCAAAGTTGATAATTTTTTATATTGTAATACCTGCCTACTCCCTCCCAGAAATAATGCACCCAAATTCTCAAAACAGAAACATGTAGCCTTGACTCTCCACCTCTTCGATAGCTTGTTTAGACTGAGAGATTCATTTGCCATCTGTCTGATGTAAGAAATTTCTTCAGGTTATAAGAAATCGAAGCTTGGCAGCCGGTAGATCTTTGAGCCTACTCTAAAATTCAGTAAGATTGTGGCTGACCTCCTGATGCCCGAGACTTTAAATGTATAAACATACAGAAAACTAATGTGCAGCTATTTTTATTCACAGGTGCCATGGAAAACTGGGGCCTTGTAACATACAGGTATTTTAGATTTATTTACTTTCATGCAATACCTTCAGCTTCTCTGAAGTAGTTTTTGGTCTGTGATTTGACACTTGCTTCAATGCAAGATCTGCCCTCAAAATTAAGTATGGAAAGATCTAGGCTAAGAGATGAGAGAGGGCTTCGGCCAAGGAAATGCTCTCAATTCCAGTCGACTCACTGATACCAAAGCTGTTATTTTGGGGAAGGAAAGTTCCTGGGATCTGCTGGATAATTAATCCAAACTATGGCTGAGATCTAGCTTCAGAAGGCCCAGATCATGTAGCTGCTGACTCCATTGCGCGCTCGTGCTCTTTGAACAGTAGTCTAGGCCTACCCAAAAATCACTCGGCCAACCTTTTAAACCTGTTCCAAAGTAATAAAATAATGGAAACCCTTGTCGGGGCAGGGGATGTCTATAGTGAAAGAAGTAACGTTGACATTATAGGTTAATCTTTCATTAGAACTTATTTAATAGTGGCAAGTGTGCCTGCCATTCCTACTAGGCAAATGTTTGAAAGTATTGTGGAAGATTTCCTTTATTTTAGGGTTTTGATTTGTGCATTTATGGAACGTGAGCAGTGTTTATTTTCCATCTGTGGTTGTCTTTTGAGAAGATGGATGGTGAGTCACCAGCTTAAACCTCTGCATTCCTGCAAAGTGAAAGTGTACTCACTGTGCTCCCGGATAGATGTTTCAGGATAGCGTACAGCTTCAAAGGGAAGTTGAAGGTGATGTTTCTCCAAGCCAGGATTGTGAAGGTGATGATCTTTTGGCTGTAGGATATTTAGCTTTGTCTGTTAAAACTTAATTTCACCGTTTAGCATTTAGTCCAGTGTTGTAGCTTGTGAAGAGGCTTACGATTCTTTGAATTACACTTATTGCTGCTTCTGCTATGCTGTCCGATACTCATTAGACTACACTTGGTCCCCATCATGTGGGTACAACTAGGAGGTGTACCAATTTCTCAGTCCTACAAATATTCACAATACCTCATGAATGCTCAGTTTTGAATTGGAATTGGTTTATTGTTGCCACATGTACCGAGGTACAGTGAAGAGCTTGTCTTGCATACCATTCATACAGATCAATTCATTACACAATGCATTTGAGGAAGTACAAGGTAGACATAGAATTTCTACTTGAGAGTAGAACGATTATAATGGAAGTAATGAGTGGATCTGTAGAGAGCAGCTTGTAACGAGTCGCCACGCTCCGGCGCTATCTTGCTGATCTGCTAGATCTGTTTTCAGTCTATCCTGTCTAGCACGATGGTAGCACCACACAACTCCAGCATGTCATTAATGTGAAAAGGGTACTTTACCTTCATAAGCACTAGGTAAACCTGATGTCAGCAGATGTATCTGCACAATGTAGATGAACAGGGAATAGGTTAAATAGATTTATTCATAATTCTTTTTCCACCACCTGCCAGTGATAAATACTGGCATCTTCATCCTTCAGGATTCAGCTAGGTAGGTTAGTGATGTTAATTTGGTGTTTGATTGTGCTTCCAAAATAATGTTTGATTTAGAGGAGTAAGGATTCATCTGCTGCATCAGTACTCTAGGTAATTAATTTCCTATGTTTAACCCAATGCCATGAAACTTACTGGAGTCGGGAGCCAGTGCTGATGATTCCAAGGGTCATTCCTTCCTGACTATATTCTGTTCTCCTGCTCTCTTCAGTGGTTCTGCCCTGCTGGTGAGATGGGATGTTGTCAGGGATCAAGAGAATTGTGTCAGGTACATTGGTTGAAAAGCATGATTTAGTAAGTATGGTTTATGTCAGGGGTTTCCTGGAGATAACTTTGGATTGTACTTCCATTTCAAGGATATTGCCAGATGTTTATTAGGAAGATTTTGGTCCATCTGGTTTTATTTTTGTATTCTGAAGAATGCATTACTCTTTGAGTGGCTTGCTAATCCATTTTGAAGGTAGTAGCCAATCTCTTTTCCGTGTATCTGATGTTAGATCTTTGCCAGAACAGGAAAGGGCTCCTGGCTTCCTTCCCTAGAGGATACTAATAAACTAGATTGATTTTTATGATCCAGTAATTTTACTCACCTTTTACTGATACCAGCATTTTATTCCAAATTAATTTAATTAACTGATTTTAAATTTATACTGAAACATTTCCAGATCAATAAGTTTGGCCTTTCTGGATTACTACTCCAGTAATTTACCATCCTCATAATACCATCGTCACAAGCATATGACTGTTCACATATGCACAGGCATATTTTAATGTGAAAGCAATTACAGTGTGTATCCCTGAGCATTTGTTCAGAAATCTCTCCAGATATTCAGGAATATCAGCAGAAGATGACTGGAATGTCCTTAAACATTTGTGGTGGGAGGTGGGGGAAGAGAGAGAAGCCATCTCATGTCAGAAATGTGTATATTGTTGTAACTCTAGAGGTTTGGAATGCATTGGTAATGCTGAATTATAGTTTGTCAGCGAGGATCAGTGCTGTCTCATCCATTGTTATTGTATCTATGCAGAGAAGGACAGTGTCTCCAGGTTCTTAAGAAATTTCCCACCTTAATTTATTTTGTGATTTTTGAAATGTTCTGCTCTTTCTTAACGATCCTATTACTCATTGGAATGAATCTGCCACTATTTATTTCATAAGCTTTCATTATTTTTAGAACTAATCTGCTTTTCTGTCTTGCTTACCAGTAAACTCCTGCAATCTTTCACCTGGTGCAACACTATTTCCTTCCTTCCAGCAAAGAACAATTGACTTTCATTCATAAATAGCATCATTTGCATATACTATGCTAACTAAGAATGGCCCATTAAAGATTAGTGAAAAATTGCCTTAACCTTTTTCTGTCTTCTGATCAACTCTTTGGAAGGCAAATGAATATTGGCCTTTATTGCAAAGAAAGTTGCAGTTTAGAAATGGAGGCTTGTCACAATTTTTGCAGGGTGTTAGTGAGGCCCCACCTTGAACACTGCATACAGTTTAGATCCCCTTAAGGATATACCAGCTTTGGAGACAGTCCAGTAAAGATTCACTAGGCTAATTCCTGGAACAAGAGGGTTGTACTATTACAAACAGCTTAAAGTTAGATCTGTATTCTTAGGAGTTAGGACGAATTACGGATGCCTGCATTGAAACATACAAAATCCTAAAGAGACATGGGAGATGCTGAGATGAGCCTTGAACACAGAGACGTAGTTACAAGATATAAAAGTGAGGTGCATAGGAATCTCTTCTTGCAGAGGGTAGTGACTCACTGGAATTCTCTGCCTTAAGAAGGTTGTGGAGTTGAGATAAAGGGTGATTTTTAAAAAAAGGAAATACCTTTTTGAAAAATCAGGGAAATTGAGGCACAGAAGATGAGTTGAGGCTTGAGGAACACCAGCCATGATTATGTTGAGTGGCGGGCTGAGACCAGGTGACTTCTGCTCCTAATTTCGTGTGCTCTTTGTGGTTTCCTTACATTCAAATGTTTTACTTCTTCTGTTATCAATTCAATTTCATTTTGTCCTCACCATTCTTAATTTCATGGTTAGAAGGTAGTGATTTTGGTGTGAAGTTTAAGATTAGCTGAGATTAACTTTTTTCATCCTCCCTCACTGTTTTCCCCCCACCCCTCAGAAACAAACACTCAACCTCCCTCTGAATATTCTCCTTGTTGTTTTGAATTCGCTATGTAGAAAAGAGAAACTGTTCTTCTGCCATCCAGTTACTTAGTATGTTGGTACACAACTGTGTTGCATGGTGTAAATCTATTTTTGTTACAGTTATCACTTTTATTTTATTAATGAAACTAAATTTGTGTGAGACACCATTGTAAGGAAGAGGAGATCATCCAAGTTGGACATTGATTAACTAGCTCCTAAATGTATCAGATGTTTTAGAGTTTTGAGTTATTGGTCATTTGATGTTGGAAACAATGTTTTGCTGTTGTGGAACTGATCAGAAAGAACAGGATGAATTCTTGGGTTGACAATTTCCATTGGCAAGTTATCAGTGGATTGGACTCCACAGTAATTTATAGACGTCACCTTTACCGTTTGATAACTTTAAGCAAGTAAGTTATCTGTTCCAAAGATGGTGACTCCTTATTGGAGAGGTACTTTTATCTTGGCAGTGTCATACTAGCGATCAATCTTGATGTGGATCTTGACTGTCAGTGTCAGACAAATAATTAAGTGTAGACCTGTCAGTCCAGTGTAGAGCAGCAGACAGTGGCTGTGAATTTTAATCCCATTTGCTGAGCAGGGTGTAGCATTAGTACTTGGGCTCCTGCAGAGATTATTTATCTCACAACTGGAATCTAATCTATTCATCTGTGCCTGAGCTGCTCGTCTTTAATGGTCTCATTGTACCTGTGCTTTGATTTGCATAGTATTTTGTTATTGATGAGGTTAAATTCAAGGGTTATGACCTTTGGGTAACAATGTTCAGTGTGCATTGTATATTATGATGTTAGAATTCACCATTCACTAAATCTCCCTGTATAGAAGACAAGTTAGAAAAAGGCTGAAGAAGCCTTTACTGGCCATGGTACTATAATACAGTATTGGATCAATATTAAGGTTAAAGTGAGGTTAAACACTGTCAGGTCCAGCATAACCTGTTGGCTCGAAAGAATGCTGTGCTAAGAAACTATTTGCCAAAATGTTCTGTGGACTCGTGATCTAAATTAGCATCGCCCAGAATTTTCTAGTCCATGTAGATTAAAATTCCCTATGAGACAGATATGACTTTAACATGTCCCCATTATTTCTTCCTTTATATTTCTTTGTACATTGTTACTCTTATGTGGTTCAGATCCACAGGAATATGCTGTATTCTTAACTGCCCTCTGAAATAGTCCAGCAAACTTTCAATTGGATACAATTCTGGGCAATAAATACTAGCCTACTCTTTGACCCTCAAATCCCACGAACAAGCAAGTAAAAATATTATATACCTCTTGAGATGCAATCCTTATTTACTGAAATGTATCACTTGCTGTTCTTTTCTTCAGAGAAACGGCCCTCTTGATTGATCCAAAAAATTCCTGCTCATCATCAAAACAGTGGGTTGCTTTGGTAGTCGGCCATGAGCTTGCTCATCAGTGGTTTGGAAACCTCGTCACTATGGTAATATTCTAATCTTTGGAAAATAAAGAGATTGCATTTGTGAAAACTCAGCCTGTTCTGCTTTAAACAAGAGACTTGTCTCCAGGCAAAGGCTTGCTTGCATCTTAGAATTTCAGTGCACCAGTGAATCACTCTATTTAAAATCAAAGTCATGATTCAAACTTAAAACATAGTGGGAGTTGGAGAAGGTAGGTTAAATAAGACACTACAGCTCTTGAGATTTTGATGCTTTATTCGAACAATGTTTGTTAAATTGTATTCAACAACATTTGAATTACCTGATTTGTATCTGACAACATATTTTCCTTTCTTTTGCTATGTTTATGAAAATGTTAACTTAATTTCACACTGGAATTTCTAATTGAAACAACTTACTTCACCCAGGCATGGAATAAATGTTGTCCCTCCTAATTTTCTTGAGGTATATAATGCAATTTATGGTTTATTTTCTTGGGGGTACTCATTGCAATTTATAGCTGTACCATAGCTCTGAGTACAACTATTTCCCAGGCTGCCATGTTAACAGCAGCCAGGATTAATCAAGAGAAAAGGTGTTTTGGTGTATTATTTTGATGAAACTCCAGATCTATCCATAAATATGGAGCAACAACATCCATAATTTGCATGGTGGTGAGCTAGACCATGAAGGGGATCTCTTGTGTTTGTGCCCCGACCCAGCGCATTTTCTATGTGTAAAGCAGTATATCTTATCTGCTGATGCAAGGAATAAAATTTCTGCCAATATGTGTGGGTGAACACCATTATTATACACAGTGAGTTGAGGTGCTGGCTGTTTGCCTTACAGTTGAGCCAGTTTCCCTGTCAGAGTAAAATAAAATAACAGAAAATGTTGAAAATACTCAGCAGGTCAGTTCATATCTGCGGAAAGAGAAACAGTTAATGTTTCAGGTCAAAGACCCCTTGTTAAATTTCAATGTTACTAGTCTGGCAAAAGTAATCTAGTCAAGATTATTACAGAGTTATAGCGTCGTAGAGCAATACAGCACAGATACAGGCCCTTCAGCCCAACCAGTCCATGCCAAATATGGTGCACACCGAGCTTGTCCCAATTTCCTGTGTTCAGCCCATATCCCTCCAAGCTCTGCCCCTCCATGTACCTATCCAAGTGCTGCTTAAATGATACTCTTGTACCTGCCCCAACCACTTCCTCTGGCAGCTCACTTTGTACACTCACCACCCTCTGCGTGGAAAAAGTTGCCCCTTGGGTCCATTTAAATCTTTACCGTCTCACCCTAAATCTATGCCCCCTAGTTTTGGACTTCCTTTCCCCAGGGAAAAGACTGTTACCATCCACCTTATCCATGCTTCTCAATCTTAAACATTTCTATAAGGTCGCCCCTCATTCTCCTACATTCCAACCTGTAGCAGCCTTTTGAGATTTTTCTGCAATGTTTATAGTGGTGTAAATTTACTGTACAAATCCAAATGCAGCAATCTATTGACCTTTGCTTTGGTAGCAAATCATGTCAGCACGTTTACTGTAGCTATGTAGTCTACTGACACTATCCAGCTCAATCGCACTTCATAGCCAAGTCAAGTAACTAGTGGCCAGCCTGAAACTCCTATTGCTACACTGGTGTTGAACCCCTCTGAAAATGTGTGGGAAGAGCAAACAAAGGGTACTGTAGATTATCTTGATATGTATGCAGATTTGAAACTAGGAAAGGTTATAACCTTATTAAATGATTTGAGCAGCATCCTGATTGGCAATGGTGAAACTGATCTTTGATTTACTTCTGTTTTTTTTTAAAACTAGCGTTAAGTTCAAAACTGAAAATATTAATGCTGTCTTTTTGAGAAGTCCTTTTTAATCCATTGTTAGGAGTGCTGTGCAACCATATTCACAGAATCTACTCAACATGTTTGTGGTTTGAACTTCAGCTTCATTAAAATTTCAACCCAAAACACAGCTTCTGATTTGCACATTAAAAATCTCACACATAATAAGCTGACTTATACTTTTTACTCTGCATTTATTCTAGATGAGTTATAATTCAAGGTTTATGATGTTGCTATAAAATCTCTAGTTCAGTCTTGTGTGGGGGCCAACAGTGGGCTGATGGCATAAGAACAGAAAGTATCTACTGAACAGCAGGAATAGGCTACTGAGCCTCTCGAGCTCACTTTGCCATTCAACAAGACCGTCTGATCTTGTTGAAGACCCTTTTCCTGCACTGTCCCCATATCTCTTGATTCCTTAATATTCAGATAGCTAGCAATCTCTACTCTCTGAGTGGAGTCAATGACTGAACTTCCACAGCCTTCTGGAGTAGAGAATTCCAATGATTTATCACCATTTGAGTGAAGAAATTTCTCATTTTGGTTCTAAATGGTCTACCCCTTAGTTTGAGACTCTGCCCCCTAATTCTAGACTCATCTTCCCTGCATCTCTTTTTGAGTACTGAATGAATTTTGTTAGTTTCAATGAGGTCTTCTATGCTGTGAAGAATGGAGTCCCAGACTGTTCATCTCTCCTCGTGTAACAGCCCCGCCATCCAAGGAGCAGTCTGGCGAACTTTTGATGCACTCCATTATAAATGTGGCCTTTTTAGCTAAGGAGATTTAAAATTGTACACAGTGCTCTTAGGCGTGGTCTCACCATGGCCCTATTTAATTGTAGTGAGATCGCTCTCCTCTAGTGCTCAAACCTTTTCACAGACACCAACATACTACTTGCCTTTCTAATTTCCTGCTGCATCTGCATGTTGAATCCTGTGTACAAGGACACTTGGATACCTTTTTGACCATTGACGTTTCCTAATGTCTTACCATCTAAAGTATACTCAGCATTTTTCCTTTCTACTGAAGCGAATAACCTCATTTTCCACATTTTACTCCATCTGGTATGTTGTTACCCACTCGCATCACTAGTCTAAATACCCTTGAGGCCATTTTGCAGTTCATTGCTGATTACGTTCCTACTTAGAGTCATGTTATATCAGCAAGCTTTGAGGTGTTGCATGTGGTTCCCCCAGCCAAACTATTGGATGAATTGTTGGGTTTTAAGTACTGATTCTTGACTGTCCATGAGTCTCAAACTGCCAAACTAGAAGGGCCCTTTCATTCCTCCTTTGTTTTCTCTTTTAACTGGTTCTCAATCCATGTTAGCATTTTACCTCTCTTCATCATGCTCTGACCTTATTTTCAGCCACCTGTGTGGGAAAGCCCTTCAGAAAATCCAGAATACACTAGTTCTATATTAGTGGAGTACGATTTCCCTTTCATAAATCTATGTTCACTCTGCTTGATCGTATTATTGATGTCTTGATATTACATCCTTAATTATGGATTCCAGCATTTTGCCTAAGCTAACAGGACCACACTTCCCTGTTTTGTTTTCCATCCTCTAATCTGCAGAAGCCATTCCATAATTTATAGAATTTTGGAAGATACTATCCAGGGGATCCACCATTTCTATAACCACCTCTTAAA
>JARFYF010000058.1:3907330-3918171 GCA_030265395.1 Rhina ancylostomus | reverse complement strand
TACACCTCTATCATGTCTCCTCTCATCCTCCTTCTCTCCACAGAGTAAAGCCCCAGCTCCCTTAGTGTCTCCTCATAATGCATACTCTCTAAACCAGGCAGCATCCTGGTAAATCTCCTCTGCACCCTTTCCAATCCTTCTAATAAAATACTGTTATGATTTAGCGGTAGAAATGTGTATCAAGTGTATTACTAGGATGATGCTGAGACTCTCATTATCTTACATTTATGGTGGTGAGCTTCACACAGCTAGTCCTAGTGCTTCCATTGTAACAACTGCATTTCAGAATGTCGATAAATGTGCAAAGTGAGAGGGTGCAAGGAAGGCTTAAGTCAGATATGTAATCACCATGGCATGGTTCTGGGAGAGTTAGATCAAGGTGTAACCTACAGTTGCATCAGAACTGGGTGGAGAAGGAGCTAAAGTAGATAAGAGTGCTTGAACATAATTCAGTTGTCATGGATCACAGAGTTATACAGCATGGAAACAGACCTCTCGGCTCACTGAGTCAGTCCCTGCTTTTTACTCTAACCCCCCATTAACCTCATTTTATTCTCCCCCCATTCCCATAACCTCCTTTCCCCCTGCCCAGACTCTGCCACTCATCTGCACATTTGCGACAATTTACAGTAGGCAATTGACCTACCAGCCCCCACACCTTTGGGATATGGGGGGAAACTGGGCTACATGGGGCAAGCCTATGAGATCACAGGTAAACTCACCACAGATGGTATTGAACCCGGGTTGTTGGTACTGTGAAACAGAGGCTCTACTAGCTGCACCATTGTGCTGCCCCTCACTTTGAAGAAAGGTTAACAGGTTACTTCCAACATACATGTGGAGATAGGATGCAAGATTTTAAAGCATCAGTTATATGCCCAAACCTTATGAGGATAGGTTGAGCGAGCTAGGGATTTTCTCTTTGGAGAGGAGGAGGATGAGAGGTGATAGAGGTGTACAAGATGATAAGAGGCATCGATCAAGTGGACAGTCAGAGACTTTTTCCCAGAGTGACAGTGGCTAACTTGAGGGGACATAATTTTAAGGTGATTGGAGGAAGATATAAGGGGGATGTCAGGGGTAAGTTTTTTAACATACAGAGTGGTGGGTGTGTGGAATGCACTGCCAGCAGAGGTTGTGGGGACAGATAAATTCAGGACATGTAAGAGACTCTTAGCCCTCCATTTCTCTATCATTCATGTGGCTATGTAGGAGGGAAGGGTTATATCGATCTTAGAGTAGGATAAAATGTCAGCACAACATTGTGGGCCAAAGGACTATAATGTTCTATATACTTCTGGGATGTTACTATCAGTGAAGACTTTCCCTCATTTTTCCTTCTAAATGAATTTCTTCACACTTCTCAGCTTTTTTTTTACCTGATACACGTCGGCCATTTCATCAGTCTGTCTTTGCTGCTAAACCCTTTTCTTAGTTTTGTACCATCAGACATTGAAATTACACAGTGTAAGTTGGTGACATGTATAGCTGTGGTGTTTTTTTAATCTGTCTCTTGTGTGTCGATAACTTTCTGTTGCTGCGGTTAGTAAACCTTTAGTTTTTTTTCTCTCTGTGTTACATGAATTGAGAATAATAGATATCTGAGAATGATTTCATGGCTATAATCATTGGTAGGATTTTAATTACAATGTGAGCTGAGATTAGATTACTACCTTGAATCACACTGCAATATCTATTGATTTTTTTTTAGTAAAAGAGTAATTCTCTTTGTGCAAGGTTTAACTTGCAGTGTGAACAAAATAATCATGAGAGCAGTGAGTATAACAGTGATTATAGGGCATGGCGCATCCACTTGTGTGATTGTGATCAAGACATTGGTTAAGTACCTCCTCGCATTGATGCTGGAATTTTGGTAATTTTGATCAGTTCCTTGTGAGATCTTCCAGAAGGCAAAATTAATTGAATTAAGTTTTTGAGTATTTTACCATCAAGAAAATTGGAATAGTGACAGCTATTTGGCAGGTTTATCTGAATTTCACTTGCAACAAAATAGAATGGATTAGTGTTCACTGGCCTTGCCACCCCCAACCCAGGGAAACATGAGCACTGTGCCCATATTAGAAAGTTCTGTATTCCTCAACATCATTATTTGGATGTATACCCACCACCAATTTGGATACATCAAAAGGGAAGTAGGTTAGATGTAAAATTTATATTCCATTGTTGAATAAGCTGATTACATTTTACCCATTCAGGAAAATTGAGATTGAGTAGAACAGCACTTGTTGAATGGCAGAGCAGGCCCGGACTTATACAGGCCTACTCCAAGTCCTATTTCTGTTACTTTCATGAGTATTCTTTTTATTTGTCATGTGCATATATAAAGAAAAGATTTATATATTCTTTATCTCTCCATTCTCCATTGGTGTCTCACCCCGACTTCTATATTTCTGTTAACACCTATATGTGGTTGTAGATTTGTTTTGAGTTTTTGAAATGAGCACATCGAGGGCCCTTTGTGAAAGTATTTTACATTCCATTTCATTTTTTTTTACAGAGGATCTTTGGAGCTGCTTGGAACAAGCCAGTAGAAAGCCTATTAATGCTGTAATGAGCTCATGGACAAAACAGATGGGATTTCCTCTCATTTATGTGGAAGAAAAACAGGTGAGTTATTTAGAACAAGTGTCTACATCATATCTGTTGATGGAATGGGTTGTGGAATTATAGGAACTTGCATCACAGGTAAACTGGCTTCACAATGACAGGTGAAATGACAGATGAGGTCCTGCAATTTGAACATGGGTAGCTAGGTAGCAAACTTTTAAAAAAATCAGGACCTCAAGGTTGTAATCTCCAGATTACTTCCAGTGCTGTGCGCTAGTAAGTAAAGGAATAAGGGATAGGCCAGATGAATGCAAAGTTGAAGAAATAGTGTAGAAGGCAGGGCTCTAAACTTCTGGATGACTGGGCTCATTTCTGGGGAAGGCAGGACATGTACAGGGTGGGCCCAACCTTGTGGGGGTGCAGTTTGCTCGAGCTGTTGTAGTTTGAACTAATTTGGTAAGGTACAAGGACACATGAGTACAGTAAAATATGGGACCCAACAAATAAAGGAGGAAAACTTGGCCTTCAGGCATGTGGGAGGAATGCAGTGCTGGCTGCTTCTATCTTAACACAAAGATTGTGATAAGAAAGGCTGATAACTGAGGGCAGTGATTAACACGGGAATATGATATTGTTGCTATGATGGAGACTTGGGTGAAAGATAGGCAGGGTGACAAACATTATAGGGTATAGAATCTTCATGGGGGATGCAAAAGAGTTGGCGGCACTGCAGTATTAAATCACAGAATGCATCCTGTGGAAAGGAGGGAAGATAATCCAGAGGTTTCTTGAAATAAGACCCTATGTTTGGAGCTTAGCGACAAAAAGGGTATGATCATTATGCCTGAGAGGTGCACTGGAGGCTTCCAAACAGCCATCAGGGAATGGCAGAGCCAATACTAGAGACCCAAATGATCTGCCTGGAGCCAGAGGAAACAGGTGAAGTCTTAAATGAATACTTCTCATCAGTATTCACAGTTGAAAAGGATATTGTAGTTGCAGAACTTGACAAGTCAACAGTGAGAGCATGATGTGTCCCAAACAACCAATCCAACTAAAGAGGTGAGGGGGACAAGTCATCCACACACCCAAAGTGTCTGTTCTATGCTGTATGACTCCGGGAGGTTGCTGTTCAACCCATGGAGTTTTGTGACATTCAAAATTTTCATTCTGAAATTACTTAAGGGACTTGCATTTGGAAAAATGATTACTTTCTTTCATCACCCTCCAGATGATTAGCCCATCAGCACTCATTGTTTCAAAATACATGATGTAAAAATTGGAAAAGAAAACTTGGTTGAAACAGTTTCTTTAACAGGCAGAACTCTGTTGGAGATGCAGCAAGGTATACAAGCACACCATGAGGAGCAAGTCCCCACTCTAGTTGTGTGGCTGGCTTTGATTTATTGCCTTTAATTTAAACATGCCATGTAATTTATTTTTGTACAGGAAACCAGCTTCTTAAAAGTAAACATTGTCTGTAGATGACTTGTCCCCTCTCCTCTTAATTTGTTCCACAGAACTGAGGATGGCTTGCTTCCATTCCAGTTCTGTGGTTTCTGAGTTACAAAGATCCACAGGCTCTGCCACGGATGAGGCAGATTGGGCAGGCAGTTGGATGGGTTGTTTGGGATGCTGGCATTCTCTTTTCACTGCTTGCATGTGTGGACGTCATGTTTCCATTGTTGACTTGAGGTCCTCATGTTATAGTCATAGAGCTGTACAGAGTTCTTTGGCTCAGCACATCTGTACTGACCTTTTTGCCCATTGATGCTAATCCCATTTGCCTCCATTAGTCCTTGCCCTTTAATATCTTGCCTACTTAAGTGCATGCCTAAATGCTGCTTAAATGTCGTGAATGTACTGTATCTGATTCCACCACCTCCTCTGGCAGCAAGTTCTGGATATAATAAACCATTCAAATCCCCTTTGAAACTCCTTCCTCTCACCTTAAACATAGTGTTGCAGTTGTACAAAACATTGGTTAGACCACACTTAAAGAGTGTTGTATTAGAATGGAGGTCTGTAGATGTAAGGAGAGAGTGGCTAGGCTGAGTTTATTCTCACTGGAATGTAGGCTGAGGGGTGACCTTATAGAAGTTTATAAGATTATAAGAGGCATAGATAGGATAGAATCTTTCTTCCATGGCAGGGGAATCTAGGAACTACAAGGTTACAGGTTTAAGGTGAAGGGAGAAATTTAAGGGAGATCTGAGGGTTACATTTCCCATAAAAAGGGTGGTGAATATCTGGAATGATCTGCCAATGGAGGCGGATACAATTACAATGTTTGGAAGGTGTTTGGGTGGATACTTGGTAGGAAAGGCATATAGGGATATGGGCATAATGTAGGACAATGGGATTAGTGAGGAAATGCATCGTGGTTGGTATGAACGAGGTGAGCTGAAAGGGTCCATTTCTGTGCTGTACACTTTTTATGATTGTGTGATGATAAACCTTTGCCTCTTACTTTTTATACCCCTGTCAGAGAAAAAAGATTCTCTCGGCCCTATCAATGCCTCTTGTAGTTTTATTTCCCTCCATGAGGTCAGCCCTCAGATTCCTTCACTCCAGGGAAAACAAACCCAGTCTATCTGATCTCACCCCAAAACTGGAGTCCTCCAATCCAGGCAACATTCTGGTTAATCACCTCTTCACTCTTTCCAGCACAACTGCATCTTTCATATAGTGTGGCGACCAAAACTGTACACAATGCATCAAGTGCAGTCTCACCAGTGTTTTGTAATGTTGCAACATGCATCACAACTTTAGTTTATGCTCTGACATGTGAAGGCAAGCATGCTATATGCCTTCACCACCCTATCTACCTATGTTGTTGCATTTGGGGAACTCTGGACTTAAATCCCAAGTTCCTCTGTTCAACATTCCTTAGTGCCTACCATTTACTCTATATGTCCACCCTAATTTGACTTCCCAAAATGCATCACTTCACACTTGTCAGGATTCAATTTCATCTGCTAACACTCTGCCCAACTTTCCATCTGACCTATATCCTGCTGTAGGTAACCCTCCTCACTATCCACAACAACAATAATTACGTCATTCACAAACTCACTAATCCCACCTCCTGTACGTTCACATAGAAGTTGTACAATATCTATCACAGACAACAAAGGTCCCAGTACTGATCCTTGCAATGCATCACTGGTCTCAATTTTCTAATCAGAAAAGCAATCTTCGACCACCACCACCACCACCCTCTGTCTTCTATCACCAGATCATTTTTGGATCCAATTAGCCAACTCGCTTTTGGATCCCATGTGTCTTAACCTTCTGGACCAGCATGCCATGCTGTTCCTTGTCTGTATGGACTTAGTAAGGCATGACAATGTCTACTGTCCTGTCTTTGTCATTCTTCTTGGTTACCACCTCAAAAATCTCAATCAAATTAGTGAGGCAGGATTTCCCTCACACAAAGCCACAATGACTATCCCTGATCAGCCATGGCTTTTCCAAATGTACATAAGAATAAGATTTTTTCCATTAATTTCCCTACAACTGATGTGGTTACCTGGTTTATCTCTACTCTTAAATAAAGGAACAACGTTAGCTATTCTTCAGTCTTCTGGCACCTCACCTGTGGCTAAGGAAGATACAAATATCTCCGTCAGGGCCCCAACTATCTCCTCCCTTGCTTCCCATAACATCCTGGAATAGATCTAATCTAGCCTTGGGAATTTATCAACCTTTATGCGTTCCATGATATTTAACATCTCTGCTGCATTAAAACTGATATGCTTAGGACTATCAATATATCCCTTCCTGAACTTCATTTCCATGTCCTTCTCCATGGTGAACACAGATGAGAAGTATTTATTTACCTTGAACTCTTACTAACTCTTTTAAAGACTTTCACTTGTCAGGTGTCTTCTTACCCACAATTATCTGCTCCCGATCTATTTTCACCAGGTCCTCTCTTATACGATTGAAATGAGCCTCTTCTTTCCCTTGGGGGGGGGGGACCTGAATGATGACCAACCTTATCCCTTTCCATAACTGTCTTGAAACTAACAAAATTATGGTTACTGTCTCAATGTTTCTTCCCATTGACACTTCCACCATTTGCTCAGCTTCATTTCCTGAGATAAGGCCAAGTACTGCCAAGCTCTAGTAGGACTATCAATGTCCTACTATATAAGTCTCAAAAAATTCACTCAGATGCACTTGACTAATTCTGCCCCATCTGAGCCCCTTGCACCAAAGCAATCCCAGTCAATGTTGGAAAAGTTAAAATCCCCAAGTACTATAATCCTATTGCTCTATACCTTTATGTGACTTACTTGCATATCTGTTCCTCTAATTCCTACTCGCTATTGGGAGGCCTACAGTATAACTCCAGCAAAGTGATAATCTCTCTCTCATTCATAAATTCTACCCATGTGGCCTCATTGAACAATCCCTTGGAGATTGGAATCTTGTGTCACAAAACCTTCAAGTTTATGCTCATTTCATATGCTCGACATTGGGTACAGTGGTAACTAAAAATAAACGTTTCTTTTTTCAGGAAAAGGATGACCGAGTATTGAAGATTTCCCAGAAGAAATTCTGTGCCAGTGGACCATTTTGTGGTAAGGACACATGCTGCTTTGTTGCAATTTACTCTTAAATATTGGAAAAACCATACACTTCCAGAATTGGACACTTTCCCTTTTCATGTACATCACAATGCAGTTACCGTGATCCTCAAAGGATTGCAAGTATAGCGTTCTTGTTTAATCCCTAAAAATGACAATTAGTTTATTCCAGACTAAAATAGTAGGACTTGAAGAATTAAATTTATTTGAATTTCACCTTGACAACAAGACTTCACAACTTGGAAATAGCAGGCATCAGATGTAGTTTCAACTTTTTGCCACTGTACCCAAACTAGAGCCATAATTTTTTCCTAATTCATTTACAGAATCTGGATGTCGCTGGCAAAACCAAAATTTGCCCGTTGTTATTTTCTTGAGAAGTTATTGCCTTTCTACTTTCCCCAGCTGAAAGCAATTGGCTTAGCATCACTAACTACACTTGTGTGAGTTTGCTTCTTGCACACTCGTTATCCTTCTGATTTTGAATTGGAATTGCTGGTTCCTTGTGATGTTCCAGTGCAGTGTAGTTTTGATACTGATTTTTAGTTAATTTTCCATTAATTGAAGAGTTGGGCAGAAAAGCAACATTTTCAATTGGTGTGTTATCCAGACTATTTTTCCTTTAATTATTTTCAAAACTTTATCAAAGATATAAGTACAATATTCTTAGACTAAAAATTATTAAGAAGAGGGAAATTGCCATTACCTCCAAGTTAAGATAGGAGGTTCAGAATGAGGATTGAAACCCAGCTTCAATGTATTCTCACCATGGAAGGCAAGCCTTCAGTTTTGATCAATGTTCTTATAGGAAAATGCAGTTCCCATGGGGAGAAGAAGAAAGTCCTGCTAAGAATTGACTCATTTGGTGATGTTAATCTTTTATAATTCAAAGTAAATTTTACATCAAATGAAGCTGACCATACCATGTGTTTTACAATTTCAATTTATGGAAGCTGTGTAGGGCAGATAAACCATAATAGGCTGAGGATGAAATGACAGTTACCACCACCACCACCACTGAAATGCAGTGGGAAATTGGAGAGTAGTTCTATGTATATCCCAAAGCCTAACAGGAAAGTGCATGTTTAAAGGCAAGAATGGTTTAAGCTGAGTGGATGACTGGCTGACATTTGTAGTCTTGGCTTGGTAATGAAAAAAATGACTACTTGGGTGAAATGCTTAGCTCTCTTGCACTAGGAATTGTAGCTCATGAGATGGGTCTTCAGAAGAGGAAGGAAAATGAGATGGTAGTGGGGGAAGTATCTGAAGACATTGGATTTGTTGTGTTTCAAATTTCCATAAGGAAACTTGAGCTAAGAGATGTCAAAAGTACAGCAAACTGTGCAGCAGCTTGCACTATAAATCTTGGTACAAAGAGCTGGTTGTGTTATTTCAAGTTGCAGTAAAGTGTAGAATTTTTATTTTTTCCAGCAGAAGATGGTTTTAAATTTGCCATTTCTCTGCATTGATGATTTTTACGAGAATTTCCTTGTGTTTCCACCAAGGTTGTGGCATACTTGCAAGTTGCCTACTTTGTGCATTTATAAAGTTTTTACAAACTTGTGTTCAGTATTTCCAAACTTCCAGTTAAAGCTTCTGTAAGATCTTCAGGCTTCAACTTTATCCTCCTTTCACTCTTAATTGACCATTCTATGTTCCATCAGTTGGCAATATCATGACTGCAACTTAATTTGGATATTACTTTGCATGTGTAGTCTGAGATGCACTCCCATTTTGCCTACCCCTCTTCCCAAGCTCATTGATATTCTTGATTTGCCCAGATACTAACCAAATTTGGGGATTCATTCATGAAATCGAATGAGAGTCTGTAATCTCTGCTGCCAGGTTGCTTAATTAAGTGTTCCAACTAACTGCCTTTTAACAAGGTTACCCAAATTTTAACACTGATTGCATATTGCAGTTTAGTTTATCAACTTGAACAAGTTTTGCAGTTGGTGACATTTGTCTCCTTGGCAGCTAATAGTGACTACATTCTTCAGTAACTCCCGTTAAACTCAAATTATACCATATTATTTTCCCCAAACAATTATTGGAACATAATACATTGTCAGCCAGCCCAGTTTTGTGCCACTAACAACAATTTCGTATTAAGTTCCTTCAGTGCACAAATAATCTGTAGCCTCTTGCAGTTTGGGCTTGGTTCCAGATACTTACTCCATTCCAACATTTAAGAAGTGAAGCGAGGCCAATGCTCTAACTTGTCCAAACCAAAATGGACAATGATATGGGCCAGTGAGTCAAAGTGTGGTGTCTACAACTAAGCAACTTGGTCAACATTTTAAGTTGGTCTGAAAAGTCTGTTGAATATCACTGCCAAAGGAGGTGATAGAGGCAGATACAATTACAATGTTGAAAAGGAATTTGGACAGATACTTAGAAAAGGCATAAAGGGATACAGGCCTAATGCAGGAAAATGGGATTAGCATGGACATACATCACAGTCAGCATGGATGAGATCAGCCAATAGGGTCCATCTCTGAGCTGTACAATTCTGTGGTCATTGGACTGGGATTCCATGTACACTACGTCTGTGGTGGGCTGGCAGCTGCCATTTCTTGATAAGGCAGGTGGACTTCTGTGATAGTTCAATAAATGGAAAGGGGGAAAAAGGGAATGAGGTCAGAGGACAACACCAAGAAATTGGGAGATTTGTTAATTAGTAGAGGGCAGCAGTAAATAAGCTGCTTTCTCCAGGAAATAATTTGTGGAGTTTTTTATGTGTAGAAATAATTTTGTTCAGCATTGAAGTAGAGAAGATGTCTCCATGCGAAGGAGTCAAATAGATCCAGAAAGGAATTAAAGTGAAACTAGTTTAGTCAGTGGTTATAAAGTTGGAACTCTTGACTGAGTAAGTAGTTTAGATAAGTGGTGTAAATGCAATTAAATTGAAGCTAGTTATGTGCATGAGAAAGGGATGTTATGCTTTTGGAGTGAGATAAAGTAAAGTGGAAGAAGGTTCCCGTGATGTGGAAGCCCTGGGAGGGCCTCTATCTGTGCTGTAAGATCCTGTTTGGTACTTTTCATGGTCTTTTTTTTAGATTTCCAGCTTAAGATGTATACCCATGGATTTGTGAGTGGGAGTTGGGTGCCGCACTCACTTTCCTAACTTTCTATTGCTCAGGGCTCAAGTAGTAAATGACTTGTGCTTTGCCTTAACAGTCAGACTACTTTGGTTTGATTATAGAATCTGACCATAAGAAATCAGTCAAGTTCTATATATTTTCCCCTCTCCTCTCTCTATCCCTTAATTCCCACCTTGCCTCACTTGCAGACAATGTGAAAAATTATTATGTTGGGAAGCTATAATAGGTGGATGATAGAGATGGAGAGATAAGCAGGAGATCTTTGGAATGATCAGTTCTCCCACAATAGTCATGAGGGTTCGTGGTGAGTAAGCTAATGTGCTGAGGAGTGAAGTTGATGATGAACACTATAGGTTCATAACCAGTCTTCAATTGAAATAAGGACAATTGTAATGGTATGAAGGAGGAATTGTCCAAAGTGGACTGTGCAAAACCTGCTAAGAGAAGGTCAGTTTGAGGAACAGTGGCAGTTACTCAAACAGCTGGCCTGTAAGGGAGACGACACTGCAGATGCTGGCATATGGAGCAACAAACAATCTGCTGGAGGAACTCAGTGGGTCGAGCAGCATCTGTG
>JARFYF010000058.1:3875458-3896548 GCA_030265395.1 Rhina ancylostomus | reverse complement strand
GACAATAAACTAAACTAACTAACCAACCAATCATTTCCTGAGGTCCCACACACAGATTACCCCTTTCGTCCATAATAGGCCTCACTCTTTCCCTACCTGCCAGTGATATGTCATAGCCCCCTTTGCCCTCCTAATTTCTTTCTTATGCACTCGTTTACTCTCTGAACTCCTGAAGGGCCTCTCCCTGACTTCAGTGTTGTGTGCCTACAATACGCCTCCTTTGTTTGATTAATTAAATCCTTGATATCTCTTGACATGCAGAGTTCCCTGGACTTACTGACCTTACCCTTCACCTTCATGGGAACATATTGGCTCTGAGCTCTCACTATCTCACTTTTAAAATACCCCCACTTGTTGGATGATGATTTACCACAAGCAGCTGCTCCCAGTCTCCATTTAACAGGTGCTGCCCATTGATGTTGAAATCAGCCTTCCCCCAATTCAGAACCTTAATTTCTGGACCATCCTTGTCCCTTTCCACAATTACCTTGAAACATATGGAGTTATGTTCCATTGATCCTTCAACCACTTGCCAGTTTCATTTCTAGCACTGACTCATCCCTAGTAGAACTATTAACAGTATCCAAAAGGGTAGACCTATCTGAGAAGGCGATGGTGCAAGAGTCCCCTAATGGCCACATCTGCCTCCTGTCTCTCTCTACTGCTCTTGCTGGTAGTCCTTGGCCAGCATTCAGCAAACACATGGCTGATTGTGCTGGGTAAAACATTCTCCTGAACTATTGTCCCTCAGTTTCAGTAATATCTAAACACCGATCCATCAACTCAGATCAGCGTGATCTTATCAAATGGTGGAGCAGGCTGAAGAGGCCCCCTAATTTGCATCAAAAACAAAAATGTTGTAAGGACTCGGCCAGTCAGGCAGTGCCTGTGGAAAGTGCCTGTTAATGTTTTAGATGGAAGACCTTATTTGTAGGCTTATATGAATGTATTCAGTTACTGTATCTTCAGGATCCTCTTTGGTCGAAAATTGTTCCCCATCCCTGCACTAAAGGCCCAACTCTTTACACAACAAAACTCAGTTATTCCAGCAATGTGCCACATTTGGGACACTGCTGGTGCCAGGCTGGCAGATTTACCAGACTGTGGGATGTTATTTTCTATTAATATTCCAACACACTTGTACAGAATAATACATTTTTCAGTGAACTTGATAGTTTAAAGGGAGCACAGGAACCGGGGAGTGAGAACCCAAAGTGTGAGGGGGAGTGTGGGAACCGGGGCCCCGATGTGTGAAGAAGAGTGTGGGAACCGGGGCCCTGGTGTGTGAGGAGGAGCACTCCACTAGTTGCAGGGTAGACTACTCTAACAGTCTAGCCCAAATGCATGAGCTCTGCATGGGAACAGCAACACCTGCAGGTTCTCTTCCACATCACACACCATCCTGACTTGGAAATATCTTGCTGCTTCTTGTCTCTGGGTCTAAGGCCTGCAACTCCCTCATAGTGGGCTGCCAAAGTGGCTACAGTGATGCACTGCTGATGCAGGCAAATTTACAATTACTGAGTGGGGGGACTGGAGCAGTGGAGGTAGTTTACCTTCTCCAAAATATTAGGGACGGGCAGTAAATGCTGCCTTGTCAGCAATTCCTACATCCAGAGAAATGAATAAATAATTAAACAATTAATAATATGAGAATAACTTACCAAGCATGTGGAGATTGAAAGAAAGCAGTACGTTCGTAAACAAATCTGGAAGTTGTTCGGTAGAATCAGAGAGTAGTCCATCCTCAATCACATCCAAGAGAAATTGTATGAAGTCTGAGTTCAAGTGTTCTGCAAAGAAAGTGAGAGCTTACATTTTTTTCTGTGTTGATCTACAAAACAAGGTAAATATATCAACAGGATGTTATTGGAAGACACTAGGTTGGCCATGACTGGAGTTTGATTCTGGCCACTGAATCATGGAAAAGATGGGACAGCACTCAAAAGGCTGATGGATTGGAAAGTTCTAGTGGTGAAGATTGATTGGACTGATTAGGGTTATTTTATTTTCAATAGAGAAAGAGGTGAGATTTCATTGGGGAGTACAAAATGATAAGGGGTCCAGTTTAGCACAGAGATCAATAAGCAGCAGCCACTGAAGAGACTTGGGGAAGATGAGGAGAATGTTTTCATCCTGAGGGCAGGCCTGAAAGGATAGAAGAGGCAGAAAGCACATTACATGTATTAAATTCCCGGATTGTTGTTGTAACCTACAGGGCTGCCAACCAAGACATGGAAAGTAACATTAAATTGGATAGTTTTCCTTCAGTTACAATAGGGATGGGCTAAACAGGCTCATTATATGTCAAATACCTCTCTGACGTTAATTCCGTGCTTTGCCTTTAAAGAGACATTACATCCCTAACCTTTCAAAGGAGGGAGAGTGTAAATAGGATGATTATATAAAGACAGACCAAGACAGAATAACAAGGTAGCTAAATGCCAAGTATTAGTAGCCATTAATCTTTCTAGCAGAACAAAATGGAAAAAGGATCTCTGTACGTATCTTAAAACTGTGACATCATGGCTACATTTGGGCTTGTTGAACCCTTTAGAAGAAACTTGTTTCCATCATCGCCAGCAAGACAGTATATGAAGCAGTGCATAATCCACAGGCAGTGACTGGGTATCAAGGATTGACCACAGTTAACAGAGGAGACTGCAGTAAGGGGATTGATGTTAGCCCTTTTCAGTCACAAGCGTGAAGCTAACCATCAGCTGTCTGTTCTGCTTGTTTTGGGAAATACTGATTCCACGCTTGGTTTCTTCAGAATTAAGATTCAAGATTTCTTTATTTATCATTGTACTGTTGTAGGAAAACAACACAACGAAATTATGATGGCACTCCCTTGCCTAACAAAAACCAGAACAGCAAATTGATAAGAGCAATTATGACTATAAAATAAAACAAACATACTTACACAAATATAAGGTATAAAAAATGAGGCGCTGTGCAAATGAACCATGATAATAATAGTAATGATTGAGTGTTAGATATTATATACTAGTTGCAGCTTCCATTCTCAAGCCAAGTATTTTGCCTATAGAAGACACCCTATCCATTACGTAATAGTCCAAGAGTTGGTCTACCTTGTGATCAAAATTAAACTGTGTAATTTGTTTCTGCCCTTGCATAACACTTCTTTCAGTTGACTGAATATTTCTGCTTTTTGAATCATTATGGTACTTTTATTTTCAGAGAACAATTGAATGTATGGAGTAACAGTGATCATCATATTTCACTCTGCTTAATTTTACTTCCCCTTTTATACATGAGACATGTAATCAATTGCAACAGACATCCCCAGGCAGCCTTTTGATTTTAGCCTGCCTTTTGGGCCAGTCTCATGTAAAATGCACGAGTTTTATCTTGCTTGGCTGTGCATTTCCTCCCAGATTTCATTGGCCAGATTGCAGTTTTTAAACTATGCTTGCTTCCTGGCCAATAAAAGTTAGAACGCAAATCCTTCAATGTAATTAATTCTAAAACGATTCTAAACAATTGTGCTATTTGGCTTTGAACTGCTGCCCAATTTGAAGTGGAAAGACATCATGCTATTTGGCATACCAGAACCTCGATATGTCACTAATGTGAAAGAGCTTCAAACTGCTCTCTCATGGCAAGCTTATACTGATATGTTTGTAAGATGACTGCGAGCTTAAACAAGTCACAATTATTCCCATTGGCATGTCTTCAAATGACCATTGGAAGTTGGATGCAAGGAGTGCCACAATTTTGGCTGCATTTCTGCTGCATGGATTCCAATCACCCCCCCCCTCACCCCATGACCATGTTGATTGAAGGAGTCATCTGATGGTAACGGTGAGGTCAGAAATTCTCAAGCAAAGTCACTTTGGGCTGTCCTTGCATATGTGAGTAGCGCTGAGAGGCAGAAGAAGTTATTTATCAGTGCTGTCAGCAAGCTTGGAAGAGGGTGAAATTTACATTTAAATAACAACTGCAGTGAGAAGTTCCCAAGAATATTATCCTCTTGGTTACATCTCACCAAAATTAATATCACTAAAATGTTGATTTGGCTGTTGTTAATAATTACACTAAAGTTAGTCTGACGAAAAGTCACTGACCTGAAAGGTTAAGTGTTATTTCCTCAATTGTTTTTACATTTGCCCTGAATCAGCTTTGGTGCTGTCTCCCATTTTTTTGTGTCCAGTTGATAGACTCCATTTAGAGAATTTTTTAAAATATTAATTTACAGAATGTGCACATCACCTGAGATGGTATTTATTCCCATTCCTTTTTACCCCTGAAGTGGTAGTGAGTTGTTTCACATGATGGTGTTCACACACTGTATCAGATAGAGTTCTAAAGATTTGATCCAGGAATGGAGGAAAATGTTCTGACACATGGTAGTTTGTAACTTTGACGATAATTTGAGGACGTGCTGTTCCCATGCATTCATTGCTCGTCCTTTAGGTTGTAGACGTAGTGGATTTGGGAGATGCTGTTGAATAAACCTTGGCAGATTAATGCAGTTAATTTTGTGGATTGTATATGCAGCAGCCATGGTGCATCAATGGTGAAGGGAATGTATATTTAAGGAGATGTGAGGTGCTGATCGATGGTGTTGGATTCAAATGTATTGGAGACTTATTAAACCAGCCTTATAGATAGTATAAAAGCTTTAGGGAGTTGGAAAATTAGTCATCTACCACAGAATACCCAGTCCAAATATTTATGTGACAGCTCCATTTAATTTTCTGGCAGTACTCATCCCCATTACAAGTAGAGTTTTGGCATTTTCTTGTCAAAAACATCTGAAGTTGGTTGATAATAGTTGGGGTTTCTGATGGATCCAACTTTCTTTAAGTCTGCTCTGCCATTTGCCTGAATGTTTGGTCATTGCACAAAGTAGACCAGTCAAAAAAACAAAGGATCAGAGAAGTGCCTTAAGGCTCCTTGCATTTATCTGATTAAAAGTTGGGATGAGGAGCCCTCATTCTTTAAAACAACTTTTCAAAAATTGACCAGCTGCAGTGAAATGCCCTTGTAGGAAATTCTACGTAGTGTGGATACTGCTTTAAATATTCTTCATACTTATCAAATTCTCTAAATATATTCATCTCAAGACAAATAAGATGATCAAAACACTTCATCTTACATTATGGGAATCAAGGTGGCCAACTTGTGTCACAAACTTGTGTGGAAAAACTTATTACAAAAACAGATTAACTGTTCATTTAGTCCAGGAAGGTAGTGACATTTGTAGGGAATACAGATTTTGCTATAGCAGCATCCAGAATTTCTGGTTTGCATCTCGGACAGGAATTGTCTGGAATAACAATTGATTGTCTTAATCAATTCCGAGTCTCATCAGTGTCTTCTAACAAAGCATTTTCTGATTACCCAGTGGGTTTTGGAGTGAACATATTTATCTTGCCTCTGGCATTTTCTGAAATGAAGGTCAAAGTTTTTAATTACTGTGAAGTGCATTGCCTGGGTNNNNCAGTCCAAGGCAGCGATGCTAATGTATCAAAATGTCTTTGTTTGGCCAGCTTCTTAAGCAGCTCTTCTATATTAGAGGTGTTGTAGAACCACCTTTGACTGTATGGATAAAAAGCTTAAATATTAGTAAACAAAATCAATTTGATCATATTAATTTTGCAAATTATCAAAAGGAATTATTGAAGATGGAGACCATTTGACTCATTGAGGCCATACTGGCCTTCCACAAGAACAGTCTGGTCAGATCCATTCCCCAGCTCTCTCCCTGTTGCAAGTTTTTTTCTAAGCAGTCTCTAACTGGTGTTGCTGACTTTTGACCCACAATTTAAACAACTGCACTTTTGTTTTATATATTGCTGGTCAAATCCAAATAGGTTAACTTGCATAAGCATCTGCTTGTTCTGGTGGTCACTTTGGCATGTGGGATCATTAGTGACATTGTTTTCTGATTAACCTGAACGGTATTTCTATTATTATGGAGAATTTGCTAACCATCACCCACAATAAGGGAACATGATTAGTCCTTTGGTGAGTTTTACTCCACTGGTAATGTTATTGCAGTAGTAATTCTGCTCAGTATTTAATTCCCTGTAAGGTGAAGTGTGGGCTGCCTTTTTATTTATTCCATATCTATGTGCTCCTAAATTGAAATATGCAAGAATCAACCAGTTGGTAAATGGAGACATATATGCTAGATCAGGTAAGTATGACAGATTCCCTTTCCTGAAAGACATCAGAGGATTGGATGTGTTTTTGCAAAAGCCTGCTAATTTCATGATACTATTTAGTAATTTCAGAATTATATAATGACTTGAATTTAAATTCCCTAGGTGCTATGATGCGATTGAAACTTGTGTCACCACATCAGTTGCCCAGACCTCTGACACCTGTTACAATAATTTAACTTCTGTGTTGATGAGTTGTCTTATTGTGTATTTTCCAGGCTCGAGCTGGCATTGTCAGCACAGTGGAAGTTTTGAAAGTCATGGAAGCTTTTGTGAATGAGCCAAATTACACAGTGTGGAGCGATATAAGCAGCAACCTGGGGACACTTTCCACTTTATTATCCCATACAGACTTCTATGAAGAAATGCAAGAATTTATTGTTGACTTGTTCTCGCACATTGGGTTGAAGCTTGGCTGGGATCCTAAACATGGCGAGGGTATGATTTTAAAGTTTTAAAAAATCATCTCCACTTAAAGTAACTACCCTTCTTGATGCTTTTTATCTTGTTCAAATTGTATCCAAATTAAAAAGAATATGAACCATGTCATAGTCATAAAGCAATGTAGCAGAGATACAGGCCCTTTGGCCCAACCAGTCCATGCCGACCATGGCGCCTACCCAGAGAATCCCAATTTCCTGCATTCAGCCCATATCCCTCTAAGCCCCACCCCTCCATGTACTTATGCAAGTGCTTAAATGATACTATTGTACCTGCCTCAACCACTTTCTCTGGCAGCCCATTCCATATACTCATCACCCTTTGCGTGAAAAAGTTGCTCCTCAGGTCCCTTTTTATATATTTCCCCTCTCATCCTAAACCTATGCTCCCTAGTCTTGGACTCCCTACCCTAGGGAGAAGACTGTTACCACCAACCTTATCTATGCCTCTGATAATTTTAAATCCTTCTATAAGGTTGCCTCTTATTCTCTGATGTTCCAAGGAATAAAGACCTAGCCTGGCTTACCTCTCCCTATAACTCAGGCCCTCTAGTCCTGGTGACATCCTTGTAAATCTTTTAAGCATGCTTTCCAGTTTAACCATGTCTTTCCTAACCACATTTCACTAAAACTAAATATTACTCAAGTGCAGCCTCACAAACGACTTGTACAACTGGGACCTAATGTCCCAACTCCTATACTCAATTCCCTGACTGACGAAGGTCAGCATGCAAAAAGCCTTTTTCACCACCCTGTCTACCTGTGACGTCACTTTCAATGAACTATTCACTTGTACTCCTAGGTCCCTCTGTTCTGTTACACTCCCTAGTGCCCTACCATTCATAGAATAAGTCCTATGCTGGTTTGACTTTCCAAAATGCATCACCTAACACCTTATTGAAATCCATTTACCGCTCCTCGACCCACTTTCCTAACTGATTAAGATCCCCCTGTTGATTGTCTATGATAATTTTGTGTCATCTGCAAACTTACTGATCAAATCTTGTGTAATTGCATCCATCTCATTTATATAAAAAACGAATAACATGTCCCATCAATTTACAATCTTGAATGGTCTTAACTTTCAGATCATAGTTGAGTTGGATTATATAATATAGAATGACCTATTTGTTCAGGCTGAAGGTAGAAGGAAAAGTAATCTTTCATGATTTTTAAGATCTGGTTGCCTGCTATGTTGGTACTGGGTGTAGATGGTCTAATTGCACAACCCTTCCGACTGGCACATGGGAGTTTAGGAAAATAAAGTGTGCAGTTATTGATCACATAATTCAGGGTAATGATATTTCTGGAGTGAGTCTACAAGTCAAAGACTTGCTGTACTAGGAAAAGGTTAAGATTATAACTTTTGAATGTTTTAGCTGCTGATGGCAGTATCTGATTAAGGGGTGCATGAACAAGTACAAAGAGAACTGGAGAGGAATATGCAGAGGAAGTTGTTCTTCTCACAAACCAAGTGCACCTTTTGTTCAACTGCCACCATAATCGAGGCTGCTTCATGCAATCTCTGGCTAAAAATTGCTTTGGGGAAGAAAAAATCCTTTGAGCTGGTGAAAATTTCCATTTTATTCACTAAGGATGTGCCTTGCACGTTGATGAAAGTGCACAGGAAGGAGGACGCTGCACAACTTCTGTGTAATTAAGGAGAAAGGCTCATGGGATTGGGGTGGATGTGCTCTACTGGAAGATTATTCATTTAGATAGGATAGTAGAATTTATCTGACTGGGATGATGGACACAGCTCTGTGGTGTGATGTTGGCTTGTGACTTTATAAGACCTAAAGGGTATGTAGCATTATGAAAGAAACTTATACTGCCATCAAAAATTTCCTTCTCTTCTAGTCTGAGATGATGTAAATATCCATTCCCCTGTTATCAATTACCTGACCCTTAGGGAAGTAATTATTTGACTCTGTTGCATATATTGTGCCAGCATCAACCATAGGCTTGCTGATTGAGCATCTATAATGAAAAAGAATAGGTTGATGGGTTCATTAATGACAGTGCAGGCCCGACTACAATAATAACATAATTGATTTAACTGCATATACTTTGCATCCATTTACTTGAGGAAGAAGACCAAATACCAGAGGAACATAAAGTGATATAATTGGACCCACTCCAGATGAAAATATAGTTTGCATGAGTTATAAACTTTCCAAAACCATATCTTCAGGGGTTGTACTTTTGGATTAGAAAAGTGGCAGTTGTGTAATCTGGATCAGAAATTGACTAAGTGAAGGCATGAAACAGATCAGCCATAATTCAAATGTATGATGGGAGTGGCACAGGGCTGAATATTGTGCTTCTGTGTCTAGGTTCATGTTCTGGTATTTGAGGCCAGAATTAGCAACCGCAGTGTCTTCCATAGATGGGGAAGGTGGTGCCTGGTGGGATACGCTAGTGAGTATTTTTTGTGGTGGTGCAGTCCTTCCACCGAAGACACTGTTTCTGCGTGCTCCCAATGCACGGACTCTGTTCTCAACACCATATTGAATACTCCTCATTGACCAGTGATGAGAGAGGGATCACAGCCTTGTTAGCCACCTCAAAACCCACAAAATCAGACTGGCATTAAATCATTCTCAATCCTGTGGGAGTGCTTAAGAAGGAAAGAACTTTTAAACTGATTAGCAGTTATTGTTAGCAAGTACAGTCTTTACCCATCTTCTGAATTTTTAAATCTTGGGCAAGTGGTTTTACAGTTTTGTGACCAATTCCCACATTTTTTCATTTAACATGAAAAACAACTTGCTCCCAAAGTATTGCAATTTTCCAGAAAATATCTATATCAATAAAATGCTAAATCTATTAGACTTGTATCCAATCACTTGTCCTCGATATAAATCGAGCTGTGTCAAAATGGTGATATTTGATGCAAAGAAACCCTTGTGTTGAGGGTGAAGAGTATCTTGGAGAGTATTCCCTAAGCTGTCATAAAGCAGATGTTTCGAGTGATATTCCTGGAACTGTCTATGATTAATAAATTTGAATAAAGATGGCTAGGAATGAAGAAGTCCAAATATTTTGTCTTTCAGTTCTTAACAGATGTGTCACTATTGTATTCTTTAACGTTTGCCTGTGCTTTAATGACTTTGTCTTCTGTAACACAAACTTAGCAACTCTTCCAAAGACAGCTAACTGTTCATAATAAATATATTATTTCAGGGTTCTGTAGAAAGATTGTGCACTGGTAACCTGGTAATCACTGTACCAGACAGGAAACAACATGAATTCAGACTTCAGCTTGCCATGTAGTGAATTTGAATTCAATCAATTCAATAATTTGAGGACAAATACTAGAAAACCTTATCAGTAAAAGGTCAACTGTTTTACTATAATTGAGGAGAAAAGCTTCACGTCTAGCCAGTTTAGGAAATAAGGGACTGTAATCCCACACTACTTGGATAACTAGACATGAGTGTAAAATGTGGCCTTGTCAGATGGTAGGCATCTGAAAAATTAATATTAAAAAAATTAAATTCTTCAATTTGCCCCTCTCCCACATAAATACTGCATTCCAGTCACACTTCCTTGGTATGCATTGTACATTTTCTGTGGTATTTCAGTTTGAATGTAAGGCAATATTGAGTGTCTCTTTTGTTGAATGTGTCCCAGGTCACTTAGATGCACTCTTGAGAGGCTTGGTCTTGGGAAAGTTGGGAAAAGCTGGGCACCTACCAACGATAGAGGAAGCACGGCGCAGGTTTAAGGATCACGTTGAAGGAAGGCTGGTCCTATCTGCTGATCTACGAAGCCCTGTAAGTTTGAATTGAGTTGCTTTTATGTAGCTTTCTTTTAGCTTTATTTCAGAGGCAAGAAGATTGTGACAACAATGGAACAATTTAACAAAGGCCCTTTCTGGTGTCTGTTTCTTGAATATGTTCTGAGAGTGAATTTTTTAAAAATTTATTAGAAATGATATCTTTCAAGGCAGGACTATTTGTGATCACATTTGGTTGCTGTCTGGTTCATTGATTGGAGGAACAATGTCCCTTTTTCCAAATAGATTTCTGAACTGAAATTTCAGCTTGATATTTGGTTTCTGTTTAGATGTGATTATTAGGCTCCTGTTTTCAAAACTGACACACTGGTTGGCCTTTCTAATGGGTAAAAGTCTGTTGGAAGAAATGGAAGTTTCATGTGCATTCACTTCAAGAATATATTGGAGAACCAAGATCTGTATTAATGAGAAAGAAAAATGTACACAGCTATTATTAAAGTATTGGAGCTATTTCTCCAAATACCCTGAAGAGCAGGCAGATAGTCGCACTTGCAGTATATGTTGCTATTTATGTAAGAAAGGGGGAATACAAGCTAATTTAATATCCTGGCACTTGGTGGACAGGTCCCACAGCATTTCAGTCTGATATGGTGAAGCCATTCCAGTGGAACAATGAAATCAACAAATTGAAGAAGCTTCCTGCCAAATTAGTGAATATGGCTTAGTTGAAACTGCACTGATGGGAAAAGACAGCAACTCTGCAAGTACTTTTATGACCATGGTTATCCTACTGCAATCCTGATTAGGCAGTGCATGAGTTGTCTTGCATTCCAGCACCTAGTGGACAAATCTCACAACCTCATTCTGAATTTCATTCAAACTGACTTGGCAGACTTGTTACCTATTGCTGTTTGAGCCTTCCCAGATAATAGGGTAAATTCAAGGATCAAGGTGTTTTCAGTGTACTTTTATGCTATCTCATTTCATTTGCCCACCTCTGCAATCTCTTAATATCACCATGGGTTTTGGGAATTCTGTAATCAGGTGGGCAAATATGTACAAGCAATGTATGTCATCTTCCTCAAATAATTGCTCTTTGATTTTGAAATTGACTGTTCAATTTATATTTTGTAACTTTTTATTTGAAAGGTCAGTGGATTTTGTGTTAATTCAGTTAGAAAATCACAAGAGAAAGCACTGAAAACGTCCCAGTCAAGTAGCATCTGAAGAGAGAAATAATTGTCCTTGGGTATGGAACTCAAAGTGTGGAACAGTACAGGAACAGGCCCTTCAGCCCATTGTGTTAGTCCTGACCAGGATGCCAATCCAAATTAATCCCATCTGCCAGTGTGTGGTCTATTCCCTGCCTGTTATGTGTTTGCCTAAATGCTGCTTAAATGTTGCTATCATATCTGCTTCCACCACTGCCCCCTGGAAGCACCTACTGCTCTTTTTTTAAAAAGAAACTTGCTTTGTAAATCTTTTCCCCCTCTCACCTTCAAGCCATACCCTCTAGTATTTGACATTTCTACCCTGGGGGGAAAAAACCTATCTATAATTCTACCTCATTGCCCCGTAGCCTCTAGTGCTCCACAGAAAACAACCCAAGTTTGACCAACCTCTCCTTATAAATAGTACTCTCTAATCCAGGCCCCATCCTGGTGAATTTCTTCTGCACCCTTTCCAAAGCCTCTACATCCTTCCTGTAATGTGGTGACCAGAACTGCGCACATTACTTTAAATGTCGTCTAACCAAAGTTTTGTATAGTTGCAACATGACTTCCTGACTTTTATACTCAACACCCCCAAATGATGAAGACAAGTATGCCAAATGCAGCCTTTACCATACTATCTAATTGTGTCGCTACTTTCAGGGAACTTATGGATTTGCACCCCAAAATCCCTCTGTACATCAATTGTCGTAAGGGTCCTGTCAGTTACTGTATACTTTCCCCTTACATTTGACCTCAAGTGCAATATCTCATACACATCCAGATTAAACTCTAACTGCCATTTCTCTGCCTGTGTGTGCATCTGGTCTATATTCTACTGAATCTTTTACAACCTTCCTCACTATCCACAACTCTGCCAATTTTTCTGCAGACTTACAAATTAGCCCACCTCCATTTTTATCCATATCCTATGTAAATGACACACAACAGAGGCCCCAGCACTGATCCTTGTGGAACACTGCTGGCCACAGACTACCAGTAAGAATAACACCTCTCCGCCTGTCTTCTCTGGCCAAGCTAATTTAGAATCCAATCTACCAAGTTTCCATAGACCTCATGTGCCTTAATCTTCTGGATCAAACGTTCTGTATTTGATTTGAAAGAAGTACATGGAAGTCACTGGTATAGACTCTGGAAAGGAAGATGTTTGACGAGTGGTAGGAGAAAGGGAATGGTGGTGGTGGTGACACAAGAAATTCTGCAGATGCTGGAATCTGGAGCAACACACACTCACAGTACTAAAGGAACTCAGCAGGTCAGGCAGCATTATATGGAGGGGAATAAGCCAGTCAACATTTTGGATTGAGACCCTTCATCAGGACTGGAAAGGAAGAGTGCAGAAGCCATTGTGAGAGGGGTGGGGGAGGAGCACACGCTGGCAGGTGTTGGACGAGTCCAGGTGAGAGGGGAAAGATAGGTTGGTGGGGGAGGTGGTAGGTAGAAGAGGCGTAGGGCTGAAGAAGGATCTGGTAGGAGAGGGCAGTGGACCATGGAACAAAGGGAAGGTGGGGAATAGATGGTCAGATCATGGGGGTGGGGGAAGGGCAAAGAAAAGGGGTGAGTGGACCACAGGAATGGTGGCAGTGGGTGTTGCTTCTGATTGACTAAAGTATTGTAGAGGGAATTTCCCTTAAATGCTGAGAAGAAAGGAAGATGTGTTTGGTAGAAGTGTCCTTTTGGATGTGGTGCAGGATGATCCTTTGAATGTTGAGGCTAGTGGAGTGAGAGATGAAGATATTAGGAAACCTACTGTGGTTCTGGCAGAGAGGAAACAGTGAGAGCACAGGAGTGGAAAAATGGAACGGGCATCATTAAAAGCTCTGTCAATTACAGTGGTGGGAACTTCTTAAGGGAAATGGAAGATACATTACAAATATTGGTATGGATGATGAAGTCATCCCAACAGAAGAGCAGAAGGACTTGCAAAAAATTAATTTAGTTCGTAGAACTGTTCTAATCTCTTATCTACTTGTAGTTGAACATTACACAGACCAAGAAGCTTAATGTGCTGGTAACTGCTGCCATTGTCATTTTGACTCTCCCTATTACACGTTCCCTTTGTCTCTGCCATTTTCTCTCCTACTGAAAACTAACCTGCATCTTTCTCTTTCCCAGTTCTGACATGGGCTGGAAATGTTGACAGTTTCTCTTGCCATGAAAGAGTGAGATTAATTGGTTAGGGCTTTCAAAGTTGAGGCAAGATGGGCCAAGCAGCTTGCTCTACTGCTGTAACATTTGGATCGCCAATTCGATGTTACTGTGAGAGTGAATAGAAGCTGTGATTTTTGCATGTTTTTTTTTAAATTACTTTGAAGCACTGCTTCTGCAGTCCATTGTGATTTACTGTAAAAAGCCCCTCAGAGTTCATGTAATGTTCTAGAGGTGATGATGGTGTTGATATTGCAGAGTTGCAAAACTGATGTCATGATAAGCAACTTGTACATTTGGCTCATGAAATATTAAAGAGAACTGGCATAAGTGCACAATTATCTCATTGTCCTAGATGAAGCCTTGTTAGGTGTGTTCGCATTAATGCAGTAAATGAAGAGTAGGTACATGTTCTGAAGGATCAAAGCTCTCAGATAAAGGAGGTGAACCACAACACATTTTGCTTGGGTTGCATTGAAACATTTTCATATCTCTCATGAAATTATATAATTTCTTTTGTGTGGCAGTTTAGTAAAATTCAAATAGATAATCTCAAATTTTAATCTAATTGGTTGCTGGCAGTTGAATTTATTTTCACCATGAACCTATCGGAATTGTAAAATTGGGAATTTGGTTTATTATTGTCACATGCACCAAGATACAGTGGAAAAACTTAGTTATGAATGCCATCCATACAAATCGCACGGTAGCATAGTGGTTAGCATGACGCTATTACAGCACCAGCGACCCAGGTTTGATTCTGGCCACTGTTTGTACGTTCTTCCCGTGTCTGTGTGGGTTTCCTCCGGGTGCTCCAGTTTCCTCCCACATTCCAAAGATGTATGGGTAGGTTAATTTGGGGTTTAAAATGGGCGGCGCGGACTCGTTGGGCCGGAAGAGCCTGTTACCATGCTGTAAATTTTTAAAAATTTCATTACATCAGTACATTGAGGTAGTATAAGGCAAAAACAATAACTGAATGCAGAGTATAGTGTTGACAGTTGCAGAGAAAGTGTAGTGCAGGCAAACGATAAGGTGCAAGGCCATGACAAGGTAGATTGTGAGGCCAAGAGATCATCATCATACAAGAGGTCCTTTCAGTTGTCCTAACAGCAGGATAGAAGCTGTCCTTGAGTCTGGTGGTACATGCTTTCAGGCTAATTTCTCAATAAATTGCTTTCTTTAACAGGTACGCTATGCATTCACTCTGCAAAGTGATTTTATTGTGCCATTCAATTGGGTTAAAATGGAGATTAAAATTTCTGCTAATAATTTGTGCTCAAGATGGGAAGATTTGGGAAAAGTGAAATGTGCTTCCATTTTGTATTCTGTAGATGTTGGCGAAAGCTGCTTTCTATCTCAGTGTTGAAACTTTAAAAAAAATGCTGCCTCCTACTTCAAATATATTTATTGCTTTTTCTCTTTAAGACAGCTTCATTCTCACCCACCCATTTTCACGTATCTTATTGGTAACGATTGACTAATTTGTTGACAGGTCTCTGTGTCCAATACTTCTGTCTTTCCCTGCACCTTAAACATTCTCCACAAATTCCTTGAAGAGAAATACTTAGCATTCTGGCAACCAGCATCAATTCTCTGAACTGCACAACCAAATAATCAATATTCAATAATCTGCACAACCAAACTGAAGATGTAGTGAAAAGGATTTTTTTTGTTTGAGTATGCGAGAGTTGTAAAATATTTTATGTGGCAGCCTTTCCACTGCAGGAGGGTTGATGCTGATAGGAGCATTGTGATTCAAATGGAAATATTTCAGTGAGCTTTCCATGTTGTGGGAGGAACTAAAATGTGATTAAGCTTTGGCTAATGGCAGCTACTACTTAAATGCAGTACTGAGGGAGTGCTCTACAGTCAGATGGGGACTACTGGTCTTCAAATGGACATAAGATACTACAGTGTTGTTTTGAAGAGTTCTGTTGGGTATCCTGTTCTTTAATCCTTTATCATTTACTGTAGATGATCTGCTTATTATCACATAATTTGTTGGAGTTTATTTTATTCAAAGCTGCCTTGATTAATTTCATTAGTGTTAGGCAATGTCAATTGCAAGTTTTTTTTTAATTTGTGGTTTTGGCCTGAAGTGGGCCCTCAGCCAGCTTACAGTGGCCATGCAGACCTCTTCCATGGAAAGATCAGTGACCTGATCAAAATACAAGATGGGCCAAACATGCAGAGATAAATATACCCAGCAGCAGTTATCTATGTGATGTCTGTACTCTGAAATCTGTGCTGTAATGTGGAGAGAGAGTATTCTAGACCATCAGCTATCTGTCAATCGCAGTGATGGATTGACAAAATTCCTTTTCTTGGAATGTTGCAAAATGTGTGGGAATGTTTTTGTTGCTTGCTACCTTCCAGGTGGAAAAGTAACTCCAACTAATTCAACCCCGAATGGCACTGCTGCATAGAGCAGTGGTTAGAAATGATTTTAAGATTTTTCTCTGCCTTGTGTGATTGCCTGCTTGCATGCAATCACCCATTTGCTAAAAGTTCAGTGGTGTGAGGTGCTATCGGTGGTGCTGCACAATCAATGAGGCATTAGGTTAATGTTTCAGATATTTTGTGTAGTAGTTATAATACAGATTTCAGGGTAATATTAGCTGAACATGTTTTTTGTTCTAAAACCTATAACTATGTTGACCTCAGTTGGTCTCCGTCAGGGTAGTCGTGAAGTATCACAAATTAGGCAAGAAGAGGGGCAAGAGAATTGACTGACAGTCTCATAACTTTGATGTAGAGCAGAGGTTGAAAACTACCTTGGTTACGCAAAGGATCCTGCTGCAGGTGACAAATAAGTAAAGGTGAATAATAAAGTCTCATTCAGGCCCATTACATCTTCATAGGAGTTGGGCCGTTTGACTAGTGTGCAAAATTAAAGTGCATGATATTGGTAGGATTGAAAATTGATTGATAAATAGGAAATGCAGAGTAGAAGTAAATTGATCTCTCTCAACTAGTGAATTACTGCAGTGTTAAGGCCTCCGCTTTTCAAGATGTATATCAATGATTTGAATAAGGGAACTAAATGTAATATTCCAGAGTTCACTAACCGCACTAAACTGTGTGGGATTATGAAATGTGAGGACGATCTGAAGAGATTTCAAGGCGACTTACACAGGATGAGTGAATGGGCAAAACCATGGCAGCTGCAGTATCACTGGATAAATGTCAGATTATTCATTTTGAGAGGAACTAAGGTGTCATTTACTACTAGTTTTTGACCACCCGATCAGACTATTAAAGTTGTGCCTCCTGCTCCTCCAAAGACTCGGTTTTAAAATCTTCATGCTTTATTAGTTCTTTCATTGCCACCTGGCTTCCACATCACAATTTTTTCTAACTGTAAAAGCCGCCTAGATTTTGGCCATTTTGCATTCTCCTGATTTTAAATGGCCCAGCATTAGCTGCTCTGCTTTCAGCTGCTTGGCTCTGAGCTCTGGAATTTTGTTCCTAAATGTCTCTGCATCTTGGACAGTATTTTTTAAATGTTGCTTCTCGCATTGACTCACTTCATCGTAAACAATTAGAACAGTTTTGCATGAATTCCCCTGCTCAGTAATAGGCATTTGATGGCAGGACAAAATTAATAACGCTGAGCTTCTTGAGCATACAGACTCAACTGGCACTGAAGAAATGTTGAAATGCAGATTGGATGAAGCCATTCACTGCAGAATCAGATCTTGGGGTGGTGAAAGGCAAGATAGAGAAAAGGAGTCATCTGTGCAACTGCTTCAAGGCTATCCTGAAAAGCAACCTTCAGTAGACCAGCGCCAGACGCAAGAATCTTGTGCACGTGGTTAAGGATGGGACTCAACTGTAGTCCTTGAGGATCAGCAGGCAACAGTTTCAAGCAAAATTATCTGGCTAAACATAACACACCACAGAGTTAAGTTTAACACAGACATCACCCTTGTCCTTAATGAGGCTGATACAGTGCAAATTTTGAGTGATGTTCAGAACAATAGGTGATGTTTGCAGCAACAGCATCATTTATTGTCAGTGAAGAATTACTAACCTCTAATCTGTCCTAATGTTCTTGAATGTATCTTGATGCATATTTTGACAAGTTTTGTTCAATATGGCTGTGAAAAGTCTTGGTGTTTCATTATGTTAGAGGCAGTCTATAAGTGCTACTTGCTGATGTTGCATCTTAGCCATCAATTGCCTTCCTTTATCTGGTTCTCCCAGTTGTGTAAATGTTTTAAAGTAGACATCAGTCAGACAGTAGATCAGCAAGACACAATGATCAGTCACTTCACAGGCAGTGTGAATGAAACTTCTGCTATTCAATGCAGTTTTCTGCTTTGTTGATTTACCATATAGTCTACATCTTGGATATCAGGAAGAGTGTATTGTTGCAGCTGTTGACACTAAAATCTATTCCTATGGTAACTATTTGGGGTGGGAGGAAGTTTCATTCTTACCTTGTGTGAAGGAAATCTGAAATGTGAACTAGGAGAATAGAAAATAAACTCTTGATTTTGTGTATTTGGGGTGGTTAGTTGACCAGAATGGCTGGGTATCATGTGAGGTTAAACTACTTTTGTTTCACAAATTACAGTGGAGAAACTGCTATTGTGTGCAGAATAATATAACCGGGCAGCTCAAGGTGTAATGGAAGGGTTCAGAGGTGGTAAACTAAGAGCATAATGCTGACTTGTGGGTGCTTTTAAAAACACATTAACTATGATTGTATTCTATAAATTACCATGTCTTGGGTGAGTAACAGTAATCAGTATAGCTACTAACAGGCAGTGTACTCTGCTAGAGGAATAAATAATGGTATTAGGATTGTTAAAAATGACACTTTGCAGTTGAAGATCCATTTAGACTACACCATTGTATATATCTACAGAATCTACAAATATCTTGAGAGTTCATATTCACCCCAGATGTCTTTTTTTATATAAACTAATATCAGAGCTGCACAGTATTTTTTAGAAAGGGATGAAAAATATTTTGCAATGCATTTTAACTTTTCAGGAAATTAGCAGAGGAACCAAACAGCTAGCAACCTGGGGAAACACTTAGCCTGCATCTGACCTCGGCCTGTTGAAGTGATTTTCCCCACAAGGTGTATCTGAAGTGCTCTATAAGGGACCGGCCAGATTACTGTCTAAACATTATTCTGTGCTCCAGATGCAGAATCATCTTTGCACAGATCCAGAGGAGAACAGTTTGTTCTTAATATATTGTTATATTCTGAGTCTGCATGAGTGAAGGTTACAGCAAATCTATAACCCTTCAGTCCATTGTTGGAGAATTCCTCCCACGATATTATCATTATGCCTATGGAATGCTGTTGAATGTAGGTCAGTGCTGTGGATAGTATTATGCAAATGTGGAGCTTTATAAGAGGTTTCATGCCAAGTCAAACTGATTTTTTACAAAAGTACTTGACCTGCAGTATTTAAGTTTCCCTTTTTATCTCTTGGTCAACAGTTATAAACTATGACAGCATTGTTTTTTAATGAATTGGTGCTGGGGCCTCAATATTTTTTCTTCCAATTTATATAAGTGACTTGGATGAAAACGCCAAAGATATAGGCACTAATGTTTCTGGTGACATAAAGATGGTTAGGAAAGTAAGATGTGAAGAGGACTACAAAGGGATAGGTTGGATGAGGGAGCAAAGATCTGGCAAGTGGAGTACAACGTGGGCAAATGCAAAATTTGGTAGTGAGAGATTGAAGAGCTCAGAGTGCAGAGGGATCCTGATGTCCTTGTGCATAATTCACAGAAGGATAGAATGCAGATTTAGCAAATAATTAGGGAAGCTGATAGAATGTTGCTTATTGTGAGGAAAATTGAATACAGAAGTAGGAAGATTATGCTTCAGTTAGACAAGGCACTGACGAGACCACTTCTGGAGTTCTGTGTACATTATTGGTGCTGTACATGATATGCCATTGAAAGCTGTTCAGGGAAGGCTTAAGGACTTGCAACTGAAATGAGTGGGTTGTCTTGTGATTGAAAAGTTGAACAGGCTAGGCTTGTATCCATGGAGTTGGGAAAAGTGAGAGATGACTTGATTGAAACAAGACCCTAAGGGGTCTGGATGAGGTTTCCTCTTGTGCGAGAATTGAGAACTAGAGATCACTGTTTAAAAATAAATGATTGCAACTTAAGACAGATGAGGCTTTTTTCTTTACTGAGGGTTATGCATTTTTGGAATCTTTGAATACTTTTAATGCAGAGATAGATTCTTGATCAGCAGAGAGGTGAAAGGGTACCATGGATAGACAAAAATATGGAGTTGAGGTTATAATCTCTGAACAGTTATAATCTCTCTAAATGATGTTGCCTCGGACGGTCAAGTGGCCTACGCCTAATTTGTATGTTCATAAGGTTGATTTAGATTTTTTTTAAATGTTGAAGTGAAACACATTCATACAACTGTGGGGAAAGTAAAGGTTTATTCATTTCAAATATTGACACAAAACATAAATTAGATTTAATGTCTCTTTGACTGAAGTGAAGCATTTTAAATGTTCTTTGATTTTCTACAGGAAGGACTAAATAGCAGTGAGGAGTTTGAAATTGAAAATTAGGATGATAACAATGGTTTCATTTACATTTTGGAATGTGTACTGAAGGAGACTGATTAATCATATTTAGTAGTGAATTGATAGGAATTGTAGCTAGATCTGCCCACTAAGAATTAAAACAGAACAAAATTCATACTTCAGTACAATCTCGATTCAAAGTTCTCAGTTAACTCTACAGAACAATTGGGATGCTAAATGGAAATCTCAAGTTTTATGATCTGTTAAAAAATGACATTTTTAACCAAGACTCTATAATTTGCAACAACTTTACCAAGTATGGTATATAAGTTAGCCTAAAGTGAAGTAGTCAGAATGCTCAAGAAGTCGGGCAGCATCTGTGGAGAGATTAACACTTAAATCACCAGGTCAGTGATATTTCAGTAGAACTGAGGAAAGTTTGAAAAAATGTTTTCAGACTCAGAACGAGAGGAAAGGACAAAAGGGAAAATTAAATATCAAAAGAAATAATAGAGCAGGAGGAGAAACATTTTAATTCTTTTCTCGTGATGTGGGCATCACTGGCAAGGTCACCATTATTGCTCATCTTCATTTAGGAATAGGTGATGGTAGACCACTTAGAACTACTGCTGTCCTTCCAGTTAAATTGCTCTCATGATTCTCTTGAGTTAAGAGTTCCGGCATTTGTACCCAGTAAAGATGAAGAAATGATTTAAAAAAAATTCAAGGAAGACTGCTCTTTGACTTGAAGAGTATTCATTTCCATATGCTGCCTTGCTGGAAGAGGTCAGATTTGAGTGGTGCTGCCAA
>JARFYF010000058.1:3817955-3829211 GCA_030265395.1 Rhina ancylostomus | reverse complement strand
AGAATGTAGCATGGGGGTGAGTGGGTGCACCTGGTTGATCTGAATTGGTGTTGAGAATGGTCATCTATACTGTCAACTCTTGTCACTTGCTGCCCGAGCTCATGTTAGTATGGCACAGCAAGTGGAGATTATGGTTCACACTCTTGTCTGGATGTGCCTATACTCAAACAGAAATGTGACCCTGTTCTCTCAATGTGAAATATTTTGCTTGCCCGCAGCCCTTCTGGACACCCCAACCCAATTGCTCATTGATGCCAAATAGGTGCATATTGCCTCTGTTCCATTTAGAATAATCATTCTACCTTTAACTTGATGTACGACCCAGCCAAGAGGAAGGAATCAGGTGGCCATATTCTCTTCCTATACTTCTAAGTTGGTTTTAGTTGCAAGTTAAGTTCAAATATTTGAATAATTTATTTATAATTACATGGGCTTATCAACAATTGTCATTATTCATTTCAACATTATCCTCCTGAGTTGATGCTTTAAACCAATCAATTTTTCTCAATCGCTGTCATTGTCCACTGTCGAAAGCATAAATTCAGTGTCATCAGCTACAAATTGATCTGAATAACAACTTGTAGTCCAAGAAAATAGTCAGGAACATGTGCAACAAATTTCACATGCAACATTCTTTGCAACTGTTCTGCTACAAGTTGCTTTTTTTTTGCTGCTTTATCTTCTGTCAGTATTTTTCCCATTTTGTTTTATTTGGTTTTGCACGAAAAGTGTAAACTTGGTTCTCTGCAACTCCATTCAGTCTCCCTCTCTGCTGTGGTACTGTTTCTCAGTCAAGTTTTATAATGTAATTGCTTGTTTCATTCCTACACTTAATAAGTTTGTTCTCTGGTGTACTGCTAATGTTGAAAAGGAGTCTGTTTCTGACTGCATTATGTGATACCAAGTAACTTGGCCCTCAATATTCTGTGTGTAGAGCAAAGGATTCTGATTTGATTCCTGTGAGCTAAAATGATCAAATTTGAGATGGTATTGAAAGCACTATCTGTCCCCTGAGCTAGAAAGGGGCAGTAACTAAACCAGAGTTCCCAGTCTTGATATCCAGTACCATTACTAGGAATAATGTCCTAGTCAGTTGTGATATTGTGCCAACACTTTTTACATTTGTCTGCATGCCAAGGTGCCATAATCTGTAGCTGCACTAGGTGCTGGAGAGATGAGAATTTTGCTTTTGAAAAAAGTAGTTCACGATTTGGTATGGGTTCCAGATTTGTTTGCCTATTCTGGGTGAATTAATCTTCATAGCCTATTCTGGGTGAATTAATCTTCATAGCCAATTCAATAATTTCGGCAATGTTGTAAATCTAATTTGCATAGTGATAAACTATCTTTATTAGTCACATGTACATCGAAACAGAGAAATGCATCTTTTGCATAATGTTCTGGGGCAGCCTGCAAGTGTCGCCACACTTCTGATGCCAACATAGCATGCCCACAACTTCCTAACCCGTACGTCTTTGGAATGTGGGAGGAAACGAGCACCCAGACGAAACCCAAGCAGACACGGAGAATGTACAGACTCCTTACTGACAGCAGCTGGAATTGAACCTGGGTCGCTGTGCTGTAAAGCATTATGCTAGCTGCAACACTATCATGCCTGCCAAGTTTGTATTCTTTCAATGTATTTTATTGGCTTTATTAAAGCATTTTGAGAGATATTGAGATTGTGGAAAAATGCTTTTGGAGATGAGCTTGTATCAAGAATTTGTATTTCAGTGGGTGAATAAGTCCCAGGAAACTTCTCCTTTTGGAACAGGAACTTAAATGTAATTATCATGGGTTATCTCTGCTTACTTGGCTAGACAAGTAAATCTGGTCCCAGTGACTGGACTATATTCCAAAGTTTTGCTGTAATAATGAAATCTAAAAGAAAAACAAACTACTCCTGGCTGTTTTCCCATATTCTGCATTTCTTTAAAACAATTCAGAACTCTGCTATCCATGTCCTAACTCACCCAAGTCTGCAACCTTGTTTTAAAAGTTGCTGTATGGATTTCAGTTCTATCACTGATCAATTTCTGTAGTCTTTCAACTCTTACCGCCTGAGCATCCCGCAGTTTTGTTTGCTGTACCTTTTCAGCTGTCAGGACCATAAGCTCTGGAACACCTTTTGAAATCTCTGCGTTGAGGAACTCAAATCAAACTTGCAATCATTTGTCTTCGTATTTCCTTGTATGGAATTTTAATTGTTGCATTTCGTGTGTTGCATTTTACTAACGTTTCCATGAAACACTTCAGATGTTTCAGTGCATCCAAAGTGCTAAACAAGTCCAAGTTAAAGTTTATCTGATGAGAGACAATTATTTTGGAAGGTGGTCCACCAGATATTTGATGGAGCACTGGAGGTGATAGAAGTTGTTAATATTAGTTTGGATTCCAACTCCATGGTCGTTACCTTGATGGAAGTGCAAATAAGTAAATGGGTAAGGATACAATTGAGTTTGGCACTGATGCCGTGTAACTTGTTGGGATTAGTGCAGTTTGGAAAAAGTAAAGCACCAGCAGAGCTGTGCTCCAGAAGGAAATGAATACATTGAATAAATATACTGTTGTATAATATGGGAAGCCTTAATCATGTGGCGTGAATTTGTCACCATTTTTCCTGCAGTCTTGTGAAGCTACCAACATGCTTTTCCAGTTGCCCTTTCGATAGTTCACCCAGGTTATTTCCAGATGTTAATCTGCAGGAGAATGTCACTAGTTTCCACCCCAGGTCTGGGCTATCAAGCCTATTGCTTTTTTTCTTATAAGTAAGTTAATGAAGTGTGGTGAACAATTGTCTTTCCTGTGTCAGTTTTCTGACACAGCTTTGGATTTTCACTTTTCTTAAGTGACTCCATACTGCATAACTGTATCTTACCCCAGTAAGCTACAGTGAAGGTTTGTCTGACACAGATTGCACTTGTGCTCCCTTGTGTGAATGATGCAACTAATACAGCACTGAAGGCTATAAAATGCTGTACTCTTAAGTGCATCATCTGTATCTTCTGGGGAAAAACCTGTGATCAATTGACTGATAATCTCCATCCTACCCTGTGGGTGATGTACGTGTATGTCCCCAATTATGCTGCACGGACATGGGTCTTGTTTTCATTGGTTTGAAATGTATAACTTGACCAGTTTTTAAGAACCTTCAGCATACTACATTTGGAAAATTTCCAAATATCTTCAATTTCTGGCACTTCTGACTCAATCCAAGTATAATCACAATCAGATCTGATTATAAGCCTTATACACACACACGCGCTGTGTTTTTTTGAAAAGTAAGTCATTGAAAGTGAAAAGCTTTAATGTATAAATGGTGAGACTAAATTGTGGATAAACATGCAATTCCAGCTGGTAGTGTAGATATCAGAATTAGGAGTGTGTGTAGATTATTTGGCCTTTAGATTCAGCTCTAACTTTCCTCTCAATCTTTTATTTTGTGTTTTTTTTTTCCTGCACTATCCCAATAGTCCTTGGGAGAAGAGAATTCCCAGGATTTGCTTCTCTGCAAGAAGAAATTTCTTGTCACTCCCAATTTTAATACTCTGACCCCTTTGTTCTTGACTCTGAGAGGAAACACTTTCTCTGCATTCAGCTCATCAGGCTCCTTAAGAATTCTGACATTTCAATGAGATCCTGCATTCTTGGCTCCAGAGAGAAAACAAGCCTCGTGTCAAGCCCACTGTCTGTTGTGAAACTTGTACTCCTGTATTGTAATCCTCTTTTTAGGCAAGAAGACTGAAACTCTCTGTAATACTTTCGGTTTGGTCTCACAAAGACCCTATATTGCAGCAATATATCTTTACTCCTGTACTCAAATCCTCTACAGGCCAGCTGGAGTCTTCTGCCTTCCTAATTGTTTGCTGCACCTGCATTTTGTTTTTCAGTGACTTGTCCAACAGCATCTAGACATCTCTGCACATCAATATTACCTAGACTCTCACATTTTTGTTTTAAATCAAAGCTCATTTTGTTATTACATCTGTTATATATTACAGCATTTTCTCTAGTCTGTTGGTATTTCACTGTTTTCTCTTGTCCTCCTATCTTAAAAGTGTGGGATCACATTTGCTACCCTCCAGTCCACAAGAACAATTCAGAATTTTGACTTTTGGACTATAATTGGAATGTTCTTGCTATAGCCACTGCTTTCAAAACTGTGCTGTAGACACTGTTGTCCTTGAGATTTATCAGCTTTTTAGTGTCACCAACTGCTCTGGTATTTTAATACAATAAAAATCTGATAATCTGGCACCTTTGGGACAGACTGGCAGATAGTCAAAAGACTGACAGTGAACTGGGAAAGTGGGAAGAGTCCTGGTGAGTTTAAAAGGAGTGTGAGATTGGGGCCCTAGTGTGAACAGTAAATTTCCAGATTATTGAAATTTTACTGTAGCACTTTCCTTCAGTTCTCAGTAAAGCTATGGAATTGACAGTGCAAGTCCACCTACAATGTCTCATCTTTGTTGGACTGTCTTTAGAAGCCTGATCCTCAATTTTGTCTTTCTCTAAAGCTGAACATATTTTTCTTCAATGTGCATTTTCTGTAGTTTAATTTCTGTATTTATAATGAAGCTTAGAATTATCAAATCAGCAAGTTACAAGTTTTGCTTTTGAGCTAACTTTCTGTCCTATTTTCAAATGCCATTTAGCCTTAGATAGGAATAAATTTGCAACATGCAAACAACTAATGTTACACTTAGTTTTTGTGTTACACTTGCACTGTCAGTGCAATTTCTTAATCCAATCAATATACTGATTCATTAGTAGTTTTACTGAAGTTGATCTAGGAATTGGTATTGCATAATGGTTTGTATTCTATTTGGTACTAAGAGCAATTTTAGTAATGTTTGGAAGAGGAAATGGATTTTTGTGATATATTGCAGGTATGCAGTATTGCTATTTTTTGTTGCTTATGCATTATGGAGTTTAGTGAAGAGATCAGAGCAACCTCTTCATGAAAGTGTTATTTGCTCTTTTAAGGATAAATATAGCACTTTTAAAATGGGTTTGTCATTTATCATTCTTGAGTACTTGGATTCTCCTTTTGTACTCTTGCTGCTTTGCACTAGTCCTTGGCCAGGAAGATTATAGTGGGTTATCCTCTAATTTTCTCATTTGTAGCTACTCACTAGATGTCCTGTCTCTTGTTTCCGTCCTGCTTGGACAGCTTATTAAGATCTGAACATGTAGGAAATTGGATGTGAATTGTTTGCAGTTCTGTTTAGCTGTCCAAGATTTTCATTTAATTGGTGGTGCTTTTGAATGGTCATTAATTCAATTAGAATTAATTGCCTTTCATGAAATAAACTGAAATCACATTTTGTCTATTGCCATGATTGATTTTTGCCCCTTGTTGTCAGGCAGCTGATTACAGATTGCTAGAGACAGATTGGGGATGTCTGTCATAGTTACGAACTATAATGTGAATTGTATTGAATTTGGCTCACTGCTGTTCATGATGGTGCTTGAGTTGAATTTGCTGAGATGTACAAAAGTATCGTGTGCAAAATACTATGACTTTAAAATTGGCAGAGGGGTTCTACTAATTAACTGTTAGCATTGGGTTTAAATAAAGTTATGTGGGCTGTTTTTACTTTGAGCAGCAAAGCAATTGAGTTTATTGTGAATTTAAAATCTGGTATATTGGTGTTTTAAAACCATGCAATAGCTGTAATCAAAACCTGGCCTCGAAGTGCTTTTGTAGCTGTAGATATTTGAATTATTTTTAACTGTAGGGGCTGTTGTCATTTATTGCTAATCCCCAATTCTTCAGGCTATTAAACCAAACCAGTGAATCAAAGTTGAATCGTATGGGTGAAGGCTATTTTGTCCATTTGCTGTACTGGCTGCAGTTAATTAAATTTCATTTCCCATGGTTTTATTTTCTTCCTCCAAGCATTTATTTACTTCCCTGTTTATTATATTGAATCTGCTGTCCAAGAGTGTGGTGCCCGCAATTGAATTTGATTCCCAGCTCAGCAAGTCAGTGTTTATAAAGTTCAGATTTGCTTTATACAATTGTCTTTTAATAAGGGCAAGCGTTGTTGGTTTGTCTAGATTTGCAGCTCTCAGGTACTTGAGTATGTGCACTCTAGGTGTCTCTCTTCCTTCATTCCCTTAATGGATAGCATGTGGTATTTTGTGAAGCACATTGATGCAAAATTCAACTGATTCATTAAAGTATTTATTTTTACTTGTGCTTAAATGCAAATTGCCCAATTAGTGGGGTTTGAATTCTACTTCTGTGTTACAATACCAATCTGATAGTGACCACTGAGCTACCAAATGCTTCGAGTTATGTTCATTAAGGTCTGTTTTTATCTGCCAAATTATTGAAGGCCCTCTACCTGTTTAGGTAATGGTTACAAGAATTTATTTTATAGTGCTAACCTGTAGAATTTGACTTAGGATCTCACTGAAATACATTTAGCATGTGAACCATTATAGCATCTTCAGCTTTGCCTTTCTCAGAACAGATTGAATCAGGTTTATTAACACTGACATATGTCATGAAATTTGTTGTTTTCTGGCAACATTACTTTGCAAGACAGACTAAAAATTACTATAAATTACAAAAAATTAGTGCAATAAAAAAGTTCTGAAAGGTGGTGTTCATGGACTGGGCTGTTGAAGAAGTTGTCCCTGAATCATTGGGTGTGAGTCTTCAGGCTCCTGTACCACCTCCCCAGTGGTAGTCCTGGGTGGTGAGGATCCTTGATGGATGCTGCCACCTTGCGGCACTACCTCTTAAAGATGTTCTCGATGGTGGGGAGGGTTGTGCCTATAATGGAGCTGGCTGAGTCTACAACCCTCTGCAGCCTCTTTTGATTCTACAAATTGGAGACTCCATACCAGGTGGTGATGCAACCAGCCAGAATGTTCTCCACTGTATATCTGCAGAAATTTGCAAGTCTTTGGTGACATACCTCAAACTTCTAATGAAGTAGAGCTGCCTTCATGATTGCATCGATGTATTGGGCCCAGGATAGATCCTTGGAGATGTTGACGCCCAGGAACTTGAAGTCGCTCACCCTTTCCACCGCTGACTGCTCAGTGAAGATCGCTTGCATATTTGGTGTTTTTGCGCAGTGATGCAAGGACATAATATCCTTATGGTAAAATAGAATAATATGGCTTTGGCAGTTTGTTTTAGTGCATAACTAGAAAAATGCTGGAATTCAACAAGAGGTGACCTGTAAAAGTCAGGAATGTTATACTGTGCTGGAGAATTTGAGTTACAGTAGGATACATCTCCAGATGGATCAACCTCTTTATTCAATGGATAGAACTATTGGATGGTAGTCACTGCTTTAATATTCACTTGTATCTCATCAGATTTGGGATATGCTTTGCATTATTTAGCTTTTAAGTTGGACTAATTCTAGCAGTATAGGGGTTATACAGTGGCCTGTGAGCTCTCCCTAAACAAAAAGGGGCAATGTCTTTTCTCTTGTGTTTATCAGACATTGTTGGCAGCTAAGATTCCAATCACTCATCCTATTAATACTGTCAATGTGCCAGGAGCTACTTGGGCATATCTATCAAATCTAGAAATGTTACTACTATCAGTGTATAACATGTTCTAACTAATGTCTAGAGACCTGGATCTGTTTTTGGTATGAAGTGTGTATGTTCTGGTTGTCATTGTCATCTGGTTGTCCTAGGCACCTGTTTACTGTCTACCTTAAATCAGTGGCATTGTACATAATGTCTTAAAGGCAAAAAACTCTTAAATCACCATTGTAGGAAATAATGAAAGTTATGACTACTGAAATAATATTTCCCATTTCTCAATCTTGTTGCAGCCTACCTTCTTGGTGGAACTCTCAAAGGTACTAGCAAACCCAGGAAACAGTCAAGTTGCTCGAATTGCAGCTGGTCTACAAATCAAGAATTCATTAACCTCCAAGGACCTTGATGTCAAGACCCAGTATCAGCAAAGGTGGCTGGCAATTGACAGCAATGCTCGTCGAGAAATCAAAACCTTCGTAAGTTAGGGAAGCTATGATAACTCTTCTATAAATTTTACTGTATGTAATTTCTTAGAGCAGATAAGTTAAGAAGGGAAAGCAGATGCTAGCCCAAACATATGGGGGGGGAAAATAAAAGCATATGGGCAAGAAAAAAGAACAGTACCTCATGGAACAGGCCCTTCTACTCACAATGTTGTGTCGATCTAACTAAATTAGTCATCAAATGCCCAACTAAACTAGCCTCTTTTGTCTAAGTATCCATATCCTTACATTTCCTGCTCATTCATGTGCCTATCTAAGAGCCTCTTGAATGCCAATGTATTTGTCTCCACTACCATCCCAGGCAGCTCATTCCAGGTACCCACTACTCTGTAAAAGAGAAAGCAGCCTAACCAGAACTTTTTATAAAGCTGCAGCATAACTTCCTGACTCCTGAACTCAATGCTTCAACTAATAAATGCAAGCATGCCATATGCTGACTTTACTACCCTATCAACCTGTGTAACCACCTTCAGGGAGCTATGAACTTGGATCGCAAGATCCCTCTGCTCATCGACACTTAAAGGTCTTGCCATTAACAGTCTACTATCTTTTTACTTTTGAACTCTCAAGGTGAAACATTCACATTTGGCCAGGTTAATCTCAATCTGCCGTTTCTCCACCCATATCTGCAACTGATCTATATCCTGCTGTATCCTTTGCCAGTCTTCTATGCTATCCACAACACCAATCTTCATATCATCTGCAAACTTGCTAACCCACTATTTACATTTACATCCAGGTCATTGTGCACACGCACACAAACAGCAGCGGTCACAGTACAGATCCCTGCGGAACACCAGTAGTCACAGACCTCCAGTTAGACTAAGTTCCATTCACTACTACACTGTCTTCTGTGGGCATGGCAATTCTGAATCCAAGTAGCCAACTCACCATGGATCCATGTAACTTAATATTCTTGGTGAGCCTCCCATGAGGGACCTTGTCAAACACCTTACAACATCCACAGCTCTACTTCAATAACCTTGTCACCACCAAAAAAAAACTAGATCAAGTTAGTAAGATGCAACTTGCCCTGCACGAAGCCATTCTGAATGTCCCTAATTAGCTTATGGTCTTCCAAATGCTCAAATCAAACCCAAAGAATCCTCTCCAGTAACTTCCCTACCCCTGACGTGAGACTCGTTGGTCTCTAGTTTCCAGGATTATCCCTATTTTCCTACTTGAATAATGGGAAAACTTTAGCTACTTGCCAGTCCTCTGGGACCTTGCCTCTGGCTGGAGAGGACATGAAGATCTTGGCCAAGTCCCCAGCAATCTCATCTCTTGCCTCTCAGTAACCTGGGGTATATCCCATCAGGCCCTGGGGCATCCACCATGATGCTCTTTAAGAACCCCAACACTACCTCCTTTATCTTGAAGTGCCCTAGCTTATTAGCATGCTCCACATTGATCTCTCTATCCTCCACATCCTTCTCTGCAAATGCTGATGCAAAGTACTCATTAAGGACCTCACCCAAATCTTCTGCTTCCAAGCACATGTTACCTCCTTCATCCTTGAGTGGTCCTACCTTCTCTAGTTATGCTCTTGATGTATGTATAGAATGCCTTGGGATTCTCTTTAATCCATACTTGCCAAAGACCTTTCATGGCCCTTCCTGGCTTTCCTAATTCCCTTTGGGTTCTTTTCTGTCTTCTGAAGGGTTCTGTTTGATTCTAGTTCCTAAGCTTAACATTTCCTTTTCCTTGACTAAATTCACCACCTCTTGACATCCAAGGTTCCCTTCCCTGCATCCTTGTCCTCCTTTACTGGAACATGCCTGTCCTGTACTCTGTGCAGTTGGTCTTTTAAACAACTTGCCCCCGCCCCAAACCCAATGTCAGTCAGATAGGAACTTGTCCAAAAACAGCTGTTCCTAATTAACTCCCCCGAGTTCCTGCCTGATGCTCTTGTAATTTGCCATGCTCCAATTTAATGCTCTCCTGCAAGGTCTATACTTATCCTTGTCTATAGCTATCTTAAAACTTAGAGTTGTGATCACCATTCCCTAATTGTTCTCCCACTGAAAGGTTGGTCACCTGACCAGGCTCATTACCCAACACCAGGTCCAGTATGGCCCCTCCTCTCAATGGACTATCTACATATTGATTTAAGAAACCCTCCTGGATGAACCTAACAAATTCAGTCCCGTCTAAACCTCTTACACTATGGAGATCCCAGTTTATATTGAGGGAAGTTGAAGTCCCTCAATACAGCAACCTTATGTTTTATACCTTTCCCTAATCTGCCTGCATATCTGTTCCTCAATGTCCTGGTGGCTACTGGGGAATCTGTACCATAATCCCATCAGAGTGATTGCACTTTTCTTATTTTTGAGTTCTACAGCAGGAAAAGCAGGCCATTTGGCCCAATATGTCCATGCTGACCAATTGCACCCATCTATATTAATCCCATTTTCCAGCTCTTAGCCCATAGCCTTCTATGCCTGGGCGATTCAGAGAGCCCATCTGGACACTTCTTAAATGCCGTCAGCAACTCTGCTTCCACACTCTCTAGCAGCGTGTTCCAGGTACTCACCGCTCTCTGGGTGAAAAAGATCCCCCTCAGATCCCCTCTAAATCTCTTCCTCCTCACCCTAAATCTGTGTCTTCTGGTTTTATCTGATACTGGGAAAAGTTCATATATCTCATAATTTTGCATACCTCAATCATATCCCCTCTTAACTCTCCAGGGAAAGCAGACCCAGCCTCTGCAAACAGCTACACCAGAAGGCAGAAGGGATTCAATGCCTCATCTATGAAACAACATTAGAATCAGAACAGCATGAGAACCAAGTTTCTTGAGCTGAGCTCAATGAAACCCAACCAAGACTGTCTGGTTTGCATTGGTTGGTTTGGGTGTAAGAAGCATTTTAAGTACTGGGGTTGGGTTTGGCTGAATACTTTGTTATGTTGGAATGTATGTACCATGTCTTAGCAGCTGTTTTCCTCTGCTGGGTTGGGTGCCCAGGGTAGGATCCTCCAGACAATAGTATTTCTGGCAATGGTCAGTTTGGCATGGCAACTGCTCTGCCCAAGGCCGTAAGAAACTGCAGAGGTGTAGACCCAATACAGCACATCACCAGAAACAACCTCTCCTCCATGAACTCTGTCTGTACCCTGGACATTCACCCTTCTCTCCCTTCCCATTTGGCAGAAGATACAAAAGCCTGAAAGCACATACCATCAGGCTCAAGGACAGCTTCTATCCTGATGTTATAGACTTATCATACAAGGG
>JARFYF010000058.1:3616279-3628332 GCA_030265395.1 Rhina ancylostomus | reverse complement strand
CCAGCTAGACACTGCCTAGTCAATCATCAGTAAAGTGAAGGCTGCCATTAAACAGAACTTACTTTCCATTAACCCTCATCAATGTCCAGCAAAAAGTAAGGAGCTGGAGGAACTCAGTGGGTCGAGCAGCTTCTGTTGGGGGGGAAAGGAACTGTCAACATTTCAGGTCAAGACCCTGCTGTACCTAATGGAGAGTCTCAACTTGAAATGTTGATAATTCCTTTCTCTCCAAGATGCTGCCTGACCTGCTGAATTCCTCCAGCAGTTTGTTCTCTTGCTCCAAGTTCCGGTCATCAATGGGTGGGTTCCACCTGGACCACTTGACTCCTGAATATCATCACAGCTTTACTCCAAACAAAGAGGCAAGTTGCAGAGGTGAGGCAAGAGTGATTGCTTATGATATCAGGGTAGCATTTGTCTGAATGCGGCATCAAGGAATCTTGGTAAATCTGGTCAATGGGCATCAAGACGAAACCTTCCAATGGTTGGAGTCATACCTGGTATAAAGGAGGATTGATGAACGTCAATCATCTGAGCCATAGAACATTACCGCAGGAGTTCTCCATGGCTGTATCCTAGGCCTAACTAGCTGCCTCATCAATAACTTTCCTTCCATTATAAGGTCAGACTATTTAATAATTCAAATTGTTCAATGTTCAAATGCTCCAACACAATCTTCAAATTCTTTTGATAAATGGCAAGTAGCATTTGTGCCACTGGTGTGCTAGGTAAAGGGAATTCCAACTAAAGAGAACCTAACCAGCCATATTTGGCATTCAATGGCATTACCATTACTGAGTGACCAGAACCTCAACTGGATCATCGCTCAAATACAGGTGCTGCTAGAGCAGGTCAGAGACAGGATATCTCGCAGTGAGTGGGTGATTCACCTCCTGACACCCAAAGCCTTTCCACCAACTATAACGCATGAGTCTGCTTGTTGAGTGACTGCAGCTTTAATACAGATGAGATTCAACAACATCATCCAGAACAAAGATGTCTATTTGATTGGCATCCCGTCCAGTGTTCCAAATATTCATTTTCCCCACTACCAGTGCATCAGCCACAAAATGCACTGAAGTTACTCTGAAAGTATCTTCCAATCCTGTAACCTGTACCACCAAGGACCAAAGTAGCAGATGCAGGTGAACACCACCACCCGCAGGCTCCCCTCCAACTTGTACAGTATCTTGACTTGGAAATATATAACCATTCCAACATCATTGTTGGATCTAAATCCTTGAACTTGCTACCCAAAACCATTGTTGCACACCTTTCCAAGAAGGGTCAAGAAAATGGTTTAGCTCCACCTGCTCAAGGGCAGGTATGGATGAGCAGTAAGTGTTGCCTTTCTAGCAATGCCCACAATCCCAAAGGTGAATAGATTAAACAAAAACCAGAGGAACATCTCTAGATACAACATAGGAACACTCGTACATTTAATTTACAAACTCTGCAGGGGTACAAAGTGGTAATGTTGCGACATGCAGGGATAATGCTGGACAAACACTGAACATCTACACTGTAAAGGAATCTCGTTACATATCTATCATATATATGCAACACAGATATAACATCAGAAATTGGATTAAGTGTTATCCATTACAGTCCCTTGAATCTTCTCTGCCATTCAGTAAAATCAAGGCTGATCTTGCCTTCATCACCATTTAACTCTCAACTCCCCTATAGTCCAAAAAGAGCCCATTTGTCTGCAGTCAAATACTCTAGCACCGGGCTACACCCACAACAATGCTCCATACAGTATGACTGTGCTAGATATAATACTGTGAAACTCTTATGAACAATAAGATGTCTGCTAAATACCATATAGTAACCCAGCTACCTCTGTGTTGGGAACTCTGCTAGATATAGATATAGCAAAAGTCCAACATATCATGCTGAGTTCTGTTAGATAAAACATATCAACATTGTTACATATTATATAAGAACTAAGCTGATAGAACACAGTGATGCTGCTACATACAGTGCAGGGACTCTGCTAGATACCTATCAATACAACTTCTAGATACAATACAGCAACAACTGCAATTATATAGCGACTTTTACATGATACGTAACTAAATGTTTCAAACAAAATTTGATACCAAGCCACTTAAGCATATTTAGGCAGGTCTAAATATGCCAAAAGACTGACGAAATAGAATTTAAACAGTGTCTTGGAGCGGGAGGAGATGAAAACAATAAATCAACGTTTTTAGATTCATAGCTAATGAACGCTGTAAAATATGGTTGGACAGACAAAGAATCTTAAAATTAAAATTAACGGACATAAAATCTTTAATTTTATTACAATGGTCAATGTCCTACTACATGACTTTAAATCCAAGAAATCTGCCCTAAGGTGAAGCATGAGTACATGACTATATAAAACACACTGACATTGTGATACATAGGAACACTGACTGAAAACAGCATTGCCAGATAGCAAATAACAAAACTGTTAAATAGAATGCAGTTATACCTTATACAAATAGAACATCACTACTGGATTCAATGTAGCAAGCTCTTAAGATACAAAGCAACAATAATATCATCAGATACAGTAAGGTACAATTCAGCAACACTCCTGATAACAAAGTTGCAACTTAATTAAATATAACTCTTTAAAAGACAACGTAGCAATGCATAAATCAATGCAGATAGGTGTAACATAGCAACAATGTAATATAAGCGTACAGAGGTATAAAGCATAGAAACCCATGGAATACAACAGCATTAAGTGATAACAGTGTAGGTGCACAAGTAGACAATAAACTATAAGGAAATAGAATAAAGGTCACTGCAGGTTAAGGATCAAAAACAATATCAATGGTGAGGGAGCACTTACAGGTGTAATACAGATATGAGGCTTGTTAAAGATACAATAAAAAGACATTAAAATAGCTTCAGTTACCTTTCCAATGATGTACACGCATCCCAATTAAAACAGTGGAGTTGGAAGCAATAACCAGAAAGGAAGTAACCAGATTTGGAAGGAACAGCTAAAGACTGGTAACTAAATATATCAGGTTATAGTGTATTCAAAAGGATAACGAGTGAAAGAGCTGTGTTAACTGGCGGTAACAAAAAGGCAGCAAAAATAACCTTACTGATTGAAATTAAAGAAATGGGAGCAATCACAGAGTGATGACGTATACAACAGGCAGCCTTCGGTTGAAGGGGGTTGGTAGAGCAATGAATGTAGATCTATGGAATGAGTAAAGGCCCTGAAAAATAAACCTGGGGGATTTTCAACCACCAAGTAAGTTGAGATAAATATGTACAGGGAGTGGAAGTTGATATAAACCCAATACCAAAATAAAGAGAGCAGTACTGGGTCAGGTAATGAGATAAATGCAAGGGAACTTCTCAGCAAGAAGAATCCCAACACAAAATAGTGAGATGGATATAATTACAACAAAGATGAAAATAATACATTTTATGACAGAACAGATCTCAAGTGGAACTGGAGCTGAAGCAAATGCCCAGGAAAATATCCCGGAACAAAGAAATGGAGCAGCAGCAGGAAATATTTCAAACTCTACTCAATGGAATTGAAGGGAAATATATTCCACTAAAAAGTAAGATAAAACAGCCAGTAATTATACCATGAATGAATTTTAAAAAGAGCACAATTGAAAGCAAAAATAAGAGCACACGAGTATATAAATAATAAAGGAGAAAATAACTTAAAGACTTTGCAAGATAAAGAGATGCTACAAAACTATAAAAAAAAGGGTATTCTAACAAAAGCAACGTCGACATGGGGGAATTGCTGCTAAAGAAAACATGTGATAGACTCACAGATAGTGACAACGAAATGGCAGAAGCATTGTCCTTGCCTCAGTATTTGCCAGGGAGTTTGACATTGTGGACTTGAAATTAGAAGACTTCAATAAAAGGAATTTAAGGAAGGTAATGAGTGGGAGTTGGGAGAAGTCTGTTAATAGATAAACCAATCAAACTTAGGATGAAAATACGTCGTGAATGTATTTCATCTGCACATATCAAAAAAATGTAGGAAGACATTGCAGTACATGTACCGACAAAAATGTACATCAATGGTGCCAGTCTTTGGAACTGTGCACCAATTCGTGAACGTCCGTGGAAAAGGATAATTAAATTCTTAATCAAAATATGATTTTTAAAAACAATAAAGAATACCAATCACAGAAACGAATGTCATTGATGAATGTAACTGACTTGTTTGGAACTGCTGAAATGCTGGTTAAGGACAAGACTAAGGGGACAGGTAATAGAAGTCATTGCAAATTGGTGAAGTGAAAGGAAGATGGGGGATGGATTCACAACAGCAAATGGTGGGTAGAGGAGTCACACAAGGGTCAGTGCTGGCACTAATGTCTTGCACTATTTACAGATGACCTGGACTTGGGAAATGAAAGAACAATTGCAAAATTTGTTAATGATAATAAATCGAGAGATTTAGTTAGAGAACAAGATTGCAACAAAAGGCAGTTGAATGTAACAAAATGTGCTGTATGTGTGTTTAAGTAGTGAATGAACTGACACCAATAACTTCAAGGTCATACATTTTTGGAGGAAGCATTACGGAAACAAAATCTTATAGCAGAACACATTAGGAAGTAGATCAAGTGACCAAAAGCCTGGTTGTAGAGGTTGATTTGAAGAGTTATCTTAAAGGGGAGACAAAGAAACTTGAAAGGAATGAACATAAAAATCCTAAATCTGTTTCATAGCCGCTTACAATGGCCAAACCCTACCTCCTGATTCTAGTATCACCAAATTTTTCCCTAATAGATCAATACCGCAAACTCAACATAAGAACACTGTAGCAAACAAAACAGGAGCACCAGCTGATACAACATATAATATTGATACATATAATATCAGAAACCTACTCACTGCAATATAGCAACACTTCAAGGTGCAATATAATATTATTGTAAGAGACAATGCAGCAATGTGATTAGGTAATTTATAACAATATTGTTAAGTACAATATTAAATGCTGTGAGATGCAAAATAGCAGTACTATAAACGTTACAATTCTGCTAATCGAGATGAAATAAAATACCATTAAAAGAATAATTGGACTCTTAAAATTAACAAACATAAAATCCTGAACTTCATACCAGTGTTGTGATATGCTCTTAGCACAAGCCAAATCCCTACAAAGATTCTTCATTCACTAAATTTGCCATAATTTATCAATCTTATATGATACAAAAGAGCAAAATTAGCACATACAATGTAGCAACTGAAATATAATGCAGCAATACGCTGCATACAAAGTAGCACCATTATTAGATACAATGTAGGTACCCATAGATAATACAACACTGCTGCATGTAATATAGAAACACCACTAGATATTGTCCAAAACAATATACAATACAGGAACATCAGCTGATACTCAGTGGGGTATGTACACATTTTTACTAAACAAAATATAACTGCACTGCTCATCCTGTTGAAATACAAAAATTAAAATTTCTATGTTACAACATTTAATATAAAAAATTAAAACTTCTATGTTACAACATTGCAAATGTCAAATAAACCACAATAGACAAATGTCAATTTAATTACTCTACTAAAAAAATACAATACTATTACAGGAGTCATATAATTATGATATACAAATATAGAGTAAACAAAAAGAACACAAAACAAAACCAGATGTTGGAAATCTGAAATAAAAGCAGAAAAATGCTGGCAACACTAGGCAGGTCAGACACATCTGTGGAGAGAAAAACAGATTCAATGTTTCGAGTCACCTGAAAAAGTTTAACCGAGATGTTAATTGTGTCACTCTCTCTACATATGCTGACTAACTGAATGAGTCCTTTTTCTGTTTTACAGTAAAGGAACAGTAAAGCTCAGTAGGCAGTTTTGCAAAACTCCTGAATGTAAGTCAAATTACTTAAAATGTTTGAAATGTTGGCAATACAGACCAGGTTACTGATTCAGTGGCCAAAAGAGAAACACAATGTGTAACGTTGGAATGAATACATCATCTCTTTCTCATATAAACAGCTGCGTAATTCCATTATGTTTTGTCCATTATATCACATTGAAAATGGCATCAAGATAAAGACTCTTGCTGCTATATATATGTAAATACTGTGTAAGTGTGTAAATCTGCTAAGTATGAGTGAGGTCAGGTACCCAAAGGTATCCAAAAGAGACTTTCTGAACTAAATAGCCACACCTTGAGCTTCATGAAACAATCTTACAACCTACTTTACCCCTGACATGCATTTAATGAAATAAATGTTGCTGTATTTGCACAGCTACTTTCAATTAAAATGCACCACAAATAGTTACACATCTATTTCAAACTAAGTACCATTTTAGTAACTTGTCAAGTGTTCATTATGCCAGTCAACCTCTCTAGGGCTGAAAACTGAGTGAGATGGCAACTTCTTTGCACTTCACTAATTTTCAGAGGTTTTAAATAATCTGAAGCATTTAATTATGTTTTATTTTTCCTTTGTTTATCTCTCTCACTTAATCCAATCTCAGCACCTATCTGGGCACTAAATTCTTCCACACTAATTTGCACTTTCTTTTCCATTCCTACTTTGTGAGTTTCACAATCATTTAAAGTGATTGGTTAAGGAAATACTAAGTTGCTTTCCCTGTTCATTCAGGTCCCAAAGCCTACAACACAAACAACTCAAGATTTCAGCAAAAAAATGAATCTGGTACTGCGAGGGGAAGCCAAACTAACAGCAATCATGGCCAGATATCCTGCTTTTGTACAGATTATAGCCCAATATAGCAACACTGCTGGATACAATATTGCAACATGGCACCAATGATAGGTAGAAACTTTTTATAACAACACATTTAAAATATCATATAAACTACCAATACTACTGGCTTCAAAATGTAGCTTTGTGAGCAGCAGTATTTCTAGATATGTTAGTAGTGCTGCTAAAACAATAAACTAACACAGATAATAAAGCAACAGATGCTTTGTAACTGAGAGCAGCATTATTAAATACAACATGGTGAAATCATTATAAAAATCACAACACCATTAGAAAAAAATATGGCAACATTTTTTGTTGAACTAGAACATTGCTAGATATGATGAGGAATGTTAGATACAGTATACCAAGAGATAAAAAACAGCAAAACTCAGACATAAATAGCAACATGGATGAAATATTGCAACATTTTTGGATAAAAAATTGCATCAATTTAACATATTACATGTTTCAAAAGTAAAACTGTTGTATCTTGGTCATATAAATCAAAGGCATATATAATACTGTTGCACCATTCACAAGGTAATTAAAGTAACATTGTTAGGCAAAATATGGTAAAATGATTAGTTGCAATATTGCAAACACAGTTGGATACAATATAGAGAACCTATTTGATGCAGCTTAGCAATAATAGCATGCACAATATTCCAACACAATTAAATCTAGTATAGAAACATTGATGGATACAATCTAGCAATATTATTAGATACAATAAAACGCAAACAGAAATTGCAGGAAAAACTCTGCAGCTCAGGCAGTATCTATGGAAAAAGAAAAAGTGCTAATATTTCACGTTGAAACTCCTTTGTCAGAAATAACATTTATTTCAAATTTCAAGCATCTGTATTTTTTTCCCCATTTATTGCTAGGTACATTATGGCAACATTGTTGGATTAAATATGGCAACAGGGGCACATACATAATTCCAATATGTTTAAACAATATTGGTTACTATATAGCAAGAAAGTAACAAGACTATTAACTAAATATGACAACATTGTAAGAGAAGAATAACAATATTGATAGATACAATAACATAACCTAGTTGGATATGCTAATATTATATACAATATAGTAAAGTTGTGGATGCAACGTAGTAGCATTGTTGTTCACAACACTGTAACACTATTTACAATTTATTAAAAATGAACTACTATTTTGAAAAATTGCTGGATACTATAAATCTCATCAAATCAATAAAAGATGTACCCTTAGCTACAAGCTAGCAACACTGTTAGATATAGTATAGCAACACTGTTAGATACAACGTGACAACTGTATTAGACACAATGTTACAACGCTGTTAGATAAAATAAGCAACTCTACCGGCTGCAACATAGCAACGTTCTTACATAAAATATAGCAATGTTGTTCAAAACAAAATATTGATGTCATTAGAATATAACAATACTGTTAGAGATAATAAAGCAACACTGTTATGTTTAACATTAACAACATTGTTGGTTACAAAATGGGAACATTGTTAGGTACAATAAGTCTTTTGGATACACTATAGCAACAGTAATTGATACAAAATAGTGGCTTGATAAAATAAAGCAAGATTGCATGATAAAAATAATACTAAGATACAAAACTGCTACATGATTACAATATTACACGTTGATAAAATTACAACTTTGATACCACTGCCAATGCAATTAGAAACAATGTTCAACATTGTCAGATTAGAATATATCAACTTTGGTGGATTGTACTTACTAGGAATGCAAAAATACAGTTAACAATGTGGCAAAATTGTACTTAGCCCTATAAATTCAATAATGTAACAGATAGTTGCACATTTTTAACAATGAACAATGCAAAATTTTAATACTTTGATAAAATAGACTAACATTATTAGATAGGATGTAATAATCTTGTTTAAAACTAATCTGATAACACTTCATGTAATACAGCACTGTTGTAACCCTGTTAGTTACAACGTAACAATACTGTTAGCTCCAATTTTGCAACATTAATAAATATTAAATAACAAATCAATGCAGAAGAAAATAAGGTAAATTTTTAACTCAACTAAATAAAAATTGTTACACTGCTGATTATGAAACTATTGGATACAAATTACAGCACTAAATAACCTATGGCAACATTATTAGAAATGTTGCAGATTTAGAAATACTACTGTAAAATTATCAGACAGAATAAACAATATTTTAAAATTTAAAATAGCAATATTTAGTTACAGTTTTGCCACACTGTTTTATAGAAGTAACATCATCAGATACAAATTTGCAACGTTGTCAGATACAACTTATTGTTCAAATTATAACCAAATCTGCAACACTGTCTGAAACAAAATTAAAACAACAGCTAGTCAGAAAGTGACTACATTGTTAATTCTCTTTTAAAAATAAAATACAGAATCTTTGGGCACAATATAATAAGCCAGCTTTATTCAAAGAAAGCAGCACTGATGGCTACAGATTGACACTGGAACCATAAAACAGTTTACTGGATGACAGTATTACAAGGAATACCACATCAGAGAACTCAACAACCTGCATGTTAGAGAGCACAGAAATGAGCCTATCAGAATGAAAACATAGCCATCAAGACCACAGCCGTAATGTTGTTACACACATTGTAAGTCGATGGATTTAGGCCAGAATGAAATTATAATCTCAATGATTATAATTTTACCTTTCTGCTCTATAACAATTTTAATCCTCAGTTGGTTTATTTTCTTAAAATCACTCCAAAGTTGTCATTGCACCTTGTATAAGATGGTAATTGGGATGATGTTGTGGAGCTTGGGAGTGTAATATTCCTCTCTGACTTCATCTATTTTTAACAATCAATCTGTCCTGGAGCAAGTCCTGATTGACTTGGCGAGAAATGACCACACAGCATCCATGGATGTTTCAGCAAATGCTTACAGTCTCATATTGTTATTTTTAATCAAAGGAAAGGGCAAAGCTCCCTCCATCTCACCAACATCCAGAACCTCAGCTTCAGAAGCCAACCTCCTGCAAGCAATCCTCAACAGTTTACAGGTAGCCAATGGTCTTTTCAATTACACATCATCCCCACTGAAAAACTGTGATGACTCTAACTTGAGTAATAACCTGTGTAATCCAAAGCATGTCAGCCAATCAAACCAAACTAGATTCAATTCAAGATCCAGCAGAAGACTGTGCAACTTATAGATATATTGTTGCATTTGTCAACTCTTTATGAATATTCATGGGCACTTTGGGTATTGTTGAGGCAGTATAATAAATGAAGCAACACAAACTAGAGCAATGTATAGTTGAAACGCTGATACTTTCAGCTCTATACCAGGAGTATCCAACACATTCTACAGAACAAAAAATAATTCTTTGTGAGGTTGGGTTTCTAAGATCTGACTTTGAGCAGAAAGTCTACAAACCTTAAAATTAACAAAGTAAATTGTTGGCCTGACTTACTCTCTCTGTAATATTTTCCTCTTTTCTACTAAAATTCCACAATATTCTTTGCTGAGTTTAGATAGACAAATCACTTATTCTTAATATTTTTTCAATGCAGAAAATTTTTCAACAAAGTGCCAGATGCTGATGATTTAAATATATTTAAATTTTCTTTCAAGGGATTTTTTTAAATTTTAGCTATTAGGAACTTATTCTGGGTTTTAGAAAGTACTTCAGTAATGTAACCAGAACATCAGTATAACACAGTGATGGACAATGGAAGTACTTAATTAGATATAGACATGACTTATGTCTATATCTAATTAAACTGTGACATACTCCCAGCAGGAACATTATAAATATATATTTTCAAATATGGGTTGTGACTTGAGAATGTACACTGAGCAGGTCAGTACTTGGGTAAAATAATGACACATTGCTAGGACTGGTTTAGATGAGATCAACTTGTGGTAATAAATTACACAAGGAAGAATGTTGGTTAAGTCATTTTCTACATCAGTAACAGTAAATTGCTTGAAAAAGACATGAATTATAGCTCGAAATATATTAGATAATTTTAATTAAAGAAAATGCTAACCTTGATGGGAAAATGGATGGAATTTCAGAATATGATTCCCAAAATACTGGTGAGAATTCTACAATCCCATATATTTATTTAAACTGAATTAGGTTTACTCAGTCATTGAAAACCAGTGATCAGTGAACTGATCCCGACCCATCACATTAATTTCAGTGTTGGGTTGGGACAGTCAGAATTTCTTTACTGTAGATTCCTTATCAGAGTTGCAAAAAGTCCAGAGCAATACCTCCACCTCAACAATGTTCTTCTGGCCTTAAGTCTTAAAGGGATTGCTGGCTAACTGAAACCAATCCCTTTAACTGGAACTAATTCAGATGAGGAACAAACTCAGGCATAAATTTGAAGAGTTTGTGAGCAGCAAAGAATGTCTCTCACGGTGATAAACATCCAATCCCTTAGTAAACTTCAACAAAGATCGTCAAGCTGCAGGAAAAATGATCCTTGCAGCTCACCTCAACTCAGTCTGTACCGGTCATCTCTTTCTTCCCAATTATTTGTGTGTTTTTTTCAAAAGGGCCTCCAGCAAGTGCTGTGTGAGACCTGGTTACCTCACAGTTGCTGAGACTGGTTTTCTGAACCCTGCCATTAATTTGACAAAATTAGATTGGAAATGCCCCGAAAACTAAAAAATTGTGTCAAGAATGAACTGGAACAGCTGAAGGTTTGTGCTAACCCTGTGGTCTCTCAGTGAGTGACTGCATGGCCCTCCAAATTATCAATGCACGTTCAAAGTTGCTACTAAACCTCTCCTGCTTTCTCTGCTTCACCCAACCCCCACCAAAGTAGCAGAACACTCAAATGACTTGACAAAATGTCTTCCTGTGCCCAACCCCCCTCACCTCCCTTTACAACAGTTCAAAGGGTATTCTTTATGAACAGTGAGCATATTGACCTCTGGTAGTGTTTTTGGCTGTCTAAAGACCAAAAAAAAACCGTATCTTTATTACAATGATTGTGTAGCAGAAGGATTTTAACCAAATCACACGTCTTCCTTCCACGAGTTTCCCCCTCCCCAGAACCCCTACCTGATTGATTCACTCAGTTCAATTAGACTTTATGACAGTCCTGATATCACCTCTTGACCTCTCCTGCACGATGAGCATATAGATTAGGAATGCTCTACTTATTGAACTTAAGGGCCTCAGGGTGAGGGGTTACACTCTGGAGGGAAACTCCAAATTACAATAGGGGTGGGGGCAGGGTGTTAAAAGACAAACACACACACACACACACACACACACACACACACACACACACACACACACACACACACACACACACACA
>JARFYF010000058.1:3590147-3601793 GCA_030265395.1 Rhina ancylostomus | reverse complement strand
AGATGGAAATGGGAAAGGTGGACCTAGTGGGAAATGAACACAGGGGGTTGGAAAATTCAGTGGGTCGTAGACTACCCAAGGGGAATATGAGATGCTGTTCTAGTTTGCGTTTGGCCTCACCTTGACGGCGGGGAATGCCGAGGTTAGTCAGCTCGGGTTGGGAATGGGACGAGTTCAAGTGACATGTAACCCGAAGGTCAAGGAAGTCTTTGCGGACAGAGTGCAGGTGCTCCGCACAGTTGTCTCCTAGTCTACGTTTGGTCTCTCCGATGAGGGGACACGGTTCTCCGAGTTAACAACGCCGCCCACTTCCCCCTAAGCAAGGAAGGATTTAGCAACTCTCCCGACCCACATCAGACAACTCCGCACAAGCTGGCAATGGCGTCTGGAATCTTATTGATCAGCGCACCCACTGCGTTACCGAGGCATGGGTTGGGAGCAAGACTCTGCGCAATACCCGTGATGTAAAGGCAGCTGAAGTATGAGATCAGTCAACTGAATGACAACGGGCTGGGGCGAACCACCATCCGCAACTTTTTGGCTGAACCTATCTTTCCTTTTGGATGAGTTTAATTATGTTTCACTGTGGATGGAATATTTTGATTTTCTCCTCCACACAAGTTATGGAGTCTGCTGCTTTGTTTGTGTGGACCAGGGCAACATCGAACCCTCCTGACAAAGTCCCACTCCCCTACAGGAGGTGCCCTCGGGGGAAAAAAAAGAGAAAGGAGGGGGGGAAGGTGACAGGAGACCCTGATGGTGACCGATCAGTACCTCGCCTCATCTCACGGATCATAAGGACACGAACGAGGCAAACGCTGGTGTGGAGCAGAAACAGGGCCGAATGGCCGGCTCCAGAGTTGTAAATAATTCGCGCTCCAGTGACTGACACTTTGCCGAAGGTCCTTTCCTAGACTTGAAGATCCCTTCCACTACAAACGGACTCTATTGACTGTCAAGCGTTTGATACGTCCTAGAAGGTACTTTGTAAACACAGCTGTCTTATCTAATACACTTTATTAGGTGGTTTCGCTTTCCAATAATAGGTTGCATTTTGTTGTTATAGCTAGAACAGGGAAGCATTGCCTTTCCGTGAATTTACTGCAGTAGAGCCATCGCCTGTTATCTGATCCCACGAAACTACGCGAGTGTCCTCTGCGTCGAATTCACTTTCACAATATCGCTCAACATGGTATGCAAATACAACAGAAAATAAAGGACACGCCCCAAAGTTCACTATTCAAGCGAATGAAGGAGATGAATAAACCATCAAGTGGAATTGCATTACTTTATCACCCCTTCAGGACGTTAAAAGTGACTGACCACCAAAGACGTCTACTCATCTTTTAAAGAAAATAATACAACCAATTTGCAGGCACAAGGTCCTACAGCCAGCAAAATGATAATCAGTTCTTAGTGTTGTGGATTGAATTATATCCACTTAACCCAAGATACTCGTGAGAAGCCAAGGAATCTTTAATCTCCACATCAGAGCATTAGGATACATCATGTTTGAGGTCTCATCCATAAGATAGCTCCGGTGACAACGCTGCACTCTGTGTTTAGTGTGTTTACCTACTGACCTTTAGGTCAATTCTTGAACCCCTAAACTTTTGGATCAGTGCTATCCATTGGCAAACTTGTAGGGTAAAATGCTACTCTATTGAACAAATTTCTGCTTTTGTTTTACAACTTCCTTTAAAAATCAAGGTATTAACTACCAAATTATTTAAAAATCAAAATTTTAGCTCAAATTCATCAGGTTCATTAACTTGGCCATTATTGTGCAAGGTACAACCCACCATTTAATATTGGTTTTGGAACTAAAATGTACAACACTTCTACAGCCACCCTCAGAAAAAGTCTTCATTTCTTTCTGTCAAAACATGTCTATGTCAGAGCAGCACAAGATTTGAAGACCAGTCCCATAGCTTGAGGCTAATACATCTGTCACAATTCTAGTTGAAAGGTAATATATAGTTGAATTGCAGATTCCAGTCTGTAAAACCTCCAGTTCTAACAACCTTACTCAATTCACTATTACCATTTTCCTCATGATCCCAAGGATACTGATTGGTATATGGGTGGCAGTTTCCCTCAAAACCCAGTAAGTAGCCTTTCCATGTGAAGCTTCTGTGTTGCTCTCTCTCTGGTTTGGCTGGTGACAATGTGTAGCTGGGATGCATGCATTAGGAAAGGCTGAATCTGTGCTGGAGATTGATCAAGTTGTGGATGGTACAACTGGTCTCACTTTGGAGAATGCTCCAAGAGCTAAAATCCCAGTCAAAAGGCATTGAGAATTTTTGGATATTTGGTCATCAGTGAGAACATTGGTATCATTTTGAACTATTGTTGATAGTTGCTCTATGAAAAATCAATCAGCAGGTAAAACTATCAGAGTTATGACATTTGGATATGGACTGCATTTTATTGCAGTAAAATATTGTGTCTATACTTGTAGTCAAGAATGGCGGTTTGGGTGAAGTACTAAATAATGACTGTCAGTCTTGAAGCAGAAAAACATCACTAGTTTGGGGCAGGTATTATTTCTACCATGTGTCATAAATCACAATTATTTTCAGGTGTCACAGCAGTGACTCCAGTTAGGAACAGAATATTCTGAACTAAATATTTCAAGCATATCTAAAAGAGGGACTGCTTCTCCCCACCATGAACAAGTGGAATGATGTACAAGATTTTTTTTAAATTTATTTGTTGGCACAGGAGGCAGCACAGGTAACACCAGCATTTGTCTAGCCCTAATTGCCCCCAAACAGAGTTGGTGGCTCTGGAGTCACACTCAAGCCGTGGCAGAAAGATCTTTCTCTAAAAGACATTAGTAAATCAGAAGATTTACAACAATCCAGTGTTTACTATTAATGTGACTAGCATTTATTTTAATTCCAGATTTATTTCTTGAGATTAAATTCTTCTGCTCTGAGATTTTATCCCATGTCTTTGGATCAATGGCCCAGAATTGACTGCTATATACTATACACTATACCAGTACTCTTAACCAGCAGCAATACAACCTGACTGGGTTAAGGCTGCAACTACTAGATTTCATGGTCTGTTCAGTATAAAGAAACCAGGTCCCTCACCGTGTCCAAGACATTTATTGCAGATCACCACTTCCCAAACAGTAGCTTTATCATTGAATCCTTTCTTATAAAGTACTGCAGAATCAAACATTTCGTGCACAAAAAGTCAAGACACTATGCTTAAAATCCAAAAGTAATTTGGGAACATGTATACCAGAAATATTTCTGCAATAAAGATTTAATGCAACACATACAGCATGTAGAATGCCATTAAAAAGACAGACTTCCTCTTGCAATATATATGCAATACCACTTAGTGAAGCACCAGAAAACTTCTTAAAATGAAATACTATTGATTATAGGGCTTTGCTTAATATAATTAAAAAAAGCTTTTTCTTTAAAAAAAAGCATTGCAATGCCCAAGAATTCCCATCTTAGTTTTAAAAAAATCCCTGTAGGTTGAAAAACTTTCCATCCATTTAAACTGGCAGGAAGTACTTGGTGTGCATCATCAGTATCGACCTGCAGAAAGAAAATAACACCACCTCAGAATCAGGTTAAAACTTTTGCAAGTTGAAGGAAACAACAGGCCTCAATACTTACGTGGGGTGTAAGAACGAGATCGAGATCTGTATCTGCTATAACAGGGTGAAGGTGAACGTTTTCTAGGAGGGAAAAAACATCCAGAATACAACCAGGAAATTGAACATAAGCACACAACCTCAATTTGCAAACACCAAGCAGACTGGCTGGCTAAAACATCTCCCCACATCATCTGACTTTGAAATTTACGAGAGATGTCTGGGAGTTACTATATTGTTACAGTACAATGAACTTTTACTATACAAGGAAAAGAGCAGCAATCCCATAACTAATCAAACTACAGTGAATACAAAGTAGATTGGTCAGATTGCAGGCAAAAATTGTTTATTTTCATGTTGTGGGTGTGCAGTGTCAATCTAAAAGCAGATGTTCACTTAACTATTAAAGAATTAACATTGATCTGTGGTTTATTTTGCATTATATGCATTTGGAAGACTGACTAATTCATTTGCAATCGTATGGTGTGCATGTGAAACATAATTAGTCCAATTTTTATTATTACGTGAAAGAAAATTAGGTTTTGAAACAAGTGAGGTAAACTGCAGATGGGTTTTGGAAGGAAATTCCGGAGTGAAAGGCATAGATGAATGGTGGAAAATCTGCAAATGGTGGAGGGAGGAAATGAAATAAAAAACAAAACTGGGAGGAAAGGCAGGCTTTGGTGGAGCTGCAATGTTGGAGAAAGATGAAGATGTGAAGGGTCATGGAAAAAGAAATTTAAATACAGAAACAAATAGGTCTTTACATTCCAGGGTCCTTCACAAGTTTTCAAAAGTCGACACCATAACATACAAGGAATATTAGGATAGCCAATCAAAAGCATGAATTAAATAGGCTCAGCCAGATATTAAAGACAGATGCAAAGATAAGAGCAAATGCAATGGTTCAAAACTGACAGGAGAATTTAGGATAAACAAATTGGTGCTGCACAAAGCATTCACTTCCAGACTTGAGTTCTAAAGGCATGGATGGTGGGCGAAATCCACCTAAAATTTAATGATCCAATTAATTTGCCTTCAAATTAAAATCTTGATATCTTAAGTTACCAACTGAATAAATACTCCAAAGTGCTTTACCAAAGGACTGAAAGATTAGGCACCAAGATGGAATTAGAAGGCCTGAGGGAAGTCAAATGTGGCAACAAAAGGTGTTAGGAGCTTTTGATTTTGAACTGCAGAGATTCAATAGTGCAGACAGCCTTACAAAGAGAATTTAATAATATAGCAAAGAGGGACACAGTCAGAATGGTGGAAAAGATGGTCAATGTTAAATATTGGTGACAACAGTCTAAAATAAATATACAGTTCAAATTAAGCATTACCTGTAGGTGAAATCCCGATCATCATATCTATCACTGTAAGAGTCATGATAATGAGAGGAACGAACACTGCTGTAAAATGTCAAAAAACATTAAGAGCATCTACCCAAATAATTACCATAGAAACATTATATAAAAGTTAAATGGGCATTATATATAAAAGAGCTCACGTTGTTGGTCTGCCCATGTAGATTCCTGGAGTTGGAGTGTGGGGTCTTTTTGTAATGGAATAATCTACTCTAATGCGTCGGCCATCAAGCTCCATCCCATTAGCGCGTTCCTTTGCCTGTTGAGAAAAAGCATTACCTCAATGCTGCTGTATGCAATGGTGCACTTTTCTAAAAATTTCAATTTTTGAACTTACAATGAAGGTAAGATTTTAATTGATTAATTTAATTTTAGGTATGCATATGTTGCTGCTTTGTAAATACAGAAAAAGTGTAATAAAAGTGCTCTTGCATTACTTGGATCTGATATAATATGGGGCCAACTTTGCTGCCGTCACTTTCAAATTACAAAATACAGGCCAATTTACCTAGAATTGACAAAACATTTAAGGAGTAGTCTGTACATTCAAATTTTGAACACTGGAGGTGACATTCTCAACATGAAATTGCCAAGTACTCTTAAGTGGGGAAAGTTCTGGGTGGAATTAATCCTGCAGCTATATTATGATCATCTTGAACACACTAAAGGGCTGGAAATGCAGGGTTTGATGAATAGAAAAGTTACCTTAACTGAGCTGCAATTCCTTTATTTCTCTACAGATAAAGTACCTTATCTACTTTTAATCCAATTGAAAAATATCATTTGCAGAATTACATTAAAAATTCCACAAATAATTACACAAAGAATTTAACATTTTGATTGCTGTGCTAGGAAGTATTTTGAAACAATTTATTTCGACTAAATTCCACTTTCTTATTTATTATAAGTGTGGTGGGGAAAAGCAGAGAAAAATAGATGTTGTTTATTGATTAAATTAAATGTTGTTGATACAATATTGGAAATGTAGTTACAAAAGACAATTTTGAATTACAATTAACATACCTTGCCATGAAAACAGATTATGCTGGTCCCCAAAATGTACATAAATCTTAAACTTAGGTTAAACAGACAACTATACAAAAGCAGGAATAGTATGACATGGAATTTTATATTACACATTCTGCCAATGGAATAAATAGTGAATTTGCCCCATTTAAAAAATTGTTTAGCACAACAGGAAAGATTGAAACTTGAGATCTACTCATATTACATTTCTAAGTCTGAATTCTAACAGGATTGAAACATTTTAGCACTGTTTCCACCATTTAGGAAATGCTAAAAATGTTGGTCACAAATTCTTTAAAAATGTGTCTATTTTTCCATTAAGCCAGTCATTTAATAAGCATGCATTTGCTAATTTCAAAAGAAAATATAACTGGGGACAAAAATAACAATATGGACAGAGCAAAAATAGATATTTATGAAGGTCTGAGCCTTGCACAGATCCTTACAGGATGGGCTAAATCTATCAAAATACGAGTTGCCCTCGATTAATTTTGTTTCAAATCCTCTCTTCCTTGACTTGTTACTCATTTTTTTTCTCCATGTTAAAATATATCCTGACAAATTGTACTTGCATAGTACAAAAGAAAATTATTGCAGTAGTTGAAATTCCATTTAGATTATGGTTTATCCACTGCACTGCTTATTTTCCTTACTTCTAGCTGTAAAGTATTTTATTTAAATAACCTTATTTTGGACAAAGGAACACAAATTTCACGAATATGAAGTTTAAAGCATATTTGCACAACAGGTGAAACGAATTACAAGCAGCCCATGCTCTATTGCCAATCACTGATGGAATAGAATGCTAATAGAATCTGAAACTTTCTGAGAGAGGCCATTTAGCCCTTTGCATAGGAAAAAGAGTTACTCAGCTTAATTCTACATTTTGGCACTAATTTGAAGTTTGTTCTTTCCAGCTAAGGCCTTTTCTGCATTGAGCAACTAACACAGTAAAACAATAAAATGTAGTCTTCTATTCCAATTAAAAAGCTCCCCTTTAGCAACCTGAGCTCTCCTCAGCCTATCAAACCAGTGCCCAGGAGTGATCCACATTTCCAGCACTCCCTTCAAGCAAATGAACCTGGGGTACCAATTCAATCACTTATGGACTAATTATGTTAGCTTAGTCCTTTTAGGATCCTCTTGCAATTTTATCAAGCATGTTCCTCCTAACTGTTCTTTTCCAGTACCAAATGCAGCTGGGTTAAATATTTACTGGACCCACATAGCTGGATATTTTGGATTCTCACCTTTCCTTTTTCAAGCCTGTGCACTGTACTGTAACTCTCACAGGCAATAAATGGCAAGGGCTGCACCAACAGCATGGGGATTGTAGACTGCCTACATCATTCCCAAGTTTTACTTTTTCTGGGTAAAGGCCTACATTAGTATTTATTTTAAGTTCAGGTCTTCACACGCATTCTTACCCAATCTTGCAAGAGTAAACCCAGCTTGCTCTCATTACAGTTGCAAACTCATTAAGTTGCTTTTATTCTACTTGCAAAGAGCAATACTGCATTTAACACCTTTCAAAGCAGCAAACCCAATATTAAACAACCTTCAAAATTTTACTTTGCTTGCACAACCAATGCAATGCTGGAATGATTAAGCCATTAACAAAGTGGTCAATAATCATTTAAAATTATTTCAAGGAATTGTAATTCCTGTAATTACGATCTTGAAAGGGTGGGCTAATGTGGGATAATACCTAGAGTCTTGTTGCCGATCTCTCTCTGATGTAGCAGTTTCCCAGAACTAGAGGGCCTGCTACTTCAGGCAAACCCAAAAAATAATTGTTTATGAAAATATAATCTTGAAATAGAAAAGAATTTTTCACTAAATTCAAACAAGTTGGTTTAGCTCAAGGCCATATAATAGAATGGGAGAGCTACTGCTACAGTTTACAATTTTTGCAAGGTTACCAAACTTTGTAGCAGATGGAGTTATCCTATTTATAGTAAGATTTTTAAAAAATCAATAGAAAGGCAACAATTAAATGTTTGGGAGACTGTTTAAAATTACTTATTTAATATTTCACATACAGGAATGTGTAGTGCTTTTATTTCTCAAAATTAACTATGTCAGAGGAAAACCTTAAGTCTGTTGCCTAACTGCCAGTCAGACTGCCAGGTAAACATACTTCTTTAGAGTCTTCAACATTTTCAAAGTAGACAAATGCAAATCCTCTTGATCTTCCTGTTCTCTGGTCATATACCACATTGATCCCTGCGAGGGGTCCATATCGAGAAAACACTTCACGCAGCTCCCGGTCAGTGGTGTACAAGCTCAGGCCAAAAACTCCTAGACAATTATTAGGATTTGGGTTGGTCTAGAGAGGAAATCAAAACAGCAGCAAAATAACATTCATTTTCTATTACATCAAAAGGAAATATTGACAATTTTAGTGAAATACACATTTCCTTCCCTGCATGGATATTATGGAAAATCATTGTTCCAAAACCAGCTATATATCCACTCATCTACACAAATGGTCATATAAACTAGCCCCCACTGGCTCCAAGACTAAAATTTCACAGATCAGTTTTCAGATTGGTTCTGGATGCCAGTCAGATAGCCTAGCCAAGCCAGTACAGGTTGAGCTTAAGTTAAAACCAAATATCAGCATAATGCTTTACATTATTCCAACATACCCCTCTAGTTAGGTTTGTTTTGAACAAACATTTTCCACAAGTTATCTTAACTACAAAAAATATTTTTCATCAGAAAAACTATTAATATCAGTAGACAACAGAGTGGCATGCGAGAATGGCCGATTAAGCCTTAAATTGTTACATGTCTGTCTGCATATCAATATGATCTCAGGTTGCACTGAGGAATATGGAATACTTCCTGCAGTTTTTTGCAACTGTCTTCTCCTGATGGAATGGCGTTTCCTGGAGCATAGTTTTACCAGGAGGCACAGTTAGGCATGTATCTGTCCGTGTACTAACACAGATAATAAAAGTTTGAAAGTTATTTTTATGGTGTTGTAATTAAATATAGCTTGACAACAGCATCTTAAGGAATTACGAGATAGTGATCAGAAGCAGCAAATTTGGCTAATTCCTGAACCTCTGAGGCAAGTATGCAACAGCCAACTGGATTACTTATTGAGGCCTAGATTAGTTCACCAAATCAGTAGAGATTTTAATTAAACAGGGAGCCATTTCATCTGTGTGGCAAGAACCTGCTAGAATGTGTTCCTAATACCAATGCACGACTTCTCCAAATGCACTTGTGGAGTTTAAGGACGGGGTGGTTAGCAGTGACCAACCAACCCCCCAACCCCTCCCTCAGCCCAATCTTCTTCCAAACCATAGGGCTCCCAACACACTTTGTAAAGAACTATAGATGTATAATGGACATTCAAACAACGAAGGATGACTTTCCCTTTGGAAGCAAAATTGTACACATTTCTGTAATGGGATGAGCAGGAAATGACATTAGTATAACTTACAAAGATTCAGATAAAATAACAGCAGTCAGCATGGAATTAAGGGAAGGTTGTGTCTGACTAATTGTGAATTTTTTTTAAAGACATAAAAGGGTCAACACAGGCAGTGTCGAAATGGATTCCAGCAAGGTTTTTAAACAAGGTCCCATGTGTTGATAATGTAAAGGCCACAGAATTCAAGGGAATGTGATAAACATGGTTTTGTAACCATCTGATTGTCCAGGAACAGTAGATTACACTGTTGTGCTATGATTGGACAACAATTGCAATTACATGGCAGGTGACTGGCTTACCTGCAGTGCTGGCTGCACTCCCAGTTGCAATCATTATGGAATAGAACTATGTCACATCATTCTTAGTTATTGGAATCAAGGGTTTGAATGCAAAAGTAGGAATGCAGGAGCAAGATGACCAGCAGTATTTGCAAATCTCAGCTGAGTTGGTATGGAGATGTTAAACTGATGTCGTACATTCTAAATTTTTTTTTTACACACCCAAAAATAACCAGGTTCCAATTAGCATTAGCAGACACTGAGGGAAGCTGCGTTCTACTCGTAGTAGCTAGTAAATGGTGTAGTGGGTGACCATTTTAACTCCAAAAGGAAGCAACACAGAAATTAAAAACTAATAACCCTATACAGATGATCAGTCTGAAACGTGTACCCACCCATGTTACTGCAGATCACATACCTGAGTCCAGCCACTAGAATTGATGAAAGACACTCATTGTCAAAGAATGTTGCTTCCTGCTAATCTTTCAATGACAGTGTGTAGTCTTGCATCTGACCATGACAATGAAGTGGCAAGTTTCTTTCTTCTTTGAGGAAAAAGGAGGTACAAAACTACTAGGATAAATGCTATCACATCTCCTCTCCATACAGACTTTAGGTCATACAATACAATTCAATTTTTGATGACATTTCATGAATTTTACCTCCTTTGCTCAATAGACAAAAATCACATAGTTAGGATCAGTTGACAAATTTAAAATATTCTTCAGCATATTATTATTACTCTACTCTATGAAACCATATTAGCAAGCAAAAGACCACAAGATTACCAAAGGGCAACATTTCTTGCAAATTTTTTTTTTTAAAAAACACAATCATAAAAAGACAATCTACACTGACCCTATTTCCAATGTGACGTCGCCTGCTGGATATGGGAGAGTGGCTGCTGCTTCTTCGACGCCTGTACACAGGCGAGTAAGATCGGCTCCTGGATCTTCTCCTATATGACCGAGTGTGAGATCTGGATCGTGAATAATACTTGGAGCGACGGCGATGACGACGGGAACGTGACCTTTGGAGACAGGAATATAATTGATGAACAGTTCTATTGAAGATTATAAATATTTTTGACTGATCTCAAAACATCCTCCACATCAAAACTGCATCTTGTGTGTCATAATAGCGATTATATTTCAGTAGTACTTCATTGGCTACTTAAGTGCAGTAGGACATCTTGAGGTTCAAAAAGGTTTGGTACAAATGCTTTTTGTTAAAAAAAAGTTCAATGGTGTAACACTCAAGTTAAATATTTTCATGTTCAGCCTGAGACTACAATTTCCTTTAAAGAAAAAAAGCAAAGCAAAGTATTAAAATCTCCTGAATAGCTCACCAAATAAATGCATACAAACTGCAGAATCACAATAAGAAAAAGTTTAATGTGAATGTAGAATTCCCTACCATCAGGAGACGAGGTGAACTATTCAGACGCATTTTAAAGGGAAGCTAAGCATGAAGGACAATGGAATACAAGGATGTACTGATGGAATTAGGTGGGTGGAGGCTTAAGTAGAGCATAAATGCTGCCATGGACTGCTTAGACCAAATGGACTGTTTCAGTACAACATATTAAATGTAATGCTATCTGATTTGCTGAGTAATGTCACAGCAGTGATAGAGAGTTGGTTTTTTTAAAGGAATAGTCAGTCTATCTGCATGCTAGCAGTCATACAAGAATTGACAGATGACAACCTGGCAAAGCAACATTTCATTCAATTTTGAGGCTTGACCAGAGCCATTTTTTATTGTCACAAGCTCAAGAGGTTGGAGAGGTAATGTCTACTGGATCTGGCCTAGAGATTACAGAATACCAACTGAAATGCAACTAAAACATTAACCAGTATTTGAAAGCAGATGACATGGGGCGGGGGGGGGGGGAGATATAAATGT
>JARFYF010000058.1:3572310-3587816 GCA_030265395.1 Rhina ancylostomus | reverse complement strand
TAAAAGTTTGAATGCCTTTAAGAGTTATAATCAACACTTCCACTTAAAATTTGGCAACATAGTTCTTGGTGTTTAATATCCAAATCTGCTGATTGTGCTAGAATACAAAAAATAGCCTGTCAAGTCTGCCTTGCTCTTCAATACAATCATGGCTGATCTGACTTGGACTTCAAGTCCTCCTATGCCTGTTCTCTCCTCAGCCCCCAATCTTTCAAAAAATTATCTATCTTTTTCTGAAAGTGAGCTAGCCTCCACAACCCTCCAAGATGGAGAATTCCAGAGATTCACCACTTCTGAGAGAACAAATTCCTACATATCTCAGTTTGAAATTACTGTCCTCTTATTTTGTAATTATATCCCCTTATTTGAGACTCTCCCACTGGTAGACACTCCACTAGTTGCATCCTTCCAGCCTGAGAAAGGCTTATTTATTCTGACTCACTGTGTTCTGTGTGGTTACCAGTTTACAATCAACATTAACACACCTCTGCCAATACTGTGAGCTCTGTATTTATAGATGTACTGGATAATGGGATAAAACGTTAACAAAACACATTTGCCAATGAGGCAGAGATAAGACAGCGTTATAAGCAGTGTGTATAGCAACATTAAATAACAAAGACATTAATAAGTTGAGGGAAAGGGCAGTGGTAAAATAATTTAAATGCAAGCGAATATGGTCATGATGTGGAAGCGTTGGAAAGGATGCAGAGGAGATTTACCAGGATGCTGCCTGGTTTGGAGAGTATGGATTATGAGGAGACACTAAGGGAGCTAGGGCTTTACTCTTTGGAGAGGAGGAGGAGGAGGATGAGGAGAGACATGATAGAAGTATACAAAATATTGAGGAATCGAGTGGACAGCCAGTGCCTCTTTTCCAGGGCACCAATGCTCAATACAAGAGGGCATGGCTTTAAAGTAATGGGTGGTAAGTTCAAGGGAGAGATCAGAGGGAGTTTTTTCACCCAGAGAGTGGTTGGTGCATGGAATATGCTGCCTGGTACGTTGGTAGGGTTCAAGAGATTGTCAGATAAGCATATGGAGGAATTTAAAATGGGGGGATATGTGGAAGGAAGGGGTTAGATAGTCTTAGGCACGGTTTAAAGGTCAGCACAACATGGTGGGCCTGCATTGTTCTATGGTTCTAGATCCACTCAGGAGCTTGTTAAACTCAAGTGTACCATGCTAGTTGCTGACCTAGAAATCAAAGAGCCATCATTCTGTTTCACAACTTTCACAAGCTGTGATCAGGCATCAATTCTGGGGAATACAACCCCCAGCAAGTGTGTCACTAAGCAGGTTGAGCAGCCAATCAATTAAAAAATACAATATCTTAAACCCTTTAAACATTTTTAAAATGTCTTCAAAAATAAAGAAGAATGTAGAGAAATCTGAACATTTTCTAGAGCATTTTAAGGAATTCATTTTTAAAATGGTATGGAATCTTGAAATACTTTTAAATGAATGATAATCACTATCAAGCTTAGCAAAGGCTAGGTCTTGGAAACAAATTAAAAGCAGGTAACATCTGAGGTTTCTGTTTTAGTTGCATTTCAAAGCAATATACATTTCAGAAGTTACTGTTAGATTTCCTCCAAAAGCAGCATGCACTGATGTTCTCACCTTTCTTTGCCACCACAAATTCCATTGCTAAATCTCACAAAATGACAAAAGTTTCTAAACGCTGAAAATATGGCCTTTGTTCTTGGATTCATATAAAATGATGGAAATAAAGGTTGGAAAAAGAACCACAGGTAATTCTGCCAAAACCCTTATCAAACGATGTCAGGCACAAGTTGGACTGCTGATGTCAATCACGGAACTGAGAGTGCCACCAACTTCAAGGAATGAAGTAAACATGCAATGTAAAATATATTGCTGACATAGGACATTAATACATTTTTTGTTTTGAAAAGAGTTGTTAGTAATTTAAGATGTAATTTTAACTAGCTCACTCTAAGAAGGGCAGAATGAAGCTCAACTAAACTAGCATTTTATAAACTGACTTCTTACTGTGAATAGTAATTATTTGTGACCATCTTAAATTTATGACACCCAGTTCTGGTCTCCTGAAGTGGAAACTTTTCCTTTGTCTACTCTACTGAATTCCTTCAAAATTTTATAAAAGGTCCACTCATTGTTTTTTCTAAAGAGCCACACCCTGTTCAATCTTTCCTAACAGGTATAAGTTACCAATGTTGCTAGAAATAAGAGCTTAATAAACAGGACTATGAAAGGCCAAGTGACCTCTCAGGCTGCTCCACCATTACTGATGATTACTAATTTATCTTGGCCTTAAATCCATTATCCTGCCTGTTTCCCCATAACCCTCAACTCCACTGGTCCAAAAAATCTGTCAAGCTTCAATATATTTAATAGCTCAGGTGCCATCCTTTCTGTAAGGTGGAGAATTCCAAACAACTGCATCCTCAAATTCTTCATCTCTACCTTAAATGGGCAATACTTTATTCTGAAACTATGCCCCCTAATTTACAAAGGGGAACATCTCCTCAGGATCTGTCACATCAAAACTGCTCAGATCTTATATTGCTACAAGATCACACAAAACTAAGTGGGCTAAAGGAGGATGCAGAGGAGTTTCGGGGATATAACAGTTATGTCAATGGAGAAGCTATGGCAGTCAAAATGTGTGAAAAATGTGAAGTCAACTACTTTGGTAGTAAAAATAAACATGGAATATAATAGTGAGTTTGAAAAGTATTGGTATTTAGACTGATCTAGGAACCTACATACCTGAATAATTGGAATTTAACATGTAGTGACAGTATACAATTTGGAAAGGAAATATGTTGGCCTTTATTGGAAGAAGATTCAAGTACAAGGATAGCGGCATCTTGCACTAATGGCTCCAGTGCGAACTTCAGGAATATTGTGTACAGCTCTGGCCTTCAAACACAAAGGATTTACTTGCAAGAGAGTTCGTGCAGCAAAGATTTGCCATATTGATTCCTTGGATGGGGATTGGTTGCACAAGGACAGATCAAGCAGACTGGCTCTGCACTCTTGATTTAGAATGAGAGATGATTCCATTGAAATATACTAAGGTCTTAGAGAATTACAGAACAGATACTGTGATGATCTTTCTTTTGGTTGATGTATCTAAAATAATCATGGTCTCAAAATAAGGAGTCAGCCACGCAGGATAGATGAGAAGGAATGTCTTCAGATAGAAGACATTAGTGAATCTTCTAGTGAAGCACTACCCAAGGCTTAGGTGTTAAGTATATTCAAGATCAATAAATGTTTAGATACTAAGGGAATCAAGGAATATGAAGATAGTGTAGGCAAGTGGCACTGAGTTAAAAGATCAGTCATGATTCTACCGAATAATAGAGCAAGAGAAGAAAAATAACCTACTCCGACTTCCATGCCTTATAATCTTGAGCCCTCTTTCTTCTAAACCCTACTGAGTAAATGCCAAGATAGTCAATCTTTTCTCCCCCTCCCCATTTTTTTCCTGTGCCCCATAACCATTTCAAAATATGAAGACCAAAATTGTTTGTATTAACCAAAATTATGATTTTAACCCAAATGTCTTGCCTTTTAATTTTATTCTTCTAGAAATTGATCCAGTGCTCTGAATCTGCAATTTTTTAAAAAAAACATCAACTACCATGAGTACTTTGCGATGTATGTACCCGTACTTTAGATCTCTCTACTGGCAGTTTCTAAAGGAGTGTGCTGCTTCCTATAAAATGTGCAATCATATTTATCTCCAGACTGATTCTGCAGGATTAATTACACAAAGGTGCTATCTAAAAACCCTCCAATTTCCAGGCCAAGTCATTTACTTAAACAGCGAGTACCATTTCTCATAACACCTATTCTGGTGGAACGCAATTTCACACCTTTTGGCAGTGCAAGTAAATATCAGTCACCCCCATTTTGTTTTGCCCCCAGTTTGATATTCAGTTACTAGCCTCTTCTACAAATGCTTTTTCCTGAATCAATACTACTAGGCAGTAGATCAACGTCTTTTGGAAATTCAAATATATTATGCAGTAAGAAATAATGGGTTCGACATCACAAGTGGACACCCGGCAAAGGGAATTAAAGAACTTGCACATACCATAAGACTGCAAACTCTACAAAATTATAATTGTCAGGAACATATACTATATATACCAATGTAAACGCATTAGTTGTTCTGTAATATTTCTACTCACCGTGACCTGGACCTTGATCGAGATCGTGAGAATGATGTCCGAGATCCTGACAAGTTTGATGTCCTTGACAATGAACGGGAAGCAGATCGGCTTTTAGACTTGGCCATTTCAGCTGGGCTCCTACTCCGTGATCTTGATGTCGACCTCCCATCCTAGTGCATCAGGACATTTTATTACCAAATAAGTAGTGAGATGAGACTCCAATAACTCCTAACCAGGCAAAATGCCTTGTTCTCAACTATAGCACTTAATTTCACCTCAACCACTTCCCTAATAAAGCAAACCCCATTAACCTAGCCAGAATATTAAATAGTCCCTGATATCATTTGTCCAATTTTTTTTCTATTAATTGGTCTGATTATAAAATTTAGCATGCAATTTATACTAGAACTGTAGCATACATACACAAATAGACTATATACATTACTTGGCCTAGGTATCTTTCCTCCAGACACCTTCTTTTAAATTTACTTCACTCGTTTTTACTTTTTCTTTTCTTCATTCTTCATTTTTCAGTTTCCTCACACCGAGAATTCTTCACCTTCCAAACCACTTAATGCCTTACACCATGCATGCTCTTCTATCTGACCATTCTTCGCTCTCATTTCAGCTTCAAATTTATTTGACTGATCTGCAATACTTGTGTGTATAGTCATTATCTTGATTATCTTCCATTATTCCACCTTCTTCATGTATATTAACCTTAATGGAAAAAGAATATTCAGCATGATGAGGTATATGGGATCAGATTAAAACTTGTTGTAAATCTTAATTTCCCATTAAAATTTATTCACCCATTTAAGAAATTTTTGGGGCCTGGGATAAGCCAATTAACTTTTACTTATTTTGTACAAATCAGACAGTATTCAAGTTCCTCTAGGTTTGAGACGGCAAAATCAAGCGCTACAGTGAAATAGTTACTTTAATAAATACGACTTAGTAATACCTTTGCTTTAAAAAAAGGCACTGCAACCAAAAATTCAAGAAACCCTCCTGGATTATCCAAATGGAATCATTTCTACATGATTTCTAATAGCCAGTAGCAATTTATTAGAGGGGGAAATGAATACTATGATGATCATACTATCCTTTCACTCATGAGACAGATTTTGAAAAAAATTCAGTGTCGGGAAGGTATGTTAGCAATTTACTTTCTGCACTGATTTAGGGGCTCTTCATAATGTTAGGTTCAATAGTCTTAACTTAATTCTTATGGTTAACTGAAGATCACCCAATTCCATTTCACCCATCAAATTTGGCTACAAATTAGATTCTGCAATAAAATCCTGTGTCTTGATCCTTGAACAGAAAAACAATCACAAAAAAGGAACAAAATACAGTGAGATGAATCACCTCATTCCTCTTGCAAAATAAAACTGAGCGAGAAGGGGCAGGGTGAAGGACTATGATTAACAGCACATTCTTTTGCTTAACATTGTGGAACAAGTTGAGGACTTTCCAGAATGTTTGTGACTTTATTGTAATCACATCATTCTTGATCTTGCTGCAGCAATTCCTCAGAACACTAAAAAAATTGGTGCACAATAAAACATGATAAAGCACTATTAAAAGAGCAATTCCAAATTAATCAGTTAGAAAGAAAGCAGCACCGAAATCATGCAACTGGCAGAGAAATGCCAATTATTTTAAATCCATGCTCAAAATGGAGTTAGTGATCAGACTGAATACAAGAGGAAAGTTAATACCAATAATGGGCTTGACCAAATAAATAACACCTCATCAGGATGGTAATTACCATACCCGTTGGCTCACAGATTAGGCATTTTTGTGTTTCATAAATTGACCCAATCTAAACCCATATGGTCTTTTGCTAGTAAAGACCTTAGAAGTTAAGTGAATGAGTGATCTAACATGGTTAAATGAAGACTTAGGACAACTGCAAGGTGATGACACACCACAAGACCTGAAATCTAAAAATATCACTTTGGTCAGTTACAATGAAAACTCCTTTCCACACCAAGGACTAAGTTAGAGCTTGGACAATGAAGTTCAATCTTACTTAACCCCTAGTCCACTGTATCATGTGTATACAATGCATATTTATGTAGTGTATCTCCAAAGACAAACTGGTTTTCCAGAGGGCAATTACAGAAGGCCTATAGACCATGTCAGTTTGTTACAGGCAGATAAATATACTTAGCCGAATTGATTTTCAAAATCAAGGTGATATTTAACCCAACTAATCCAGATCCAGCTACAAGTACTAATGAAATTGTTCAGCTAGAGCAAATCACAGAAACATCTAAAGTTAGGGGTTCATCATTAATATCTGAGGAAGCCAACATCATCTTCCTGGAGGAAAAGGTGATCCACACCAGCTCAAACCTTATCAATTCAAATAATTTTACAATGTCATCTTTCCAATAATTTATAGAAGTCTTTGACACTAAATTTATAAACAGCAAGCAGTTTACATGTTAGTGTAATAACTGTCTTTAACCTCATTTGCTAAATACATATATGCAACAATTTTAAAATTAATGCTTGCTGGTTCAAGTATACTGCTTGACTTCTATTATAAGTGACAAGAAATTGTATAAACTAATATGAACATTGAATGCAATTCAACGAGCCATATTTTAGTGATTTAACATCTAGATACAAGAGGGTGATAAATCCCAGATTGCTCCCTCAAAAATAAGTGAAGAATTTGTTTAGGTGCCTTGAAGATTTCCTCCCATTAGAGTACAAATCAGTGTTTCTCAACATTATAAATTCTTAATGGTCAATGTGGGCTTCAGAAGATTGGTAATAACACTGTTTGATATATTATCTTTTGAAAACCTTTATATTCTTTGAAATAAAATAGAAAATGCCAGAAAAACTCAGCAACTCAAACAGCATCTATGAAAAGAGAATCAGAATTAATGTTTCAGGTTTAAAACCCTTTGTCAAAACTGGAAAATTTTGTGCTTGACCTGCTGAATGTTTCCTTTTGTTTTCGTGTTTTTATTTCACATTTCCACCATTTTCCTCCATGGAATCATAGAGTACGGAACAGGACCTTCTGCCCACTGAGCAATGAACACATTTCCATGAATCCTATAATAATCCCAGTTTATTCTCTCCACAGCCCCTCAACAACCCTCAGATTCTACTTAAGCAATTCTACAGCAGCTAATTAACCTACCGACCCACACTTTGGGATGTGGGAAGCATCTAGAACACCTGAACAAAAGCCCCACAGACACAGGGAGAACTTGCAAACTCCATACAGACAGCCCCCTAGGTCAGGATCAAACCTGGGTGGTTGGAGCTGAGGCAGCAGCTCTACTAACTGTGTCAGTCTGCCACTATTTTGTGATTGTGTTTCAATAGTTCAGCCCAGAAGTAAAATTTAAAACAATGTGACTGTATTAAATTGAATACATGAAAAAGCCAGGGATCTTCAAATCATCTATGCCAAAGGATTACCTAATAGCAAGGTGATTATTTTAACTGGTCTAGTTTTCATAGTTTATTTTCCCAGTACCTCAACATGAGCCTTTATGGACATGACCACTATTTTTTTAGTGAAATAGATATTATTGAGGATAATAGTAATTCTGTGGTAATTATTACATTTCAAACAATTTAAATTAAATAGGTTAAAATCTGCATGTTAAAGTACTTATATAAGCCCTGTTCAAAATGGTTCAGCACATCTACATTCTGAAAGCTTCTATCAATATTCAAGTTAAATCTCAGATTTTCAGAAGGTCAATCTAATAAAAATACAATGTACTTTGAACATTGACAACTCAGAAATGTAGTCATACAGAAGAATCTCAGTGTTCTGATTTACGAAATGCAGAAAGTTAATACACAGAGACCAGCAGCAATTAGGAAGACAAAAGATATGTTGGGCTTTATTGCAAGGAAGATTAGAATACAAAATAAAGTCTTGCTGTAATTGTACAGATATTGACGACGCCACATCTGGAACATTGTGTGCAGTTTTGGTTTGCATACTCAAAGATATACTTGCCTTGGAGACAGCACAGTGCAGATTCACCAGATTGGACAACACTTCTCAGGAATCAATGAAGAGACCAAGATTGGTCTATATCAACCAGGATTTAGACAAGTACGAAGTGATCTCATTAAAATGCACAAGATTCTGAGAGGAGCTGACGGGATACTTGCTGTTTCCTCAGGCTGTAGAGTCAGGAAGCAGTCTCTGGATAAGGGGTCGGTCCATCATTTATAATCAAGGAGTAACTCAAAGCAGGAAAAAAAATCTGCCTCAAAGCAGAGGTTGCTCAATCAATATTTAAGACTTGAGATTGATAGTTTTTGAATATTAGTGAATCGAGGCATATGGAGATCAAGTAGGAAAGTGGACAAAGTACAGGATCAGCAATGATCTTACTGAATGGCAGAGCAGATTCAGCGGCCTATTCCTTCTTCTATTTCTTAGTTTCATACTTTCTGAAAACTAATCATAAAATTGTGTTATGTACAGGTTTATATCAGTCAGTTTAAATGATAACATTCCTTTTATTAGGATGTTATATAAACCACAGCACTAGGTCTTTAGCCAATTTTCAAACCAGTCCCCAAGAAGTGTCTCAAGGTAGCTGAAGTTTGGATTACTGCCATTTAACTCTGTCTTGGAAATGAAAAGTTATGTGGACAACCATAATTAGAGTTAAACAATGCATGGAATGACATATTTAAGTAAAACAAAATTTCAATAAAACAATCTATAGTTTGCTTGTTAACAAAAAGCTAAACACATCCACTTTTGTTGAATCTTTCATTCTACCAGGCACTCAAGTTGAAATGGATTCCTCACAAAAAGCAATGGTCTTCCACTCTGCATGTACACCACATTGAAGACCCTGACGATAGTAATGTATAATGAAACCTCAACTTTTAACACTTTATGCTTAATAAAAATTGTTAAAGCTGCCTGTACCTCTGAAAAGAACTTCAACACAACTGCTAATCCTTTGACACCATGGATGTCAATACTGAGTGGGTAGCACCAAGTCAACAACTTGAAATTTCAACATGCAAAGCCTACTGTTAAGGATATAATTATCTTCAGTACTTATAGGCTGGGACAAAAAGTGCTACTCACTGACCTATTAAGGAAAGTGCACATGTATTGAAGGTATTCAAGACATAATAGGAGTCAAAAGAAAAACTGTTAAGAGGAAAGCAATGTCACTATTTTGCCACCCAGATACCACTCCATTTAATTGTTAAGTGTCTAAAAAATGGGCAATAGGCAATAAACTCCAGCATTTTAGCACTTCCAAGAAGAAAGTCTCAGAACAGAAGACCTTACCCAACAAAATGTCTTCAAAGAGAATTCGTCATGAACAAGGTGTAAAGCAGAACATTTTTTTGAATTACATTTATTTCAATATCAGAAGGCAAGTCATTTTTGTTTGTTAATTTATGCTCAGGTAACAACTGTTTTTAAAGCTGGCTTCCCAATCCTTTACTCAGTTGACCAGGTTATGAACCAAACAGGCAAAAAGACAAGTTTAATCCAACATCTTTGCTCGCCTTGCCGATCCTACATTTGGTTCTACAATTAGCTCCTGGGTTAGTTCAGGAGTGCAAGTAGAATTACAGAGGTTTTCAATCTTAAAAGTTATGAAACAACCCATCTACAAGTGCACAGTTATATCTGATGGACAAAGTCATCATGAAATAACTTGTACTGCCCCACATAATAAATCAGCCTATCTTGTTGCAGAGTTTCAAGCTGGAATAATTGGACAGGATAAATGTGAGACTTAATAACGTATCATTTTTCCTCAACTTCTGAACAGCCCAAAGTGCTTCACAGCCAATTAAGTACTTTAAACATAAAGTCACTATTAGAGTACAGCATAGAAACAGGCCCTTTGGCCCACTGCATCTATGCCAACCATCATGCCTATCTATACTAATCCCCTTGCCTGCATTAATTCCACATCCTTCTATACCTTGCTCATTCAGGTACCTGTCCAGATGCCTCTAAATGTTATTACTGTTGCTGCCTCCAGCACCTCCTCTGACAGCTCACCCAGATATCAACCACTCTGAAATATGTACTCCTCAGATCTCCTTTAAACCTCCCTCTCACCTTGAATTTGTGCCCTTTAATTTTAGGCACCCCTACCATGGGGAACAGACACTTGCTATCTCTCCTATGTATGCCTCACAATTTTATACACCCGTTATGTTACCTCTTAGCCTACATTGCTCCAGAAAAAACAGCCCTTCCGATTTCTGCTTATAACTCAAGCCCTCCAATCCAGGCAACACCTTTGTGAATCTTTTCTGCACCGTCTTTAACTTAATCACATCTTTCCTGTAGTGTGGTAACTAAAACAGCACTCCAAGTACAGCCTAACTAATGTTTTATACAACTGTAACATGATGTCCCAACTCTTGCACTCACTGTCTCAGCTGATGAAGGCAAGCATACCATATGCCTTCTTCACCACTTTCCATGGAACTATTACTTATCTCTATTCAACAACACTCCACAGGGTCCTGCCATTCACTATGTACTGCCCTGGCTTAACTTTTCAAATGCATCACTTCAAATTCCATCTGCCATTCCTTTGCCCATTTTCCCAGTTGATTAATATCCTATTGTTACCTTAGACAACCTTCACCATCCACTATACACCAATTGTGGCATCATCTATAATGATGGGAAACACTGGTAGTCAATGTGTGCACATGATCCCATAATCAATTGCTGGAAAAATTTTTGTGATATTAGTTGAAAGACAAATAACAGTCAAGATAATAACATCACTTCTGAAAGTCACTATAGCTATTAATACAGCACTGCCTTGGCATTAATTTTATACAAGTCTCAAACAGATTTGAAACGGTCTTCGACCTGGGCAAGAGTAGTGTGATTGAATCAAGGGTGACAACAGGATAAAGAAATCTGGTCAGAAAGGGATAATACATGTTTAAAGTAAATAATAAGATGCATCCAAGGGAGTCGTCAAAGGGAATTGCAACACCAGATTTCAACTTGCATTTACAATGCGATTATGTAGCAAAAAGAACCCAAAGTGCTTCACAGGAATGTATACAAACAAAGTCTGACAGTCACAATATGTCATTAGGCAGAGGACCAAAAGTTGGTAAGAATGAGCTTTAGGGTCTGCTAATAAGAAAGAAAGCGAGAGAGATGGGGAGGGTACAAGAGAAAATCCCAAACCCTATGGTCCCTGCCTGAAGGCACAGGCAAGGAAGGAGTCAGAATTGGGAGAGGTGTACATCTCAAAATAATCAAGGTCAAGATATAGGCATAGAAACATCTGAAAATGTGCAAGAATTTTAAAACTGCTTGACAATGAATAAATGTAGGTCAACAAGTGCAGGGATGGATGAATGAACAAGACTAAAGTACAGGTTAGGGCAAGGACAGCAGAGTATTTAATTAGTTTACAGAAAATAGAATGAGGGAATCCAGCCATGAATTGAATTGGAACAGACAACTCCCAAAGCACTTCAAAGACATGGATGACGGTTTCAGAAGATCACATTTGTATGAAACTACCAAAGTGGAAATAGGTATTCTTTAGAGAGGATATGTATGTGAATACAACCTTGGAAATATAACATTGAAGCTACAAGCAGCCTGGTCCCAGGGAGAGATGGGAATTTATAGACAGGAAAGGACTAAACATGGTGGCTTTCATCTTACGAATGTTTAGTTGGGAGGAAATGTGTTCAACCAGTACCAGATCCTTGACAATTTAGACACAGTGAAAAGGTCAAGAGGAAGTAGAGACTGTAAAGTGTCAAAAAGTTGCCAGTAGTTTCCCTCCACACTTTTTAAAAAGGATACTAATTATCACCCTGCAAGTAGATGCAAGGTACACAATCAAAATATTACCTGCCTAGTTCAAAGAGATATTCTTTAACAAATCTTGTTTTTTTTCCCCAGTAGCAATTATTAGCTGCCATATTGAAATAGCAACTGACTATTCTGCCTAGTTTAAGAATCATTGGATAAATTTTAATTCTCACCCCACCCCAGCAAAAGATTAGTCGATCATTTAAAGAATCAATGATGCCTTAATTCTGCACATCAAGTTTCTAACATATGCTGATAAAACCACAGCTCCAGCTAGTTATTCCACAAATGACATGAACATTTTGCTGTACAATTCCTCAACTCATTAATGACAATCTAAACAGTGAAAAGAAATCTTTATTCTTTATTACAATCTCTGTGCAGGTTACTGCTAACAAAATTGTTTTCTTAATTGAGCTAGAGGGGAGGATCACTAAAAGCTTTCCAATAATCCAGATACAAACTGCCTTTTGTCGCCTTTTAACATTGGATGCCACCTCACCCAAGTCAATTCAGTCAAAATGGAACAATTTTTGTTACAAGGGGAACAGAAGGACCTCAGAAATGTTAAGCAATTAGATGACAACCAAAGATTTAGCTTACCATTTTACCGTGGAGTATGTATATTGTTTCGGTTTTCTGTACAGCACAAGTATGCTGCATTAAAAAAAAATGAGCAAGGGAGGACTGTAAACAAGTACAGCACATTATGAAAACATCAACTGAATTTAAGTGCTTATCTTCAGGGTCTTACCTACTTTATTTCTCCTCCTAAAGTATAGTTTCCAACACATTAACCAATCCTGCTGTATAGAACCCACATGCTGCATGCCACATGTCATACATGAATACCCACAACTCTTTGTCACATTTATTTACTATATAAAAGGAGGCCACTTAGATTATGAAGTCTATGCCAGATCTCAGCAATCCCATTTCTCTTGTTTATCGTTGGCTACGTGGAGCAGTTCATGTTCCAAACCTACCCCAGCACCAATGCCCAACTCTTTCCCCACTACATTAACAACTGCTTTGGTGCAGTTGCTGCATCCATGCAGAGCTCAATTTTATCAACTGCTTCCAACTTCCATCCAGTCCTCAAATTCACTTGGTCTATCTCCGACACCTCTCTCCACTTTATCGCTATCTTCATCTCAGGTAACAGATTATCCGCCAACATCTACTAAAAACCCACTGACTCCCACAGCTACCTTGACTACACTTGCTCCCATCCTGTCACTTGCAAGGATGCCATTCCTTTTTCTTAGTTCTTCTGTCTCTGCTGCATCTGTGGTCAAGTTGAGGCCTTCCACTCATTCACTCTATCAAATCCCATCATCTTCAGTCACTTCCACTAATCACCTCCCAGCTTCTGATGCCATTCCCACTCTCCCCTCCCTCATCTGCCTATCTCCCTCATCTGCCTATCACCCTCCTCACCTGCATCTGCTTATCACCTACTAACTCTTGCTCCACCCCTTCCCTCAGGCTTTTTATATTGGCTACCTCCTCGCTATCTTTCAGTCCAGATGAAGGGTCTCAACCCAAAATGTTAACTATCCATTTCCCTCTCTTGATACTACTCGACCTGCTGAGTTCCTCCAGTGTTTTGTGGGTTAATCTCATTTCTCTATTCACCTTCCAATAACCATTTCTCTCCCATGACAATTAATACCCAACCCCCAATTCTCTTGCACCCATACTAGAGACAATTTACAGCAGCAAATTCATATAACAATTGGCTAGTCTTTGGGATAGAATGGAATACGGAAGAAAACTAGAGCAATCAGGGGAAATCCACTCAGTCACAGGAAGAACATGTAAACTCAATACCAACAGCACCAGAGATTACAAATCAGGTCACTGCAGCTGAGACATTTAAAAATCACAAAGACCATGCTAACCAAACTCAATTTTGTTCTCCTGTTAAATTCATTTACCCAATTTTCCAAAATGCATGCAAGACCCAGGACACTGTTTACACGCTCCTTCTCTACTCCATCACCCACAATAAGCAAAGAGGTACACAGAACAATGTTGACATCCTAACTGCCACTCGAATTAAGAGGAACTAATAACAAATTATACTCAGGACCTTTAAGTCCAAACAACTGTTTCCCTCATCTACCTACCTAACATAAATAGCAATTGTCAAGCTCATCTCCTCAAAGGGATTTTGTTTTTAAATGCACTGGAGTATCACCTCTCTTGTCACGTCCACATTTTTCTTTTAAAACAGGAAAAAACCTAATGCTGAGCTAGTTATTTCTTTCTGATGTAAAGATTTCTATTTACATATGCCGTACAGAATACTTGATGTGAGCTGTGTTTTGCCCTGCAACTACTACAAAGCAATCTCCAGCAATAATAAGCTCTAGTTTGGAAGTGTAACATTTTCCATGTCTTGATAATTCCAATATTTAGCTATTACGAAAATTACACTAGTCAACAATAACCTACTGCAAAAAGACCTGCTATAAAAATGTGAAACAAATGCAAAGGGCTGCTACTTGGCTGAATGAAATTTAAGACATTATGCAAAGATGGCTGCCTATAATAAACAAACCTACCGTTTACTTTCACCGGAGGCTGCAAACAAAATATTGCGGGGCAGGGACAGGGCGAGCGGCTAGGTAATAATTTGAAAATAGATTGTTTAATAAAAACAAATGAAGGGGGCGGGCGGGGAGAAGTAGTTGTACACGGTTCTGGGTTAAACAATAATCCACCAATGAACCCACGCTGACCCCGGCCCTGTCCGATGGGGTAAATGGGAGTATTTATTGATTCCCGGGAACATATAAAGCCCGAAGGTGTCAGCCCTCGGCGGCTCTGCAGCCCTCAGGCTCCTCTCGGCGTTATTTCTACTCACCCTCTCCTCGTCAGTCAAGTCCTCCGTGTCACTCATTTTAACAAAAAGAAAGCAAACACACGTGTTCGCAACGAAAATAAATAACCTGATTAAATGACGTATTATGTTTTTTTAACGAGCTCGACGGAATTAAAAGGAAACTTTAACGCTCAGCTCCCCTCAGCCGACAGCTGACAAAATGGCGCCCTGACAACCGGGGTGCCTTTTATACTGCTTGTCAACCACTCCTGCTAGCGGCGGTGACCGGGGTAACGATGCCGATTGACGTGGCCTTTGGCCAATGGGCTTTTGTTCTCCTGTCAATGCCTCCCTTTTGTCCCACCCCTATCTGGAAGGGGCGGGCTTACTTTACAGTCAAGTTAGGGAGACCGGTAAGGATCCCAGAATGTTCTAATCTCAATGACAGAAGTGGTAACTTCTAAACATCCAGTTGGGAGGATCTTGTTAATAACTGCAACAGGAAACGGATTATCTCATGTAATTGGAAGGAAAGTTAGATAAACAAAGAGGAGGAATGCATTGAAGGTTATGCTGAAGAGATGAGATGGAGAGGGATGGTTTTAAGGAAGGTGCTCAGTGGTTTTCAACAGAGTCCCAAACAAAAAGCATCACAACTGCT
>JARFYF010000058.1:3380395-3392752 GCA_030265395.1 Rhina ancylostomus | reverse complement strand
TACTTGTGTTCTTTATTGTACAAATTATTTTTAATGTTTAATTTGTTTTTTTGTGAATGCTGCTTATCTGATGCTATGTGCCTGTGATGCTGCTGCAAATAAAATTTTCATTGCACCTGTGTATACATGTACTTGTGCAGATGACAATAAACTCCGACCTTGACTTTGAAAATAAAGTAATTCAACATCATTTTGTAACCATGTATTTGAGGAATCTTGAATTCCACCTTATAATAACTGAGATCACAACATACATGTGCTAAATGCAAGTCAGGTACCTTGAATAAAGACATGTTAAATCCAACAGTCAACAAATTTTTCACTGTTGTCAAAATGATTAGGAATAAATGTTATTGGATTTCTGTGCAATACTTCAGATACAATGGATTCTTCATCAATCATTTAAACAATATGCCAGTAAAAATTATATCAATATAACTGTATAAATACCAAGCTGTTTAGATGAGATGCAAGTGATCAAAATAAAAAATTCCAAATCAAATACAATTCCAAATGCTAACACAGGAAATTCAGAACAATTTACTTTCCTATGAATGCAACAACCCACTGCAGCTCACCCAAAGCAGGAGAGGAAATGGGCAGGGATCTTAAGTGGAAGATATAATTTGGTTTTGTTTTACCAGAGGTCATACTGTGCTGCTCATGGCAAGCTGTATTGCAGTTCCATTGTGAAGCATGTTATTATACAAATGAGTGCAAATGCAGAACGTACTGTTCTGCTAGGAGGGAATTGCATGATATTCAGTAAATCTAGAATGACACCTGGGTCTAAAATAGATTGCGTTTTCTAGTTACACCGTGCATCTATAACTTTCAACTCAATGGATGCTCAAAAGATTTGTGTACTCAGGAAATGGTCGTCAGACCTGCACTGCCCTTGTGTTATTTTGCTGCCGATTTGGAGAGGTGCCCATTCAAGTTTAATGGATGACAAATCTTGGAGATGAGAAAATGGTGGCAGTCTCATGCTTCAAGTCAGAAGTCTCCAGCAGTAAGGAACTAGCTCCTTAAGAAAAGAGCAACTTACATTTAATCACCAGAGAGTGATGTATGTTGTCAGATAAAGGATAACTTATGAAAAACTGGCAGTTATTTGGAATGAAAGTCCTCTCAAAGATTGCTATTTCATACCAACCCACCTTTAGTTGAAGCCTTGGCATGGACTCGCTCACTGAATGAAACTCTCTCCCTACCATACATGTCAGTCTCATCTCTCTACTTGGCTGCTGTGAAGGCAGCATTGGCAGGAAGCCAGCCATCTGCCCAACCCCTGTGACAGTGCAATATTACCTGGGTACAAAGGTTAAATATTAATGCACAAGGAAATGAGACAAAAAAATAAGAACAGAAATGTCACTGCCTTCGTAAAGCATAATTCATACTTGTTTGTTACGTGCCTCTCAGTTGGTCTCTGTAAAATGAGATTGCACATGATTTTCATACAGGTTTTGTTTGTCCTCCGGAAAAACATGTTGACAAATGGGACACTCGTGACCGAAGTGTGTCGAGATGTGTTCCGCCATAACAGACTGATCCATGGTCGGGTCGAATGGGAAAAAACAGACCGGGCACTTCTGGCTGCAAACATATCATATTGTTTAAATTCAACCATAATAATTTTATGAATATGCAAAGTACCAAGCTGTTACATTTAAGTTCAGAGAGTTCTGGACAATCCAATGAATTTATTTCATTCGATAAGCAGAGAACGGTTTCAATGACAAGCTTGTACCTCATAAGAGCTGGATCCTCTTCAAAGTCCTGGGGATTCTCCTGTTCAGGGAAAACAACAGTAAGACCAATGTGATCACATTCATTTTAATTGTTGGTTCTTCAAGCACAAGCCAGTTCTGACTGTCCCTACTCTAAAGGGCGGGTTCAGTCTGCTGAAACACATCTTAGGATGATTCTATTTTAAACATGCAGCTCTTCCAGAGAATACTGATGGAATCTTGAATGGGACTGGAGTAGTTTCTGCCCCTCCACACTAGCCTCTTCCTACTGCCGCCAAATAATATGCTACAAACGTTTGTTTAAAACTAAAGAACTTATTAGACTAAAGGTTGGCAAGCTTAAAGGCAGCAAATTAGGCACCAAAGTTAATCCTGTGGTTGTAATCACAAAGACTTTCATTTCCTAAAGAATTACTGACATCTGAGCCTTCCATCTAGGAATGAGTCCACACCAGGCAGCATTAGCAGAGTGGAAGTGAGAGTAAGCCACAACTAAGGTTCTCAATTCACGGTAGCGTAGTGGTTAGCATAGCGCTTTACAGCGCCAGCGACTCAGGTTCAATTCTGGCCACTGACTGCAAGGAGTTTGTACGTTCTCCCCGTGTCTGTGTGGGTTTCCTCCCACATTCCAAAGACGTACAGATTAGGAAGTTGTGGGCGTGCTGTGTTGGTGCCAGAAGCGTGGCGACACTTGCGGGCTGCTCCCAGAACACTCTACATAAAAAGATGTATTTTGCTGTGTGTTTCGATGTACATGTGACTAATAAAGGTATCTTATTTTCCCCCTCCTACAGCAAGGACAGGAAGCTCAGTCCTGACAGCTTTGCTCAGTCATGCAAGCCAAATGTCTGGGTGTGGCAAGGGCTTTGTCCCCACCTTGAACCCCAGAATGCATCTCCCACTTCAGCACTGTTGTTAGCTACATTTATTTTGAGATTTAGAACATAGAACAGTACAGCACAGACCAAGCTCTTCAGCCCAAAATGTTGTGCTGATCTAATTAAATTAGTAATAAAATGCCCAACTAAACTAATCCCTTTTGCCTGGATATTCATATCCTTACATTTCCTGCACATTCATGTGCCTAAGAGCCTCTTGAATGCCCCCATCATTTGCCTCCATCACCACCCCAAATTTTATTTATACAGCACAGTAACAGGCCCTACCGGCCCAACGAGTCCGCGCCACCCAATTACACTCATATTAACCTACTGACTGGTACGTCTTTGGAATGTAGGGGGAAACTGGAGCACCCGGAGGAAACTCACGCAGTCACGGGGAGAACGTACAAACTCCTTAGAGACAGCGGCAGGAATTGAACCCAGGTCACTGGCGCTGAATTTCTCAGACTTTTTTTGTGCAATAGGGCCAAATAACTCTCTCCCAACTCAAATAGCTGCATCAGAAACTGTTCTTGCATGTGAGCTCATCCAAGTGAGAAACTGGATTGGAATTTGAATTACAACAAGTGCAATGTCTCCCGCATCCAGGGTTACAGTAGGGCAGTTGCAGTTTTGAACAACAGTTCCTAGCCAATCACCACGGGACCAAAAAAAGTTTCCCCAGAGGAAGAAATAAATGTAAAGTCAGTTTAAGTACCAGATTTACGAAGTCTTCCAGGTTTTCTTCAAGATCATCTTGTTCAGTAGTTTGAGATTCTGGGAAATCTGCAGAATTAAAATAAAAAGACAAATCAAGAGCAACTAAGGATATGACTTGCAGTGGGCCACTGACTCATTCATCATTACATTAACTGCATTGTTACAGAAGAGAGGTGTTTGTGTTGCTGGTGTTAAATGTGCAGGAATAAGGTAGTGTACAAGGATTAATCCATCACAACTACATCAGGAGTGTCTGGGGTCTTGGCTGTGGGTTGGCATGTATCAGGCATGGAGGCTTAACCTGAACACTGATCTAACATCAACAATATTTCTTTCTGTATGATTGGAGAATCAATAGTATTGCCCCAAGCCAATTTACAGGACCTGCAGGAACACTGACTCCTACTTCTCCTTGGGTGACAATAGCACACCAACTGCTGATCAGCAAGTTGTGCAGCACAGAAACAGACCCTTCAGCCCATCAAATGTGCACTAACCATCAATCACACATTTACACTAATCCTACATTAATCCCATTTTTATTCTCCTCACATACTCATCAAATCCCCCCAGATTCTACCACACTAGGGGCAATTTAGAAGCCAATTAACCCACCAAACTCAAGTTTGTCATTTGCACAAGTACATGTTTGCACAGGTGCAATGAAAAACTTACTTGTAGCAGCATTACAGGAACATAGCACTACAAGAAAAACATAAATTAAATATAAATACAATTTTTGCAAGAAAGAACACAATTAGAACAAAAATGTCTGTTGTAGTGCAAAGTGGTCAAAGTATTGCTATACTGAATTAGTGATTAGGGTTGTGCTGGTTGCTTCAAGAGCCAAACGGTTGAAGGGAAGTAGCTGTTCTTGAACCTGGTGGTGTGGGACTTCAGGCTTCAGTACTTCCTGCCCGATGGTGGCTGTGAGAAGATGGCATGGCCCGGATGGTGGGGATCTCTGATGACGTATGTTACCTTCTTGAGGCAGCGCCTCCTGTAGATACTACCAATGGTGGGAGGAAACTGGAGCACCCATAGCAAACCCATGTGGTCACAGGGAAAACATGCAAACTCCACACACACAAAGCCCCCAAGGGTCAGGATCGAACCTGGGTCTCTGGAGCTGCGAGGGAGCGGCTCTGCTAGCTGCACCACTCTGCTACACTTTGTGCATCATTAATAAGCAGGGTTTGCAAAATGATCACATCAGAGACAAATCATTGACTCAACGACAACATAGTCTCCACATGCCTGAGATGCTTGTTCTAATATTTATTCCAAGAGTTGCCATGCTAAAGTTTATAGGTCAGTTGAAGGGGCTTCCAGCCATTAGGGATTACTCTACAAATCTCGAGGTGGCCCTGTCAGGAACTTCTACATTTTTATAAACAATGCTCGAATGCTTTTGGCTGAAGTATTCAACCCAGTTGAATATTTTAGTGGTGGTATTTTTCCAAAACACAACTCAGCACTCTGAATGAAGATTTCAACTCTGATCCCGGTGACAGAAACCAAACTATAATTAAAAAGGGCAAAGAACCAGAAAATAGGGGGTCACATAACGAAATGTGAAGAACTGAAAGAGTGAAATAGATGGAATGAGAAAATGAAAAACGGAAAGACAAAGAGAGACTGCAAGAGTGAGTGGTGCGGACAGGAATCAGTCTGCTGCGAGACTGATGGTTCAACCAAATTGGTAAAAACTTTTGAGGGTGTGGGAATGGGAATGTGGAGGAAGTGATGTGAAAACTAGTAATTACCAGCATACTCATGCTATGTGCTTGGATCAAATGGGTCTCAGATTGAATAAGGGAGACACAGTAAGGCAGAAACATATGGCAGTGCCTTGGAAAAGTCCTTCCAATGATTGGTTTATTACTGTCACGTGTACTGAGATACAATGAAAAGCTTTTGTTTTGCCACCCAGACAGATTGTGCCATACATAATTACATCGAGGTAGTAAAAAGAACAACAGAAAGCAGAATATGGTGTTGCAGTTACAGAGAAAGTGCAGTGCAGCTCCCTAGAATTGTCAGATGCAGGCTGCTTGTCAATTTGTTTAAAAATATTTTTAAAAGAGGGATGGCTTTTGAATACTTATAATGTTATTTTAGATACCCAGAACAATTGCCTCCTATTTCACTCTCTTTTGATGACAACACTGGCTCAAAGTTGTTTGGCTGCAATAAATGAGTAGTTTCAATAGTTGGTAAATGGTGTTGGGGTTGGGAATGTGAAACAGGAAGAACAAATGCAGAGACAAACATATCAAACTTTGGACTCTTTATTGAAATAATTGCAAAGTGGGCTGACTCCCCTCTCCTCACTGGTCACATCAATACCCGAATGGTTCCTCGGTCCTGTTGGTGCCTTTGCATGCGACTCTGACATTACCTTTCCTCTACCACCTCTCTATCGTGTGGGTGAGCCCCATCGTCCTAGCCCTGCATGAGGGAAAGAAAACACACACACACACACACACACACACACACACACACACACACGTCACTCACTGATTCTACATCACTAGGTTTCAGAGATCAGGTAAAACATGCAGGCACATTTCAAAGTGTATTAGAACACATCCATTCAATGTGATCCCATGTGATCGGAGGTCCATAGCTGTAGCCTGGGAGCCACTTGGTTTTGAAGCTTGTCCCACTACATTTCTATACTTTATTACTTAGTCTTATTTGAATTTTATCAGCCTGGAGAATTAAAAAGGCTGTTTTCTATGGATCAAACACCAATTTAATATAGAACAGTACAGCACTGAAACTGGCCCACAATGTCTGTGCCTAACACCACGCCAAATTAAACAAAATCCCTTCAGCCAGCACATGATCCATTATCCCTCCATTCCCTGCACATTCATATGCCTATCTAAAAGCCTATTAAATGCAATTAACATATTTGCTTCCACCACCACCCCTGGCAGCCCTTTCCAGACACCTACCACCCTCTGTGTAAAAACAAAACCTGCGCTGTACATCTCCTTTGAACGATCCTCCTCTTACCTTAAATGGATGTCCTATAATATTTGACTATTCTACCCTGGGCAAACGAATGACTCTCTACTCTATCTATGCCTCTCATAATCTTATGAACTTCTATCTGGTCTCCCCTCTGCCTCTAACGTTCCAGAGTAAACAACCCAAGTTTGTCCTATTTCTCCCAAAAGCTGATACCCTCTAGTCCAGCAGCATCCTGGTGAACCTCTTCCGAGCCCTCTGCAAAGCCTCCACATACTTCCTGTAATGGGGTGACCAGAACTGCTCCAAGTGCAGCCGAACTGAAGTTTTATACAGCTGCAACATGACTTCCTGACTCAATGCCCTGACCAATGAAGCCATATGCCTCCTTTACCATCCTAATGACTTGTGTGGCCACTTTCAGGGAGCCCAGGGCTTGAACCCCATGATCCCTCTGTACATCAATGCTGTTAAGGGTATAGCATTAAATGTATATTTTCCTCATTAATTTCATCTCACACTAGCCAAGATTAAACTCCATCTGCCATTTCTCCACCCACATTTGTAACCAATCTATATCCTGCTGTATCCTTTGACAACCTTCTTTACTATCTACAACTCCACCAATCTCTGTCATCTGCAAACTTACTAACCCACCAGGCTACATTTTCTTCCAAGAATGCAAAGTTTCAGACCACTTACCACACTCGGAGTACGGGTTTCCAAACAGGAGCCCTGGACGAGCAGAATGAGCTTTTGGAACATTCAAACCGTAGGGATTAGGATGTTCTAATTTAAAAGTTCCACTCTGATGGTTTGAACCGAACCTTAATTCATCAATCTTCTTATTCAGCTTCTGTGAACAGAAGTCACATTATTGTAATCGTCTCACACAGGAAACAAGCTGATGAAACAACCTTCAAATACAGTGGAACAGTACTGGGATTACACTGTCCACATCTGCATTTATTCATAGAATTGTGCAGGAGGAGGCCAGTCACCCATTGTGCTCATGCTGACTCTTTCAAAGAGTTCTCCCATTAATCTCAGTTCCTGACTCCTCCCCCAGAGCCCCAACAACAATTTCCTTTTGAGCATATGAAATTCAGATGGTGACCACCGAGTGAGATGTCATACCAGACAGCGTCCCTTTGGCCCAACAAGTCCACACCAATGAAGAGGTCTCTCCAAACCAGTCCTATTTGCCTGCATTTGGCCCATATCCCTCTAAACCTTTTCTATCCATGTATCTGTCTAAATACCTTTTAAACATTGCAATTGTACCCACCTCTACCACTTCTTCTGCAGCTCGCTCCAGATCCCCACACTCTGTGTGTGGAGAAAGTTACCCCTCAGGTTCCTTTTAAATCTTTCCATTTTCACTTTAAGTCTAATGTCTAGCTTTAGACTCCCCTACCCTGGGGATAAAGACTGACCATCCACCTTATCGAAGCTCCTCATGATTTCATCTCCCTCCAAGGTTCTGAGGCCTCCTACGCTCCAGGAAAAAAAGTCTAGACTCTCCTTATAGTTTAAGCCCTCCCTCCAGTCCTGGTAACATTCCTGCACTCTTTCCAGCTTAATGACATCCTTCCTACAGCTGGGCGACCAGAACTGCACACAACACTCCAAGTGCAGTCTCACCAATGACTTGTACAGCTGTAACATAACGTCCCAACCTCTGTCCTCGATACCCTGACTGATGAAGGAGCCTTCTTCACCACCCAGCATACCCATGTCACCATTTTCAGGGAACTATGTACCCCACCCCCAGGTGTCTGTTCTACAACACTCTTCAGGGCCCTACCATTTACTGTGCAAATCCTGCCCTGGTTTAAATGACCAAAATAGAACACCTTGTACTCATCCGAGTTAAATTCCATCTGCCATTCTTTGGCCTACTTCCCCACTTCACTGAAACACTGTTGTAATCGTAGATAACCTTCTCACTACCTACTACACCAATTTTGATGATATCTGCAAACTTATTAACAACGTTAATAACATTGTCATCCAAACCTTTAATGTAGGTGACAAACAACAGTGGTCACAGGCCTCCAATCTGAATAACAACCCTGTCTCCTTTTACCAAGCCAATTTTGTATCCATGTGTTTTGAGAGATCCGAAAGTTGTGCAGAAATCAATGGGAATTATGGCTGAAATTCCCCTAATCTTGTCATGTGACACAGTGATCAACAACAGTACTCCTAACAATACCCCACCCGAGGTAAGAAACTCATCACAGATTTCTGAGCAGAATGCCTATTTATAAAGCACATGGCATACCAGAACACAGAGCCCCAAGCTAACTTAGGCACGTGCATGTGTTGGGTCAACCCCAGCCACGAGCCTGGTTACTCAAGGAACTTGATCTCAAAATTCTTGTCCTCAAGTTTCAGACCCTCTGAACACCTCAATTTTCTCTCTCCATATAACCTCCCCCAACCATACAGCTCTCCCAGGTCTTCCCAATTCTGGCTGAATGCTCATTCCCACATTGTAGTGTTCTATCGTTGATGACTATACCTTCAACAGACTGCTCTGTAAACTCAGGATTTTCCTGTTATGAGACTCCTTAATATCTACCTCTTTGCCCAATATCTGGCTGCTTGGCCCAACACCTCTAATATTCCAGCATCTGCAGTCTCGTTTCTTTATCTAACATCTCATCATGTAGCTTGATGTCAAATTCAGTTTGCTCATACTTCTACGAAACTTTGGGATGTCCAACCATATTAAATGCAGGAGAATTGAGGTACTGACACTGATTGCAAAACCCACAGCACACACATTGATCTCCTCTTGTAATGCAGCCACCTCCATATTGCGAATGTCAACGATATGGGTCTTGTCTTCAAGCTCGTGTTCAATATCTGAATACCTAATCTACAAAAGGAGCAAATGTATTTCAATTAATTGCAGCAATTCAAAGGACACAATCTTATCCAGTCCAAACTAAACATCAGTGACAACCAAGAATTTCCTTATTCAACAGCATAAGTGATCTGAATGTTTTGATTAATGTTGTCACAAGTGCTCAGATCTTCCTCTCTGACCAAGCTCTTGGTCACGATCCCAAATCTTCTGATGCTACTCAATGCCAAACTTTGCTTTACTTGCCCTCCTGTTAAGTATCTGAGGATCTTTTACCTTGTTAAAAAGGTTTTGTGTGCTGGTACTCTCAATCCTATAGGAATGCTGGCAATTCATTAACAATATAAAACCAATGGAAATACAAAGGATTAACCACTGGTTGAATCACCTTTTGACAGTTCCCAAGGACAACTGCACCTGTGCAGTTAATGAGTGCTGAGTTCTTCAAAACAATCAGAATGTGCCCATCCATTCCCAACCCCCTGCATGTTTATTGGTACTGAACCAATTCAGTTGGTTTCAGCCAATGCCAAACCAAGCATTTGAAACACTTTCTTACCTTTTTACAAAAGGCATCTACACTATGCAGTAATTTTGACTCCAATGAATACATGAACAATTTACTTATAAGACAATAAAATAAATGATAAGATTCATCTTCAGTTTGAGGGCATCACTGATTAGGCTGCCGTTTACTACTGGTCCGATATCGCCCTCGTGAAGGTAGGTGGTAGTGAGTAGCCTTCTTGAACCACTGAAGTCCTACTGGGGAAAGTGCTTTCTGTCATGTTGGGGAGGGAGTTCCAGGAATTAGATCCAGTTATGGTGAAAGAATGGTGAGATATTTCCGAGTCAGGATGGTGTGTGACTTGCAGGCAGCAATCTTCTCAAGTGTCTGCATCTCCTGCAGGTAGACTGGTGTGCTGGTGTTTTTCTCTCCTCCATAGAATTTGGCACAGATTACTGATCAATGGGACTGTGGATCTCAGTCAGTTCAATTCATGCTGCTAGTTCACACACCCGCCATGCAAACCATTGTGACAGAACCATGCACTCTCAACATTTACTCCACAGTAACATTCACAATGTTCAAAATCATAAGAGAAAAGCCACTTCCACTGGCCAGTGGATCGGCAACCAGAGGCAAAAGAACAAAACGGGAAGGGAATCTTTTTCAATTAATGCAGCAAGTTGTTGTGAACTGGAACTAATTAAAGGACAGTGGAAGCAGATTCAAAAAGAAATTATGAACGGAAATTGGATAAATACTTGAAAGTAGCAAACTTGTAAGGCTGTAAGTAAAGAGTTAGGATAGGAGATGATGGTGAAAGGAACTAATTAGAAAACTTCCAAAGAAGCAGAAATACGATGGGCCAAATGACCACTTTTTGTGCTATGAGACTGCATTGATTCCCTTAAACAGGATGCGAACAAAAGGCACATATACACATATAAATCAATACAAAATCAGCATGTTTATAAACCCAGCGGTATGCAGGTCACTCACCACTGCCTCCTCTGATCTGTCCCCAAGCTTTGTCCTTATTTCAGCTAATTCAGTCCCTGGCTGCTGCAGAGACAACCCCCCTGAACTCGCTGTCTCTCACGGGGCAAAAAACACAAGGTAAGGAAACAGAGACGAGAAACAGTTTGTAGAGCATAAGCATACAACTCTACAGTCCGAATCTAAGCTGAAATTGATCAAATTCAAATCTGTCTTACAAACTCTACAGGAATTTCTCCTCCTAAAAGGATGGTGGATCTTCGGAATTCTCTACCCAGAGTCATCAAGTACATTTGAAGCTTCTTAGATCACGGGAACCAAATGTTACGGGGATTGGGTAGCACAGTGGAGCGGATGGGAAGATTAGATCAGCCATGATCTTATTGCTCTCCAGCCTATAGCTCCTCCAGTTTATGCTCATACATCAGTGTCAGAAAGGCAGGGAACATTCAGAGCTCAACACCACTGGAACTGCTGTCTTTTATGTGATCTCTTATTACAAACAAGTTGGACATTAAAAGATCCTACTGCACTTTTCCAAGAATAGGATGGGAGCTCTTCTGGTGTGGTGTCAGTCAGCATCACTGAGCCACGTGACGCACACCACGGATGCCAAAATTAGAAATAAAACCAGACAATGCTAGAGATACTCAGTGGGTCAGAAAGCATCTGTGGAGGGAGAATCAGAGTAAACGTTTCAGGACAATGAGAATCAATGGCCTAAAACACCAACTCTGTCTCACTCCCTGTAGATGACTGTAAAGTATTTCCAGCACTTTCTTCTACATAACGCTGAAGCACGTTGCTGTTGTGTGGGAGTTCACTGTGTGCAATTCTTCAGGTATACAATGGCTACAACGAGATGGTGGTTCACTGGCTACAAGAGGCTTTGGGATGTACTGAGGTTGTGAATGATGCCAATGAAATGAGATTTTCCTTTTTTGAAATCACACTGTACTGAAAGAAAGGTGGGGGAATTAAATTTTAAAAATTCAGTTAGAGAGAAATATGCAGCATGGAAAGAGGCCGTTTCGCCCACTGTCCACACCAGCCGTCAAGCACCCATTCAATCCCAACCTATTTTAGATTCTACTCCCTGAACACCTTAGGGGAAATTTACAGCAACCAATTAACCTACCAACCTGCTTGTCTTTGAGATATGGGAGGAAACTGGAACACAGGAAACCCATGTGGTTACAGGGTGAATGTGTAAACTCTAAACAGGCAGCACCGGAGGTCAGGATCGAACCGGGCTTGTTGGAGCTGTAGCTCTCCTTGCTGCAGCACCGCGACACCCATTCATTGTGGTAGTTGTAGTCAGGCTACATCCCCAGTTCAAAATGGACCAGGCATTGTAAAGAGAGCCAACACAGCTGGCAATACCGCAGTACCAGGCTTCTGCATAAGGGGCCCTCAGTGAGCTAAATAAATACTGCACTGACAAGGTTGTGCCACGGCATTTCAGCACAGCTGTCTATCCACACGTAGTCACACGTTAAACCATAGAACAATACGGCACAATACAGGCCCTTTGGCCCACTACGTTGCAGCGCCCATCAAACCACACCTCACACGATCTAACCCTTTCTTCCCGCATATCCCTCTATCCCACATTCCTCCATCTGCCTATCCAACAATCTCTTG